>JARYZH020000221.1:0-545283 GCA_030021035.2 Notholithocarpus densiflorus | reverse complement strand
ATTTATCATCAATTGAATTCAACTTAAATTCGTAGTTTTGCTGTTCGATCTCCATAAATTATTTGGTTTTCATTTTCATTTTCATTTTCTTTTCTTTTGTGAGTTTGTAGGTGTAAAGGAACCTTTTGAAGCAACCCGAGTTTAAGAACAAACAGTAAGACGAGCAGACAAGGTATAGTTTGAATTTGTGTTTTCAAATTTTGTAGCTTTAATGGATTGGTAATTTTCCTATCTATGATTCTATATAGGGTGAAAATGGTTCAAATTTGTTCTTGAAGGGTTTTAATACTTAGTTTATTTTTTATCCATAAAAATGTGCTTTCAAAAAATATTTGTTGGTTAAACATAAATAAGAATGGATTTTTTAAAAGTGAAAATCCTATGTCAATTTAAACAATTTCTTTAATTTAATAAAAGTTTCTGCTGTTGCAGAAAAAAAATTCAAACAAAAAGTCAGCACTAGGATACAACAGAATGGTACACTTACAGATAATTTATAGGACTGAAATGAAAAACTCTCTTCACATATTTTTCAACTATTTTCTTTTCCTTTTTTTTTTCATTCAAAACTTCACTAAATTTGTTTCCAATTTTTAATATCTTCTTTACTTTTTTTATTGCATTAAAATACTCTCTTTTTATTTTTTGGAAATTTGGATTTATGCTGTTTTTAGGTGACTGGGAACCTTGGAAAATGAATGGAAATTTGAAATATTTATTATTCGTTAATTGTTGAGGATTCTTTTTTCTAGCAACCAAAACCGTATTATTAGTAACTCACTTTTTAATTTATTTACAGGTTGATTTGCTGGTAAATTAAGAAGGGTGATTTGGGATTTGCTCTGCCAAATTCTCAAAGACAATTAAAGACACATCTTCCTCTTCTTTCTTCTATATTTTAGTTGATGGGGTGGTTGAAAATGGATATAGGTGCTTCGACAATAATGCACATAACAACTCATGCATCTATGTAATGAACTTATGTAGTTGAATATCAAGGATTCATATAAGTTTTTGTATGTTTTATTTTGTGATTTAATAGTCTTTACATCAAAATAAATATCCCTAACCTTAGTGAATACAGATTATAATTTTGTGTGATATATGTATATGAATGGTGCTAACATATATCTTTGTTATATATTACTAGCCTTTGAGCACGCATTCACGCGCATGCTCAGAGGCTCTTCTATTTTTTTGGAAAAAAATTAATAATTTGCATAAATTATAATTTGAAATTACTACATTTTTCAATCACAAAAAACCTAGGGGTATGATGAGTATTATGCGTTTACAGGTGAAATAATTTTTCATCACACCCCTAGGTTTTTTTGTGATTGAAAAATGTAGTAATTCCAAATTATAATTTATGCAAATTATTAACTTTTTCTCAAAAAAATAGAAGAGCCTCTGAGCACGCGCTCATATATAAAGTGGGTGAGGGTTTGTTAGAGTTCAGATATCAAGTAAACTTACTATACTCCATGTGAGGCTGCCATTGTTGCGGTCCAAAGCCCATGCAAATCCACTCTTTTGAACAGCAACAACAATATCTAGTTTGGTATTATTACTATTTATGCTAACCATCAATGGTGCCTCTCCAAAATCAGCATCTGGGTTTGGACCCGAAGGACAATTAGGAGTCGAAAGATTGTTACATGCCAAGAATCATACATCATAGCCTCCTAGTTGGTGATACCATTTTATCTTTCGAGAGTCTAGATCAAGAGCCAAAATTGAATCAAAATGGTTATCTGGCTTGATACATTGGTCTGGGTGAGTTGGTACAGTTTGATTATTCTCTTTTGCTTGACATTGGCTTACATTTAAAGGAACTGAGTATAGATTTCCAGTGGCAATGTAAACATGTTTTCTTGGAATATCAATGGAAGGGCTACTTCCCCAAATAGCAGCTCCAGCATATCCTCCAAGTTTGCCATAGTTATCGGGCAACATAAAGGTTTGCCACAAGATGGTGCCATAACGAACATCTAATTTGGAAAAGCTGCCACGGAAGGTGCAACATTGTTCAACACTGAGAGATTCTTCTAGTGAAGATGTACCAGCATAGAAACCCCTACAAAAATCAAGTCAAATACATCAGGGTGAATTACGTATGAAGTATTGTCAATTTGTAATAAAGTTCATCATAATTATATTTAAACAGAACTTCAAGCATTAAGGTGACAATATCCCAGGTTGTTCCTATTATAGTGAAGTAGTGAAGGTAGCATGTGTTTTTTTCATCTAAGGGGGAATGGGAACAAAATTCTCCTTGGAGTAATGTAAACCTATTGGAATATTTTTGCAAAGTTAAAATGAAGTACATCTATAACGGGGTTTAAGTCTTTAAGAGAAAGTTTCATAAATATATATACTTAAATTAAGTTAGAGTAAATTTTTTATCATGTAAAAAAAGGAGTCTCTAATTAAAACTTTTCTTTTTTTTGGGAGAAAAAAAAAACATATACGTTTCGATAATGGTTCAATTCAACCCCCTATTTATAATAATTTAGGATGATGTCA
This sequence comes from Notholithocarpus densiflorus, assembly GCA_030021035.2. Lineage (NCBI taxonomy): Eukaryota > Viridiplantae > Streptophyta > Magnoliopsida > Fagales > Fagaceae > Notholithocarpus > Notholithocarpus densiflorus. The sequence goes on along the minus strand of JARYZH020000221.1, from coordinate 542,757 downwards.
TTGACGAATAAATACTTAGAAAAAAAGAATGTCGTGTGACTGTATTAACACCTATGCCTAATAATAAATTAATAATATATATATAAACAGTATTTCATTCCAATTAAGTTACGGTTATTTTGTTATTTTAACTTTTTTCATTTACAATTTCACGTTTAATAGATGTATGATTTGTTCTAAAAAAAAATAGATTTATGATTTGAATTGAATTGTTTTTAAAAAAATATAATGTTTAATTTAAAACTCCAAAACGTGTTGGAACAATTTATAAAATTTTGACATAAATGATAGACAAAAATAACCTTTGGTTTACTATACATTATCCTTAATTTTGTAACTCCTATGTGTTACCATCTTGAATTTTTATTTATAGATACGATAGGAATTAAACATATAAAAAAATGCTATGTCAACAATATTTTCATAACCCTTTCACAATAAATTTTAAATGGCTGGTTGTTATTAAGGGTGGACAAAAAGATAATTTAAATAAAAAGATAATTTAAATAAATTATGGATTCAAAAACACTTCTCAAACATATAACATCTACTTTTCTACTTTATAATAATTGAATTTGAATTAAACATATAACATCTTGAATTTGAATATAGATGTTTTATCCAACTATAAGATACTTATCAGTTATTACATATTAATTATCATATCAACTTCTTTCTCAAAAAAAAAAAAAAAATTATCATACTGACTTTATTTATTTTCTATTAAGTAAAATAAAATATCTACTGAAACAGAATATTGTGCCCTTGCTGATACCACATCTGAGTTCCTTTGGTTACGATGACTTCTTACGGACGTAGGTGTGTCCACATCCTCTGCTACTCCTCTTTATTGTGAAAATCAGAGTGCCATTCATATTGCTCACAATGATGTCTTTCATGAACGGACTAATTAAACACATCGAGATCAATTGTCATTTTATCCGTTATCATCTTGGTCATAGTGCTCTCAAGCTGTTCTTGGTCCCCCCCTCTAAAGATCAACTTGAAAATATCTTTACCAAGTCACATCCTAATGGGACACCTTCGTGCTTTGGTTAATAACCTCAAGTTGGTCTTACACCCACCTTGGGTTTGAGGGGGGCCTATTAACATGTAATAGGCTGTGGGCTTTAGGCCGACCTTATTTACTTGTACTACACACTCTACCTCTTATATAAAGGCACTCATGTATATTTTATTACTTGAGAAATACAATACATTCATTTAGTATTTCTAACATTATATAAAAATGAGAAGAAAGAAGTAAAAGTGTACTCAAATTCTACCCTAAAGCACACTAACTCCCGGGCATAGTTGTCAGTATCATACGATATGCAATACGTATCGTATTGTATACAAAAGGTTTCGTATCGTAAGGGCGTATCGTAAGTGCTCATGAATTGTCCAATACATAGGTGCGTATTGTATGAATCGTATCATATCAGTGAATCATACGTATCATACGATACATAGAAATATGGGTTTAAAATGGGTTTTTTTGGTTAAAATTTGTGATTTTATTTGATTTAAATAAGTTATTAGACTTTGTTAACACAAAATTATTGGGAAACTTAATTGAGTCTAATGAAATAGCAAGTCCATGAGTTTTTTTCCTCCCTTCTCTTTCTCCAACAAAATTTAGACTATACTCATAACACTCACTTTCATATGTGCAAATTTATTTTCTATGCTATTAATAATATATTAAATGAAAATATAATTATTTTTATTTTGTTATTATTATTTTGAGCCTAAAAAGCTAGAATGCCAAGAAAAAATATAAAGAAAAAATTATTAGAATAAAAAAACCAAAAAAAAATTTTAATGTTAATAATAATAAAGAAAATGTCTATGAAAAATAATTTTGCAAGATGCTGAACATGATGATAACATTGACTTAGATGAGTTGATTGCCAAGATGATGAAAAGATATTATTATTTTGGTTCATATATCATGTTTTACTTCTGAGTTTAATCAATTTGAATGTGCATGTTATAAACATAAGTTAATTTGATTTATTTAGTTAGTTTTGTTAAATTTTATTACATAAGTAATGATTAAATTGGTCATTAGTTGAATATATTTTAAATTTATAATGAATATACCTTTTATATATGTATATCTATAATTATTTTATAATTTTATTAGGTGTTTTTGTATCTTACGATACACAATTCGATACGATACAAGATACAAAAAAACCAAAAAGTCGATTGACAATACAATTCACGATTTGACAACAATGCTCCCGGGTCCTTCGGGGCCATCTTCTTGTTTGGAAATGGAAATAACTTGCACGTTGAGTATACGTATAAAATATTTAAGAGCATGCTGTGTGTGATTAATACTTTGATAAGTCTGCTTTCAAGTTCACTTTATGTAAAACTCTACTACAGACCAAATCAATCGAATCCTTTGGTCCACACCCAATATTTCTAAATGTTTCAGCTTCTTTATAATTATTATTATTATTATTATTCTTTTGCTATCTTATCCTTGCTCAAAAATTCAGCCTGGCTTTGAGTTTTCATGGGGAATGAATAACGAAATTTTAGCAAGGAGAGCTTAATGCGGTAATGCCAACTCAACCACGCAAATACACCAATCGATGTTCAATATTTTCAGACTAGACTTAAGAGAATGAGTGGCAAATCAAGCAAGGTATGTATTTTACATTGATTGTATGATTTTTTTTTTTTTTTTTTTTTTTGCAAACTACACCCCAAACTAATTTAGGGGTGTTTGGATTTTACACTCTAAAGTTTCAGAATTTGAATTTTACCATTTTGAAGTTTGGGGTGTTTGGATTTTATACCCTGAAATTTCAAAATTTAAATTTTACCCCCTAAAGCTTGGGAGTGTTTGGATTTTACACCATAAATTCTGAAACTTTATGGCATATAAAATTCAATACTCCAAACTTTAGGGTGTAAAATCCAAACACTTCTAAAATTTATGGGTAAAATCTAAATTCTGAAACGTCAGGATATAAAATTTAAACACCTCCAAACTTCAGGGGGTAAAATTCAAATTTTGAGACGTTAGGGTAGAAAATCCAAACACCCCAAATTTTAAGGGTGTAATTTACAATTTACAATTTTTTTTTATGCAACATAGAAATTCTAATCTAGCTTAATATAAGTGTATATAGGTGTGAAGTTTTCTCCAGGAGACTTGAACCCTAATCCTTACCCCCAATACCCTACAAACACTTATATTTGTGGATGATTAAAATGCTGGTGAGCTTAGAGCCTTAGACACGTAATTGAAATAACTTATTTTGAAACTTAGTAGTCATAACTTATTCCTTTCATTTCAAAACATATATATGTGTGTGTGGATAACTCACCACATTAATATGTACTAGCCTCATTACACGCGCTTCTAGCCTCATCACATGCGAAGCGCGTGTGATGTGGTTTTTTTTTTTTGTTTTTTTTAAAGGTTAAGTGTTATTATTTTTCATTCATAACCAAACTTTCTATAATACCTTTCATATAGTTAATGCATCACAGAATGTCACAGAGTTAGCAATTCACAGTATATATAGTTAATAAAGTACAATACATAATATAATTCAATTGAGAAAGTAGTATATAATTTCTTTTCAAAAACTTACCAATTTTGATAGGAAAATGCCTTACTATTAAGAAGAATTTGGTATATAAAACAGTGAGTGTAGAAGAAGATAGTATTAGTTGAAAATAGGATAAAAGAATGAAGAAAAAACTGAAGGAATATTGTGGGTTTGTGTGGATTCCAAAAAGTTAAAAAGGGGAAGAGAGAAATAAATGAAAGGAGAATTTTTTTTTACAGGAAGTTGTAATTTGTTTTAATTTTGTGTGGATTTGCTTCTTCTTCTTTTTTTGTGACGTGGGTAGTTTCTTTTTTTTTTTCTTTTTTTTTCTTTTTTTTTGTTGTTGTGTATTTTTGATATGACGTGGGAATGGGTAGTTTTTGTTTCTGATAGGAACTGTGGGTAGTTTTTGTTTTGTTTTGTTTTTTTTAATTTATAAGGACTTCGGGTGGTGGGAAGTGTGGGAAGGAATAAGTAACCCTTTTAATAGGAGTTTTTTTTATTCTATAGGAGTAAGGGAAGTGGGGTAGTTTTTTTTTATAGGAATATTTTTAATTTTTTGTTGATTTACAATTTTAACCTGATTTCTTAATATTTTAGGAATAATGATAAATTAATTAAATTATGGACATTTTTGGAAGTAAAAAAAGGCAATAATTAATTTTCTGAATACTCTTAATATATAAAGATGAGATGATATATGATGTGGGTTCTTAACATGAACAATTAGTAAAATAATATTAATTCAATTACAGAAAAATACAAAATTTTATTACCTAAATTATATAAACAAATATGTCATATCAATAATACAAAAGGATAATTCAAGTATTTATTTATTATGTGATTGAAATGAAACTATGTTCTTTAATTTCTACTTGAATTTATAGGCATGTTGGAATAAAATCAATAGTAATTTTAGTATTTAATTTCTAGTAATATATATGCTTTATAAATGATTTACTAACCCTTTGTAATAAGTTCCTGACATGGTGGTAAGTCCAGCGGCATGGCTGTCAAGCTGGGTTGACCAAACAAGCTTCCCAGTTGATCTTTCAACAGCAATAACCACAGCTGGTCCATAGATTCCAATGATCAGGAGGTCATCGGCTATAGTTGGTGTTGATCTTGATACTGTCCAATTGACCTTAGGTACAAACCCAATTGCATTAAGGCCAGTTAACTCTTGCAAGTTCTTCTCCCAAACAAGAGACCCATCAGACTTTTTGATTGCATAGATATAGCCATTCCAGCTTGGAAAATAAAGGGTACCATTGAAAATTGCTGGTGTTGCTGTTATATCTTTGCCTGCATAGAATTTCCACTTTAGACTTAGTTTGGAAACAGTTGTGGGGCTGATTTTGGTCTCCTTGTTTGCATATCTTCTATTGCGCAAATCTCCACCATGATTCAACCAATTTTGTATTCCCTTTGGTCTCTTCCCATGCCACTAAAACCAACCAAAATTGAAACTTGGGGTTAATTATTTTGACATCAAAACTAGTGATAGTTTTTTTATGGATGCATGCATTGCCAAAAAGAAAAATTCTATCCATTGATGCATGTGTGCGTGTGTTTGTACATGTGATGGAGACAGATGTATATTACATTGGAATCTGCAGAAGCTGTGAAGGTTAGGAGACAAAAGACACAGAGGAGAAAGAGAATGCCATTGAATCTATGAGTTGCCATATTTAAGTGAGCCTAATTTGTTCTTGGTGTATGGACTCGGGGATTCCATATTTATAATGGGCAATTTTAAGCTATTTTAACTTTGACTACGAGTGAAGCGTACGTATCTGTTCAGTGTTCTCATTCCCTAGTTTTTTTTTTTTTTTTGAGAAATCAATTATTGGTGAAGTTGTTGTCAAATAAAGCAATATATTAGGGGTGTCAATGTTTGACCAACCTGTGAACACGACACGAACTTGACACGGATTTTTGCGGGTTAAGGTTGAGCCTTAATGAGTTTGGGTCATAAACGGGTCGACCCGAAAGCAACACGACAAGAAACATGTCATAAGCGAGTCAACCCACGTAACCCGCAATAAACATGTTTGACATGCCAATTTATTTGTGTCAACCCGAAATGACATATTTAACACAATCCGTTTAACTCGTATAACAAATAAATATTCATTTTATTTTAGATTTGTCAAATATCTTTTATATCCAACATATATTTTTTAAAAAGAAAAGTGAGTAATTACAAAAACTTGTAAGTGATATAATTGGAAATTGAAACTTTACAAATACTAGATCTCTAAACCCTATAAACCCTAAATCTCTAAACATTCTTATAAATATCTATATTTTATTATTTTATTAATTCTGCTGTACTACTCACTCTACTATCTTATAGACTCACGCCCAATTCTCAAACTCAAAGTCTCAAACCGGTTATGGCTCGCTCTCTCTCTCTCTCTCTCTCTCTCTCTCTCTCTCTCTCTCTCTCTCTCATGTGTTTAGTGAGTTTTAGAATTAAAGAAAACCGTTTTCTTGGTGTTTCAAAATTCTGTAGTAATTTTTTCTGCATAATGTTTTTGTTCTAAAAACTTTGAACTCATGTGTCGTTATTAATATATGAGATATATTAATTGTTGATTAAGGCCATGATTGTAGCTTTTGTCTTGTGCCGTGTGTGTGTGTGTGTGTGTTTTTTTTTTTTTTTTTGGGTGTTTGTATTAGTGTTGGACACTGTCTGCATATTTTGTAAGTGGGTTTATTAAGATAGTTTATAAATTAGATCTGATGGGTATTGCTTTTAAAACTGTTGAGGCATGATCATATTTTGTAACTACTAATACTTATATATATATATATTTATATATTTGGCATAGAACTTGCACAAATGAAATTGGATGTGCTCGTAGAAGATGTTATGAATTTGGACATTAACAAAGAATCTATGGATGATAATCATTTCATAATCAGGATTAGTCTACTGTTTGCTCCAATTATTTCAATATTGATACTTAGCATTTGGCGAGTTCCAAGGACATTATATTTTTGTTGAACTATGTTATTTCATTTTTGTTAAACTATGTTATTTTGAATTTGGGTTGAAGTATATGCACTTCTTTTAGAGTGTAAAGAACTTATTTCTAGATGAATGTTATATTTTTGTTGAACTATATTATTTTGAATGTGGGTTGCAGATTTGAAGTGTATGCACTGCTTTTGGGATGTAAATAAAATTATTTCTAGATGGATGTTATATTTAATATTATGTAGGTTAAAATGGGCTGTGTTACATTTATGTCAACCCAACATGACTCGTTTATGAAGCGTGTCAAATGGGTTGGGTCAGGTCAATCCGTTTTATTAATAGGTCGGGTTATGGTTGAGCCATTTAGTCGAATACTCCTAACTCGACATAACATGAACCCGACATGCTAACCCGAATTAACACCCCTACAATTTATTAAAACTATTCTAATATCTTTACACTTCCAACTAATAATGTCTCTAGAGAATATACCATTTGAACAAGAGGCATTAGTTTTTTAAAAAAAAATATTCCATTTATATTTTTATTGTTCAATATAGTGTATGACAATTAAACAGCTAGCTATAAGTCTATAACTAGATAGCCATTTGAGGATTTTGTCTTATATATGTGACACGATTTTATTCTCAAAATATGTACGGTGCGTCCCATACTTTGACATACATGACATAGAGGGTGACCAAGCACCGAGCTGTATCTAAAGAAAATTCAACTTGGAAAAAGTCTCAAGATCATACATTCTTTTTGTAGAAATCTTTGAAAACAATGTACACTTGGGACATAGATGGTTAAATCCGTTTTAAATATTGGGGAAAATTACACTTTACCACCCTAAACTATACACCAGATTACACTTTACACCCTAAACTATTCGAATGCACGTTTTGCACCCTAAACTATGACCTTTGTTACACTTTGCACCCCAACGTTAGTTTTATAGTTAAGTTAGACAGAAATTAATAGCATGTGACTTGCATGTGATTTTTGCTTAAGTGTGACACTGTTTAATGACCAAAACACCCTCTTCATAAACAATTAAAAACAAAACCCTGTAACCCTAAATCCCCAAATCAAACTAACGTTGTCTTTTTCTTTATTAATCATACTCTCTCTGCTTTGCAATCTTTATCCTTTCTCGCTCATCAAGCAATTGATGCAATTGATGTAGTTTCTATATTTGCCTCAAGGTGGAAAGAAAAGTTAGACCGCAAAAAAATAGCGGTGAGATACATGCTGGGATGCTTGGATACGTGGATACGAGTGAGAGAGAAGATGAAATTTACGAAGAAGACAGAGAGAAAGGGGAGAATGTGTAAGCCCAGGAAAAAAAAAAGAAAAAAAAAAGAGAAACAAGTGAAGTTCTGATATGAGGTAAGGGGTATCTATAGAAGCAAGAACTCAAGTCAGGCGTATAGTAGAAGAAGGAAGAACCTCTACCACTTTTCTCTATGCATAACAAATTAAGAAACAGTGGTTTTGTCCTTGGAAATGACAGCCCCTACTCAGATAGTATGTCACCTAGATTCTTCAAAAAAATATTGAAAGAATATGCTTAATATGGATTCACTGATTTACCCATATCTCACTTTTTCATTCTTAATTTTTTAAGAAAGTTTGAAATTTGAATAAAAGAAAAGGATTTTTATCTTTTATGGGTCCTAAATCCCCAAATCAAACTAACTTTGTCTTTTTTTGATTTGTTGGAGCCGAATATATTTTTGATTAGGGGATTTAGGGTTACAGGCTTTTAATTTGGGGAAAGAGAGAGTGAGCTGTACCAAAGAGAGAGGACTATACCTGTACTCACGAGACAGAGAGAGAGCTGGAAAAAATAAAAAGAATTAAGTTTTGTTTTTTTGTTTTTTGTTTTGAGAAACTGTTTTTTTGTTTTTAATTGTTTATGAAGAGGGTGTTTTGGTCATTAAACAGTGTCACATCTAAGCAAAAATCACATGCAAGTCACATGCTATTAATTTCTGTCTAACTTAACCATAAAACTAACGTTGGGGTGCAAAGTGTAACAAATGTCATAGTTTAGGGTGCAAAGTGTGCATTTGAATAGTTTAGGGTGCAAAATGTAATCTGGTGTATAGTTTAGGGTGGTAAAGTGTAATTTTCCCTAAATATTGGAAACATTTTCTTTGTTTTCTAGTATCAAATTTCAAACTTACCACCGCACACGCTTAGTGCGATGGTCACTCCACAAGTATAAATGTTTGTGAGGTGTGGGGGGCAAGGACCGGAGTTCAAGTCTCCAGGAGAGAGCTTCACACACATATGCACTTAGATTAGGCTAGAGTAGAATTCTATCTTTTATAAAAAAAAAATATATATATATATATATATCAAATTTCAAACTTACAGTGTGTGTACATATATATATATATATATATATATATATATAGGATGAAAAAAGTCTATCCACCCGTTTATTTTATATTTATAATTATACTTAAGTCAAGTCTATTGTCTTCTAAAAAAAAAAAATTTACTTAGTTTAATGTTAAGTTCAAAAGTACTATTTAACCACAATTAAGTATTAATTAAAAGTTGCTAGACCTCTACATTCAATCATGATTGAACTATAGTAATTATTCAATTCAAACAAAATTTGATTGAAGGAGTGAAAATTTAACATTTTTATTAGTATTAAAAATATTTTATTAATTAAGTAAATTTATTGGGTTTGCCAATTACTATTCTAAACTTGTGTCCGGACCCTTACTAAAAATTCCTAATACATCACTAAATTCACTCAACTCATCTCGCTGTCCCTGGGCTGTAGCCTGTAGGGGTCTTATCCGAACTTATGGGCATATCTAATGGCGAACTTTTTATTGGGCTAAGAGATTCACAACGTATAAACCACGGAAGGTGGAATGTTCCCCATGTCTTCAATGGTTGGTACATGGCCCAAATTGGTCAAGCTATTGTTTTATTATTTCATACTATTCTTATCCTGTCCTCCAATTTTTATGTGTGTGTTTGTTTGTTTTTTTAATCTTTTTTTGTTTGTTTTTTTTTTTTTTGTTTGGGGGGGTGGGGGAACTAAGAATCGCACAGTAGAGAATTGTACTCTAGATGTATCCATTGAGAGACACAAAAAGGTGCCATTGGACCATTAAAATCGGTGACGAACCAATTTTCTGATCAAGAGAGAAGAAATGTCTGACTAAAACCAATCAGAAAGAAAAGAAAATGTACTACTACCAACTTGGTAAGTTGATCTTCATAATGGGCCTCTTCTTTGGAGATGATGTAATCTAGCAGGACAATTCCTTTGGACAACATTTTATATATTTATTTATTTATTTTTAAATTTTAGCAAGGCAACATTGTTTCTGTTCAATGTTTGTTTGTTTGTTTATTTTTTCTAACAACATCCAAAACAAACACGTTCAATCTAGTGATATTCTATCTTCATTAAACCTATCTAGTGATACCATTTGCCACACCTCTGATCTGTATTATATCATAAAAAGGAATAGTTATGTCACAGTTAGTGATAGCTCAGATTTATCTAGCAAATACTTAATATAGGCTATCACACATATGCAAAATACATATTCATACAATCTAAACCAATCAATTTAAATTCACACAATCTAAGCCAATTAAGGTAACGTAATTTATGACCTTTGGATTGTGTGCTTTGGTTTGCCAATGTCCATAAAACAAAATGTAAAATTAAGAGGAGTTTTTGGAAAGTTGGACTGTGATTTGGTTTTGCCGACTTCATGTCTTGTTAAGATAGGGAGTATTCCATTATATGGGTACATATATACAAGCATAACAAATTTAATAATTGTATTAAAACACTTTGATCATATCAGAATTAGTTTATTAAGTGGGTTGATTCGACATGACCCATGTAACACACTCTTTAAATAGTTCTTTGTTAGGTTGATAGTAACACGTACGTAATAGAATTGGTCAGGCCATTTCATGACCCATCAGATTCTTTAATAAATATGTTATATTAAGTGGGCATAGTCCCAGCCCATTTCATTTTGTTTAATAAAAATGACCAAAAAATTGATAAGATTAACATTTTTTTTTCATATTTAAAAAGCACATACACTATAATCATTATAACATTTAAATTTCATACAAATATAATTTCATAATAATTAACATCAATTAATGTCCTAACCACATACAATCAAAAAGTTCTTCACACCTTCCAGACTTCGTCAGGTCAAACATTCAACTTCTCCAAATCATCTATTTATTGTAGCAAAAATTTGAGGGAAGATTAATATAAGTACTAAAGTCCAAATATCTTGAGCTTCCTATATTCTTTAGCAGGCGTGAAAGGGTTATAATATTGAATATGATTCATGGCAGTCTTTCAATTTGGGTGGATAAAGGACAATTTTGACGCAGTAGCTCGACCTCAACATAATTTTTCTAGTAGCTATTAGTTGTAATGACAAAGGTCACATTGTGAATGTTTGTTCAAAGACCTAGCCCAATAAAAACTCCTATATGGAGTGAACCATTAGCGGCTCTTTCGGTTGTGACTTGACTATTGCCAGGTTGCCTGGGTTTAAGTACTTAGCTTTTGAAGAGGATGCTTGGGAGTTATTGTTGCTATAAATGAAAGGATGCTAGTTGTTTTAAGTTATATATGGTGTAATTTTAAGAAATGTCACGTAATCGAATAACTTTTTATTGAATTAATAATTTGAAAATTTGATTATGTATTCTTTATGTTTTTAATGTGCATGCCAAATTTCATGTCATTTGAACTTTATTTACTATTTAATCTATAATTCCATCTTTGATGCAGAGTTTTAAATAATAACAACTTGAAATTTAAACATTAGATTGATCACATAATTATTGATCTTTAATTGTTTTAAAATTTTGTAAGTATGGAGAATATATGAAAATAATGTAACCCAACGATGAATTTGTCAAAATTCACATTCAATAAAAAAAAAAATATTAAGTGGTTTTTAATTGGATTAGTAATTTGAAAATTTCACTATTTGATTACATATTTTATATGTTCTTAAGACGCATGCCAAATTTTGCGCCAATTAAATTTTATTTATTATTTAATCCATTAACCCATCTTTGATGCATAATTTTAAGGATAAAATTTAGCTACAAAATTGGTTGTAGCCTAAGGTTACAACCTTACTCAATAAAATAAACATTACTACGTATTTTGAAAATCTAACCGTTAAATTATATATTCTTTACACTCTTAATACACATGTCAAATTTTAAGTCAATCAAATATTATATACTATTTGATATATAAGCTTATATTTTATACATAATTTTAAACTATAAAAATTAGCAATTTAAACAATTAATTGATGGTATAGCTATTTATTTTTAATTTTCTAGAAATTTTGCAAGTATGGAGAATATAAGAAGAAGATGTAATCAAATGGTGGAATTCTCAAAATCCACTTTCAATAAAAAGATATTAAATAATGTTGTAGCCTTAACCTACAACCAATTTTATTGCTAAACTTTGTCATAATTTTAAACTATAAAAGTTTTTTTTTTTAATACAAAATAGAAATTCTACTCATACCCTACAAACACTTATACTTGTAGAGTGATCATCACGCCAAGAGTATGCAATGATAAACTATAAGAGTTTGAATTTTAAACATTTGATTAATGATATAATTTTTTATATTTGATTTTTTTGAAATTTTGTCATTCCGAAAAATATACGAAATTTGCGCATAATTATTTGGGCATCTTGACCAAAAAAAACTAGAAATTTGACTTTTTTGGGACCCCTTGAGGAAATTAATGGATCTTTTGGACCACAACAAGGCTAAAGTAACAACGCATGACTAAAAAATATCTTCTTTACACATCATGCCTTTACCGAGTCAAACTATTCGCTTTAGCAGTTCCAACTCCAATATGAGCCAATTGTTGCATTTCTCTTGACTAAACCGGTCTTTGAATTATGAATAAGTCTAGTACCACACATTTGAAAATAATAAATGTCACAACTTGTTCATGTAATGAGTTGTGGTTGATAGAGGGGGTGATGGTGGCACTAGACTTATTCTTGAATTATTATTATTATTTCAGTCCTTGACAGCTTAAACCAATCCTATTCGTACCTTTCATTTCTTTCTAGCACAAACAGTATCCTAACTTTGTACTTGTATATATTCCTATCAACCCTTCAGCTATTTGATCCTAAAAACAAAAACAAAAACAAAAACCATTCAGCTATTCATTAGGAGAAAAACTAAAAGATTTTCTCCCAAAAAAAAAAAAAAAAAAAAAAAAAAAGAGAAAAAAGAAAAGACCACTGTCTGAAAACATGGCCAAGATCATTGTGCTATGCTGTTTAATCATTCTTGCTGCATTTGGATCTGTCAATGCGCAAAAAATTGGGTTCTATGAGCTGCAAAAGGGTAATATCACTTTGAAATTCACCAACTGGGGTGCAGCTATTGTCTCCGTTATTCTTCCTGACAGAAATGGTATGTATATTATATTATTCTGGTTTTTCTGTTTAGCTTTTTACTTTTGGTTCTTCTTCCTCAAAATTTTGTTTCTCATGCTATACATTATTATTCTCCATCTCTAATTTATTATAGTATTTGTGTTTCCTTTCAGGAAAGCTGGCTGATGTTGCTCTTGGGTTTGATTCAATTCAGGAATACGAGGTAAGAGATTTTGGTTCATATATATCCTGCAATGTTTTATATATTTTGTCTTTCTATCTTACTTTTCCAGTACCAAAATCTCACATGAACACGTTTTCAAGTTATAAAAATACACTGCAAAACAAGTTTTTGCCTAATCTCTCTAACAAATCCCAATCAAAGTTCAGACAGAAATGTGATTGCCACATTAGCTCTAGATTTTGTTGTTTGTAATTGTAAGTACTTTTCTCGTAGATAAGCTGATCCAATTTGACCCCATGGAATTTGATCGTCCTGTATATTCCAAGCTCCAAACAAGGAGCTTAAATTCCACATAGACCTTTTTTTTTTTTTTTTTTTTTTTTTTTTTTGAGAAGCAAATTCCACATAGACCTTAATAAAAGGAAAAGTTTAAAATTGTGCATTCTAAGAGGTTTGGCTTAATGTTACATCAATATAAAATGCTATCTCAGATCATGTAATCTTAGATTATGTAATCACATTACAATAATATAATGACCAAAATATCCTCATAACTTTAAAATAATAAAAAATACACCAAAACCTCTAAAAGACTAAAATAGCCCAAAATCTTTAAAATGACCAAAATTTTAAAATTATTATTATTTTTTAAAAAGCTCATTCTCAATATCATTAACTTCCTTAAAATAAAAAATAAAAAAAAATAAAAAAATAAAAAAAAAAAGAAGAAGAAGAAAGAAAGAAGCTCATTATGGTTTTGTGTGTCTTTTTAATATTTATGCACAATTTGACGTTATTTTTAGAAAAATATATTTAATAAAATATTAAATGCACTTTTTAACTTCTGTCATTGGGTCATTCTATAACAAAAACTCTTTTCTTATTATGAGAGGACAGTATTGACATTTTGGTTTTTTTTTTTTTTTTTTTTTTTTTTTTGTTAAAGTTATCTAACAGTATTAAATGCATTTTGGTTTTTTTTTGGTGTTGAAAAAAGTTCCTTTCGTCTTTATGTCATTTGTAATTACGCCTTACCTTCCGGGATATTTTCACCTAACTCTTGCCTTTGAACAACTTTTCTATTTCTCCTTTTTCTTTTTTCTTTTTTATTTTATTTTATTTTTTTATATATAAGTAACTATTAAATTTTAAGAAAGAGAAAAAGAAAAATGATTCAAATCAATTGCTACAAAGCAATAAAGTCAATAATAAATGAATAGTTTAAGCTTCTTCATTAATATACGATAATAGGAAAATATTAACAAATGCTTTAAGGGAATTTGTTAATGAACCGTTTTAAGAAAATTTTTATTTGAAAAGAAAAAAAAAGTAATTAATGTTTTTATAGTTTTTTTTTTATTTTCCATAAAAATATTATCAAAATTTTCTTAAAATGGATTATTAATAATTATCCTAAGGACACCTGTTAACAGAACCCATAATAATACTGATTATGATTTGGCAGGCAGGTTTACAATGGCCAATTAGAAAATTAATTTTTTTTTTTCCAAAATCTGTGTTAGCCAATTAGGCATGTGGGAACCTTGCCAAAAGGACAACATTATTAAACAAGTTTTTTTTTTTTTTTTTTTTTTTTTTTTTGGAGAATGTTATTAAACAAGTTGAAGGTGTAGAAAAGAAAAAAAAAAATTGTATTATATTAACAAAAATAAATTCATCCTAACATGAGCAACATATTTTTAACTCTAACATAAGGTCACAGAAAATTTTCAGTTATGTTAAGAGTAACGTTATAGTTACAAACTATTTTACAAAAATTTTACAAATTGTTCGTAGTTCCCATGTGAGCTCACTATTTTAATTGTGAGAGCTTTCCTTGGTCACATATATTTGCTAGGTCTTAAACTTTTCTATGATAGATCTGATGCACTTCACCGATTCACTCACCAAAGTAGTCATGAAATTAAATTTTATTTATTTATAAAAAAAATGAAATTAGGTTTTGCTTGTATAAATTTTTCTTAAATAATTTATTGGGACAAAGAAAGCATGCTAGCAAAGTCTTAATATATGATATATGCATCACTTATGAATCCCTCTTCCTCTTGCAATTAGAGCATCCTGTTGTTCTTTCAATAGTAATTGACAGTGCAGGGGTCTTATGCTAAACTCTATCGCATGCCACTATATATTGTTCTTATTTTTGCTAATTTGTTATTTTTTGTATTTTTAACTCTCACACAAAACTGATATCTTGGTGCAAATTTTAATCTGTAGACGAATAAACGAAACTTTGGCGCTGTTGTTGGACGAGTTGCTAATAGAATTAAAGGCGCTCAGTTTACTTTGAATGGAACGGTTTATAAACTAATTGTTAATGATGGACCAAATAACACAATTCATGGTACATTATTCTTATTTTAGTAGCATTTTTTCCTGGAAAATAATTTTTTTTTTCCAATTCCCATAATAAAATACTTTTTTGATCATAGGTGGTCCTCAAGGATTTGCTCATGTTGTTTGGAACGTGACAGCGCATAGTAATGTAGGTCATACTCCTTACATTGTTTTCACCTATCACAGCATTGATGGTGATCAAGGTATGTTCAGTCATTAATTATTTGCACTAAACTCTAGATTCTTATATCAATTATTTTGATATGACTATAGATCCTCAACAAACTAGTCAAAGTAGTCGTTTAAATGTATTCTTTTTCGTCATTCTCTTTTATCCGAAATCATATACTATGTTACTTCTTTAATTGACATTTTTTTTTTTGGTTTTATATGACTTTGACACTTCTATGTGTAAATAAGAATGTACAAAGTGATGAACTTCTTTGTTGTATAGACAATCTCAAATCATAAGCTGGTGAGCAATTCTTTGGTTGAAAATTTAAGAACCGCACTTGACTTGAATGTTCTGCAGGATTTCCTGGTGATCTCCTTGTCACTGTCAGATATGCACTCATTGGACACAACCTATTTAGTATCACAATGAAAGCCGTAGCTCTAAACAAGCCTACTCCAGTGAATCTGGCACAACATGCATACTGGAACCTAGGTGGCCATGACAGTGGAGATATTCTGTCTAATGTGATCCAGATATTTGGATCCCAGATCACAGCTCTTGATAGCGAACTTATTCCCACCGGAAAATTTGAACCAGTGAAAGGAACACCTTATGATTTCCTTGAACCACGCCCGATTAAAAGCAAGATCAATGGGCTAGCTAAAGGTTATGATATCAACTATGTGCTAGATGGTGGTGTTGGCAACAAGTTGAAGAGGGTAGCAGTGGTTCATGATCCAAAGTCAGGAAGGGTGTTGGAGCTGTCAGCAAGTGCTCCTGGTGTGCAGTTTTTTACAGCGAACTCTCTAAATATGACGGGAAAAGGAGGATTTGGGTACAAACCACATGCAGGACTATGTTTGGAGACTCAAGCATTCCCTAACTCAGTCAACCAACCCAATTTCCCTTCCACTATTGTGAGCCCTGGAAAGCCTTATGAACATAACATGCTCTTCAAGTTTTCAACCAATTAAACCTCCATCTGATTAGTCCAATGTAATAAGGTTTGTAAACGACTAAATTTCGATTTTGAAATAAAATCAAACAAGTAAAATAGTTTTACAACTGTGAATTTGTATTGATCAATGTGTAATACAATTCTCTGTGATTACGAAAGAGTGATCATTTATATTGATAGTAACAAAAGGGTGTATGTTAGGTGTTCATGATATATGAATGTTAATGGGATGCTGACGAGGAGGTAAAGGTATAAAACTTAAGAAGAAGAATTTCGTGGCACGGTCAATGTCTTTTTGTCGTATCATTTGTAAGGGTATGTTTTGATTATTAAAAAAGGAGAAAATGGGCTTTTGCCCTTTTTAAAAAAAATATCCAGCATTTTGCTCCATTTTCCAAACTAATTAGGGAAATGCTCCTGTTTTGAAACTCGATTTTCTAAAAATCGAGTTTCAAATGTAAAACTCAATTTTTGGAACATCGAGTTATAGCGAACGTGGACTTAGAGAAATTTTTTTTTTTTGAAACTCGAGTTCCATGTGAAGTACTCAAGTTCATGGAACTCGAGTTCCATTTAAATTTTTTCAAGGAACTCGAGTTCCAAAATTTTTTTTTTATTTTTTTTTTTTTCAGTTCGCTATAACTCAATTGTGCAAAAATCGAGTTTTAAATTGAAACTCGATTTTTAGAAAATCGAGTTTCAAAACAGGGGTTAGTTTGAGAAAGGAGGCAAAATGCTGAAAAGTTTGTGTGAAAGGGACATTTGCCAATTTTGGCCTAATAAAAATAAGAGAATTTTGACCTAATCAAATGCACCATAGAGTAAAAGCAAACACAGTATTCCAAGGAAGATAATTAGTAGTGGTAATAGCAGTAGCAGTACAATTCATTTTACACCACGTATGTATTGGAGTATCAAAAAATTTGTTTTTAAGAGCAATGTGGGGAAACATAAGCCAAATCTGTGTAGCAAAAAAGCAATCCCACAAGATGTGGATTGGACTTTCCAATTCGTTGCAGCGCGGACATGATTGTTGAGTGAGGGTAGAAAGGCGAATATGATGGATCGTGTAGGAATTTTATTATGAGCACATTTCCAGATAAAGAGTATGATTTTGGGAGGAATTTTGTGTTTCCAAATCCATGTCCAAGAGTCAGATTGTCCTAAAACATCATTAGTGCTCAATCTTTGTGATAAAAGGTAAGCTGATTTTACTGAACAGATTCCTGAATGGTGCCTCCATATTAATTTGTTGATCTTGGACTGAATTTGATTGTGTATAAGATAAGGGAATGGCTTGAATAAAAGTGGTAATTTCCGTAGGCAATTGCATACTAATATAGCAGAGATCCCAGTGATTGTTTTCAGTGATAACAGCTGCTACTGTGAGGTCAATTTCATGTTGCTTGAGGGAACTTGAATTTTTTTTTTTTTTTTGGAGAAAATGAGGGGACCTTGAATAAGATATCTAATTGGACCCAAAATAAGGGGTATATGATTTTGTGAGGCTGTGTCGCCCCACAAAAAGTTGCGAAGAGCCCTATCTATTTGATCAGATATACCTCTTGGTAAAAGGGTAGTTTGCATCTGATAATAAACTATTGGTGAGTAAGGGCATGCCCAAGTATTTTCCTAAGTCAGTTACTATTGGCATCTGGAGTTGGTCAGCAATAGTATGTTGAGTATGAGCTGGTGTATTTGTAGAGAAGAAGATTTTAGGTTTTTCTTTACTGCATATTTGTCCCGAAATGGTGCAGAAGTCATTAAATATGTTGATGAGTGTGGCATGCGCATTCTTGAGTTGTACCAAGAAAACCATAAAGCCCATGCAAACGATCTTGGAAAAGACCCAATAAAGGAGTATTATTGTCAATGGTGCTAGACAAACGATGAGGTACGAGGTTCCCATGGAGGATAAAAGACGTGCGGGGTTGACACGTGGAAGCCCATGGATGATACACTAGTGAAGGGAAAGACCCATTAGGCAAGGGAGAGCGAGTAGGACTTGTTCATGGCCCATGAAGAGGTCTTGAAGCTCACAAAGAGGCAAAGACTCACACGTGAGGGAAAGATTGTTGGGTATACATGTGCAAGTGAAGTTCCACATTGAATAATGATGAGAATAATGAGCAGTTAATATAACATAATTGAGCACATATCCATAGGGCTTAGACCTTTTGAATTAAAGTGTGTCTCTATATATTATATTAATTATTCAAGGAAACTTCCCAATGTGTTTATCTCCCCAACAAAGTTGTTTTGTACGAAGGGATTGATCTAATATGAGGGATAGGTTATTTAAACAAAGGATGAATAAATATGGAAATAATGGATCTCTTATAGTTACAAAAAGATTCATTAATTATTATTATTATTTTTTTTGTTTCTAAGCCAAGCATTTTCATTTTTGGGATTAGAAAACTCTAGAACGTCTAGGGTGTGTTTGTATAAACTGTTAGAATATTGTGTTTTGAGTTTAAAATAAGTATTTGTTAAAAAAATTATTAGGAGTTGTGGTTGCAAAATAAAGTTTTGGATTTTAAAAAAACTTTGTTAATCTCCCAAAACGTTTAACCAAACCGGCCTATAGTTTAATATAGTTATAAAAAGATTCATTACTTTATTTGTTTCTAAACCAAGGATTTTCATTTTATGGGATTAGGAAACTCTAGAATTTTTAGGGCAGTCCTACATTTCTGTCAATTATTTAATGAATACTAAAATTTTACCAGTCCATATATTTTTAAATAATTAAATCACAGAAAAATCCAATTTACTCCATTCAATATTTTAAAATTGTTTTACACATGCAAGTAGAGTTATTTTAAGAATTTTAGATGATGTTACTTAATCCTCACTTGGGCTGTCTAGTGGCAGTGACTGCATGTGAAACAAAGACCCGGACCATAAGGCTAAGATCAATGAAGTAATCCTCTTTGAGTTCTCTTTTAATTGGCATCTTGACCAAAATCTAGAAACTTGATTTTCACGGGACCCTTTGAGGAAAAAAAATGGATCTAGTGGCCCACAACAGGCTAAACTAACAGCACATGACTTTCAAGCATCTTCTCACATTATGCCTTTACCAAGTCAAATTATTGGGTCTAGCAATTCCAAGATGAGCAAACTGTTGCATTTCTCTGACTAACATTAGTCTTTAAATTATTGTTTCAATCCTTAACAGCTTAAACAATCAAATTCATACCTTTCATCTCTTTCTAGCACAAACTATATCCTATCTTAATCTGTGCATCTATATAAACCTATCAACCATTCAGCTATTCATTCAGAGTAAAAAGAAAAGACCACCGTCTGAAAACATGGCCAAGATCATTGTGCTATGCTGCTTAATCATCCTTGCAGCATTTGGGTCTGTCAATGGCTCTCCAAAAAAGCAAGAAGTTGGATTCTATGAGCTGAAGAAGGGTGATATCTCTATGAAATTCACCAACTGGGGTGCAGCTATTGTCTCCCTTGTTCTTCCTGACAAACATGGTACGTTTTTCCTCTAAGTTACAATGTTGGTTTTTCTGAGTAGCTTTTTACTTTTGCTTCTTCTTCCTCAAAATTTTGTTTCTCATGCTACATATTATTCTCCATTTCTAATTTGTATAGTATTTGTGTGTCTTTTCAGGAAAGCTGACTGATATTGTTCTTGGGTTTGATTCAACTAAGGAGTACCAGGTAGAGTTTTTGCTTCATATACTGCAGATGTTTTATATTTTGTCTTTCTAGCTTACATTTGTGGTACCAAAATCTCATATGAACACGTTTTCAAGTCATAAAAATACACTATACAAAACAAAATTTTGCCTTTTTGCTTAATCTCTCTCACAAATCCCAATCAAAGTTCAGACTTATGTGATGGCCATATTAGCTGTAGTGTTTTTGTCGTTTGTAAGTACTATTCTTGTAGATAAGATAAAGCTGATCCAATGCTGACCACATGGTAATATTCTTTGTAATGTGTTATACAAGTTGTGTTTACTGTTTAGGTGACCGTCCTGTATATCCAAGCTCCATACAAGGAGCTTAAATTCCGCATAGACCTTAATAAAAGGAAAAATTCAAAATTGATGCATACTTAAGGGTAGGATGTAGTGAAGAAACGTGTAGTTCAATCGCATAATTCAATCTCCTTCTTAGAAAAAGTATGGTCGGAATTACCTAACTACTACTACTATTATTATTATTATTATTATTATTATTTAAAAAAGCTTTTTTTAGAAAAAAAAATGTATAAAAATATTATTTAATAAAATATTAAATGCACTTTTAATTTGTGTCTTTCGGTCACTCCTAACAAAAACCTTTTTTCTTATAGTGACGAGTACAATATTGACATTTTGTTAAAATTATCTAAAAGTTTTTGTTGTTGAAAAAAAGTCCCTTTCATTTTTTTATTTATGTCATATTACATCTTTCCTTTTGGATCTTTTCACCTGACCATCATTTTCAATCAACTTTTTTATGTTTAATGTTTTTAAAGTTTTGTGTTAAGAGCTTTGCAGTTTAATTAATTGATATTTTTTTTGTATTTTTAATGAAAATCTTCAAAGTTCAAATCACTTACCTCTAACTAACTAATTAGTATTTTGATCTAATGATAATGAGCAATCATTTATAGCATACATTAAATGAAAATTGTCTCTAAAAAAACAATGATTCAAATGAATTTCTACCAATTAAGCAATAATGTCAATAATAAATTATTAATTCAATCATCTTCATTACTAAATCATAATAATGATTACAAACAACTTGTGATTATAGCAATGGCCAATTAGAAAAATAATTTTTTTCGAAAGGTATGTTAGCCATTTAGCCATGTAGGTACTAAGAACCTTGCCAAAAGAACAACATTAAAAAAAATTGAAGGCGTAGAAACCTAGATATGGTATATGCTGTACCTATCTCTATCACACAACATTAATTTTTCGTACCCACTCTATATAAATTAATAGGGACCTCCCATCAAAAAAAAAAAAAAATTAATAGGGACCTATCTCTAAACATAAAGCAATTAATAATCTCTTGCCCCCGCTCCATGGAGCGGCCTTTCACAACAAACATGCTACATGTTTCATGCAATATTTCTCTTTCACATGAGAGTGAATTTTATAAGTGTGAAATTGTTCATCAAAATAATAATAATAATAATAAGTGTGAAATTCACCCATGTGCGAGTGATGTTACATACAATCCTTATATAAAATACTACCTTCAATTTTTTTAGAAATATGGATCACCATGCTCGAGTGTACCGATCCATAACTTTTTGCTATGGGTTTCCTAATTGAACTGAAGGTCAATATTACATTTAAAAAATTGAATACTCACGGTAGAATATGGTTGGTGTGAGGGATTTTCACAATTCGCTCCAATACTAATGGGCTTGGTCTGCGATCGAATGCTATAAAAGATTTGTGCCCCCTCATCCTTCACCAATTGGTCGTTGGATGAATCGGTAAGGCACACGGTCCGACAAGTGGTATCAGAGTTCGGTCATAGGTTCGAGTCGTTGGAGCCGTATTGTGAGGGAGGTATTGTGAGAGATTTTTACAATTCGCTCCAATACCAATGAGCTTGGTTTACGATCGAATGTTATAAAAGATTTGTGCTCCCTCATCCTTCACTAATTGGTCGTTGGATGGATCGATAAGACACACGGTCCAACAGTTGGGATGGTTCTTATAGGAAAATAAGGGTCAAAAAAGAAAGTGGAGAAAATAAAGGCAGATGGAAATGAATAATAAGTGTATGTATATTATTTCATATGACATGTGATTCTTATTTCTATGCATATGCAAGGTTGTCACTTGGTTCGAAAAGTTTTTATATGTATTATTTTTAATCAGAATTTTTTATCCTCATTTTAAAATTAATTAAATTTAGTCTTTGTTCCATTAAAATAATTTTTTGGTCTTTGTTCCATTCAAATAAGTCTGTTTGTTTTTAATTATAAAATTGTATCAAACTTCAAACCAATAAAAGTAAAATCGTTCCTAAAAAAAAGTAAATTCATCCTAACACAAGGGGAACATATTTTTAACTCTAAAATTTCTTGTGGGCTCCTAGGAGCTGTTTGAATATATTCAAATTTAAGCAAGTGGAGAATGGTCACAGAAAAATTTCAATTATGTTGATGATTTTCGCTGGCTTTGTTGTGTAATAGTAACTCATAATACGTCCATAAAAAATAAAAATAAAAAATAAAAAAATTAAAAAAAAAACAAAAAAAAAAAACTCATAACTCGTGCAATTACTTAGATGTTCCATGGTTCATGGTTCCCATCTGGTCACTTCACCGATTCACTAACCAAAGTATTCATGATTTTTTTTTTTTTTTTTTTCTGATTTATAAAAATTAATATTTTGAAATTGGGTATTGCCTGCATAAAATTTTCTTAAATAAGAATACATACATCACTTATGACTTCCTCTTCCTCCTGCAATTAAGAGCATCCTGTTGTTCTTTCAATTGATAGTGCAGCGTCTTATGCTAAACTCTATTACATGCCACTATATATTGTTCTTATTTTTGCCAATTCGTTCTTTTTGTATTTTTAACTCTCACACAAAACTGATATCTTGGTTCAAATTTTAATCTTTAGACGAATGCACCAAGCTTTGGTGCTCTTGTTGGAAGAGTTGCTAACAGAATTGGAGGCGCTCAGTTTACTTTGAATGGAACGCATTATAAGCTAATTGCTAATGATGGGAATAACACACTTCATGGTACACTATTCTTATTTTAGTATTATTTTTCCCTGGAAAATTATATATTTTTAATTTATTTTGTAATTCCCATAATAAAATATTTTTTTGATCATAGGTGGACCCAAAGGATTTGGTCATGTTGTTTGGAAGGTGAAAAAGCATAGTAATGAAGGTCATACTCCTCACATTGTTTTCACCTATTACAGCGTTGATGGTGATCAAGGTATGTATAATCATTAATTATTTGCACTAAACTTTTCTCTATTAGTGTACTCTAGACTCTTATATCAATTACTTTCATCCTTCTTCAACAAATACCAACCAAGTTTTAGTCCCAAAATTTTAGAGTGGGCTATAGATCTTCAACGAACTAGTTAGAGTAGTTGGTCACATATATTCTTTTTCACCATCCTAGTTTATTCAAAGTCATATTCTTTGTTACTTCTTTAAATGATATGTATTTTCTTTTTCTTTTTTTACTACTTTTATTGGTGATATTTGACTTTGATACTTTTATGAGTAAATAAGAATGTACAAAGTGATGACCTTTGTTATATAGACCATCTCAAATGATAAGCTGATGAGCAATCTTTTGGTTGAAAATTTAAGAACCCCACTTGCTTCAATGTTCTGCAGGATTTCCTGGTGCTCTCCTTGCCACTGTCAGATATGCACTCATTGGTAACAACCAATTGAGTATCACAATGAAAGCCAAAGCTCTAAACAAGCCTACTCCAGTGAATCTGGCCCAGCATGCATACTGGAACCTAAATGGCCATAACAGTGGAGATATCATGTCTAATGTGATCCAGATATTTGGATCCCAGATCACACTTCTTGATAGCCATCTTATTCCCACTGGAAAATTTGAATCAGTGAAAGGAACACCCTATGATTTCCTTGAACCACACCCGATTAAAAGCAAGATCAATGGGCTAGCTAATGGTTATGATATCAACTATGTGCTTGATGATGGTGTTGGCTACAAGTTGAAGAGGGCAGCAGTGGTGCATGATCCGAAGTCAGGAAGAGTGTTGGAGCTGTCCACAAATGCTCCTGGTGTGCAGTTCTATACATCTAACACTCTGGATATTAAGGGAAAAGGAGGATTTGAGTACAAACCATTTGCAGCACTATGTTTGGAGACTCAAGCATTCCCTGACTCAGTCAACCACCCCAATTTCCCTTCCACTATTGTAAGCCCCGGAAAGCCTTACAAGCATTACATGCTCTTCAAGTTTTCTACTAATTAAGCCTCCATCTGATTAGCCATGTGTAATAAGGTCAATCTCTTAAATGGAAACATTAGAGTTTGAGTATCAAAGCTCTTACATTTTGTGGTTCAAGTAGTTGTAATAATTGGCTGAAGGAATAATTTTTGAGGTAGAGGCACTTTTAGGCTCTGGTGATCAGCACCAAGATTACTCTAATTTGGTGTAACTTTGTAATCTTCCTTTAGTCAACTCTTCAGGCCAATGCCTGAATAATATATTTTTTTGTGTTGTTGCGCAAAGGCTAATGCGTTTGTAACTTTTAACTCGTGTCTCTGTCACTCCCTAACAAAAACCTTTTTTCTTATAGTGACGAGGACAATATTGACATTTTTTTTTTTTTTTTTTGGTTAAAGTTATTGTTTGTTTGGAGGTGAAATAGAGTGGATAGAAAACTTTAGAGAGAATGAAAACTTTTTTGGAATGTATTTGGTTGGGTGGAGAGGAATGAAAGTAAATGGTAAGGTTTAAGTGTTTTTTTCCCGGACCCACCAAAAAGTTTTCTCTCCAAAATAGAAAAAAAACTGAAGAAAAAAAATTAGACATCATTTTTGGAAGATAATACCAATGTGCAATTTTATTTTATTATTATTTTTTATTTTATTATTATTATTATTATTATTATTATTTTTTTTTTGGCGTTAAAAGGGATTTTATTGCAAACCGAAAGTACAGAACAGAGACTTCAAAGAGTTACAAACTACAGACAACATGACTTGACAACCACCGCTACAAACACATCAACTATACAATAACACCACAACGACTAAGACACTGTATCAAGACAAACACAACAACAGGATAGGACATAACACACACACAGAGACTTCCGATAGATTTCAGCTTCCTTGGTATATACAACCCACTGATCGAGGCAAGGTGAATCCCAGTGAGTCCCAAAAATAGCATTGCGTCAAAAACGCAGGACAGGTGTCATAGAAAATTTCACGCTCAGATTGATCTGCTCCTTTCTTTGCTAACAGGTCAGCACACCCATTAGCTTCCCTCCAAATGTGATTAGTTTTGACCACCCAAGGTCGCTCCAGGAGAGACCTGCAATCATGGATCAAGTTAGAATATTCCAATGGAAAAAGGGAGTTCAAGTTTGTTATCCAATTGTGTGCCAATTTGGAATCCACCTGAAGGTTGATATATTTGTATTCATTATTCCAAGCATATTTTAAACCTTCTCTAATTGCCCACAGTTCTGCCATCATGCTACGAGTGATACCTATGTTAATTGACATGTGCAATTGCACATGGGCATCATCACGTTGCTTTTCTTCACAATTTTTTTTTTCTTTTTTTCCTCTTGGACGTTGTAGGAATGGCAACGGGTCGGGTTCGGGCCGGGTTTTTTCATATCCGGACCCGACCCGCGGCCCAGACCCGGCCCGTTTACTAAACGGATTTTTTCCCGAGACCCGGACTTGCCCCCTCGGGCCCTGCGGGCCCCGTCCCTCATGACCAGCCTAGCCCAAAATCAGAAAAAAAAATTTTGATTTATGATTTTTCGGCCCAAAATCACAAACACAAACACAAATCCAAACACAATCACAAACATAAACACAGAAATCACAAACACAGATTTCAGATCTACGATTTTCCCTTTCAAAATCACAAACCAAACACAAATTTCAGATCTATAATTTTCATTTTTCCCTTTCAGAAATCATAAACACAAACACAAACTCACATGATTGAGGCGAACTGAACCCAGAAAAAAAAAATGGAGAATGACTGAATGAGGTGGAGTGAGGCCGTGTCACGCTTGTGGCCATGGGCGAGGAAGATGAGAGGGGCAGAGGACTGTGCGACAGTGTGATATCGGCGACGGCGAGGACGAAACGGAGTTGAGAGAGTAGAGAGCCTGTGCGGCAGCAGCGTGGGGTAAAGCCTGTGCGGCAGCGGCGTGATGAAGATGAGAGGGGCAGAGGACTGTGCCTGTGCTTGACTGCTCAGTCTGCTTGTGGGCTTGTGGCCATGTGTGTTGTGGGCTTGTGGCCGTGTGTGTGAGAGAGCTGAGAGATGAAGAGGGAGAGGCGGAGGTGTGAGCTGAAATGAGGAGAGGAATAGAAAAGTTTAGGGTTTTTAACAATATATATGTGAGGGTAATTTAGTAATTATATATATATAACCGGGTCTTATCCGGGTCGGGTTTCGGGTTTTTTTTTTTATAAAACCCGGACCCGCTTCGGGTTTTTTTTTAAAACCCATACCTGACCCTATTCTTTATCAGGCCGGGTAAAATCCGGCCCATTAGGGTCGGGCCAGGCCGAGTATCCTCGGGTCGGATCTAAATTGTCATCCCTACGACGTTGCCTGTCTTTTATTTTTTATTTATTTTTTTTATTTTTTAAATTTACTGGGCAGGCATTGCCTACCTCCTCTTCTTCTTCTTCCATTTTTTTTTTCTTTTGATTTACTGGGCAGGCTTGTCTAGTATTCTTTTTTTTTTTTTTTTAGATGTGATTTTTTTATGGACATGATTTTTTTTTTTTGTGGTTGTTTATCACTTTTTTGGTTTTAATTGGGCATCATTTTTTAACAAGGGTATATGTGTAAATTTATACAAACTCACTTTTTCCATCCCTCTATTTTTCCATACCTAACCAAATAAAAAGGAAGGAAATTAAAATCTTTTATATTCTCCTACTTTTCCATCCTCTCACTATTTTCTAGCCTTCCACTTTTTCACCCCTCCAACCAAACAGATTCTAAAAGTTTTTTTTAGATCTTTTCATCTAACCATCATTTTTGAACAACTTTTTTATGTTTTATTTTTTGTAAGCTTTGTATCAAGAGCTTTGCAATTCAATTAGTTGATACCTCCCTGTATTTTCAATAAAAACCTTTAAAATTCAAATCACCTACCTCCAACTAACCAATTAGTGTTTTAGTTTAATGCTAATGAGCAATTATCTAGAGCAAACATCCAATTAACGTATTTCTACCAATTAAGCAATAATGTCAATAATAAATGATTAATTAATCATTTTCATTAGAAAATTATAATAATGATTACAAAAAACTTGTGATTATAGCATGGGGGGTAATGGCCAATTACAAAAATAGTTTTTTCAAAAGGTATGTTAGGCAATTAGCCATGTAGGCTAGCTGTAGCAACATTGCCAAAAAGACATTATAAAACAAGTTGAAGGGGTAGAAAGTAGAATCCTAGATATGGTATGTGTTGTATGGATTAGGAATGACCTATCTCTATCACCCAACTAATATCTCTTGCCCACTCTATATAAATTAATATTTCATAGCACACATCCTACATGCATATTCCATGTAATATTTTTTTCACATGAGAGTGAATCTTATAAGTGTGAAACTCACTTATGTGCAAGTAATGTTGCATGCAATCCTTATATAAAATACAACCTTTAATTTATTTTTTATTTTTTATTTTTTTGTTTTAAAGAAATATGGATCACCATGCAGAGTGTATTGATCGATAATTTTTTGCTATGGGTTTCCTAATTGAACTGAAGGTCAATATTACATTTAAAAAATTGATTACTAACAGTGGAATATGCTTGGGATGGCTCTTCTAGGAAAGTAAGGGTCAAAAAAGAAAGTGTAAAAAATGATGGCAGATGGAATTGAATAATAAATAAATATTATTTCATATGACATGTGATTCTTATTTCTATACATATGCATGCATGGTTGCCACTTGGTTCGAAAAGTTTTTAAATGTATTATTTTTAATCAGATTTTTCTTATCCTGGTTTTATTACATTAATTAAGTTTAGTCTTTGTTCCATTAAAATAAGTTTTTGGTCTTTGTTTGTTTTTTCTCCCCTTGATAGGATACATTTGTCTAATAGGGTTTATGTACTTTCTAAGTATAATTGTATTTCAATTGTAAGGAAGCGTTTTGGACCCTGAACCCAAAGTATGATTGGATCCAAGCCCAATAAGCTCAATACAATGAATTTGTAGAGAGTGAGTTAGACAACTAGGCTCTAATGAATGGGATAACAGTTAAAATGGATTTTAAAAGATAATCAAACAGAAATAGACCGGAGTTATCCAAGTAAATTCGTCCTCGGCACAATCTAAGGAGGTCAGTTCTAGTATATATTGATTGAAAATGGTTACAAATGAGGTTCAAACTGCTACAGTGCTTTCTCTTACAAATTTCTGATCCCTTTCTCTCATTGCTTCCTTTTTCTTTTATACTCTTTTTTGTTTTCATCTCCACCTTCCATGTGCAGGCCAGATGGTTGGTCTTGATACTTGTCCCATTAGCACCTTCTTGAAGTATTTAGGTAGTAGCTGTAAGGTTGAAAACCACTGTTCAGGTATCACCTCCACATTAATGCTGCCAGGGAGTTAGCCGCAAAGCAATTAATGCGGTGGTAGCAGTTTTCTCCCTAGATATTTTAAGACTCCCCTCTATACTTTGTTCTTGCAATGCTTATCCATGCCAGCAAAACTTCATGGAACATTCCCCTATGCGGCAGGCCACCTACTCAGACCTCAGCTTTGGCTAGCCGAGGTGACATTTATCCTCGGCCTACCCTCTTGCCAATATGACCAAAACTGACCTCGTCATCTACTAACATGGACTCCCTTGACAATGTTTACTCCTCCTCGGACGATCTCTAGTCCTCGACTTGGGTTTTAGGCCTAATGCATATATGGATAATGAGCTCCTGGGCCCAATACCCCTACAATAGCCCCTCGAGATTCTTCTTTCTGGCTTCTCGGGAAGAAAGGAGGATTTCGATGTCACCCTAGATAGTTTGTGCTCATCACACATCACCTCTGCCTATGTATACGCCTTTTTAACTGCCCAAGACACGCTCCTAACACTTCGGCATACGAGGCGCACTTTTCATTAAATTTTTACGGCTCCCTGTCCCCCACGTTCTACGGCGGGATGTGGATCCAACGGCTGAGGGTTCTGCTGTGACCGAGGCGGGAATTTTCCCACTCTGTAGCTTTCTCTCTGATATAAATATCACTCAAATCAATCACTTATCTCACTTTAGCATTCATTTAGCTCTAGCGCACATACACTGAACCTGCCAATCTTCCCAACTCACTCGTGCCCTTACAAATACCGAAAGCTTGTCCGAGGATATTTTTCTCCTTTCTGTAAGTCTTCTCAAACCTTTACATTTCTTTTTTCCCATATATTTTCTTTTTCTCTGTACTTTTCTTCTCTTCGATTCCACTTTTTCTTCTCAATCTTTTTTAGTTCTCCCAAACCTTTTTGGAAATGGGTAGATTCAAGAGTCTAGTAGACTCCGAGGAGGGAATAGAAAGCTTTAGGGCTCGGTATAGGATCCCTCTAGGAGTAGACATTAAGTATTGTAAAGAGGGGCAATGACACTTAGATAGGCAAGATGGAGAAGTAGTAATCCCGATGATTGCCTTTATAGAGGGCGGGATGAGAATCCCCAAGGGCACCGTAACTAGGGATTACCTTAGGGCCTATAGGTTAGCTCCTACCCAGTGTGCCTCTAATATGTTTAGAATATTAGGTTGTGTAAATGCCCTTAATGAGAGAATGAGCTTAAACCTCACCCACCACGACGTAAACTGGATTTACAACCTCCACCACCTAACCGGGCAGGGATACTACCTAAAATATAGGTACCTCGAGATCAGGCTCATCCAATGCCTTCCCGATTCCAACAAAGGCTTAAAAAAGGACTTTTTGATCCTATCAAGGGAGTGGAGCGATGGCCTCCCCTGCCCGACGAGAGAAGGGAAGCCAGGTGGGGTCTTAGGTCTAGGTTTGAATGTTTGCATATAAATTTACCTTTGATTAATTCTGTTTTTTGCTAACAATACCTTTCTGTTTTTCTTCGTGGTTTTGCAAATAAGAACGCCGCTATGCCTAACTTCAATCTTATGAACCAGCCTAGCTTGGACAAGATTTTGAAGGCTGAGGTGTTTGTCCATATAGATGGACAGTTAAGGGCTGCTCACTTGATTTTGGACTACGTTCCAATTTCCAAGACTTTCTAGGCGCCGAAGTGCGTAATCAAGGCAAGGGACCCGCGTTTGCAACGGATCAGCGTTGCTGCTCCAGGGTTTCTCACAACTGGTCCAATCCTAGAGGGCACTCTTGCCACTAATTCGATACCAAAAGGTATTCCAAAGGTAGTCTCACCACTACCACAAACAACCAGAGTAGCCACTTCTTCCTACCCTGCCAGCACAGAAGAGGAAGAGGAAGTTGAAGTACTTGACTCCGAGGACGAATTTGAAGTCTTCGATCGAGCTTAGTCCCCAGAAACTTCAACTTTTGATCTCGGCCACCCATTCATACCGATACCTGATGAGATGGGGATCTAGCGCAAGCAAAGATCAACCCTCTAGGAGCTGCTTGAATCCCAGCCCGAGGGAAAAACATCCGAGAAGGCAGCCCAGGCCCGACTTCCTACTCCTCCAAACCAGACCTAGCATCTTACTCCTCCACCTACCTAACATACTCGAGTCGACCCTGCCGACCATAAACGGAAAAGGGAAGACAAAGGCAAAGAGGTAGTGGAGATTGGAAGGACCCACTCCTCCCAAGAAGTTGAACATCAAAGGGGGTCCAAGCAGCCCAAGGGCATGCAGACGAGGTCGGTTTATGAGGCAGAAAGAAGGGATGAGCACCAAGTTGCAACCCTAGCCTGGGCCCCACCCTTGGAGCTGGATGGGGCTCCTCTGACAAGTGATGCCTCTATCTGGGAATTTCAGGGGGGC
The DNA here is from genome assembly GCA_030021035.2 of Notholithocarpus densiflorus. Taxonomy (NCBI): domain Eukaryota; kingdom Viridiplantae; phylum Streptophyta; class Magnoliopsida; order Fagales; family Fagaceae; genus Notholithocarpus; species Notholithocarpus densiflorus. The sequence continues at coordinate 511,347 of JARYZH020000221.1, read as the reverse complement.
ACGGCTGGGTATGTAGCCAATGCTGTGGAGCAAACCCTACCATTGCCAAAGGATATGGCCGACCTCAGATCCATGAGGAAATATGAGGTTTTTCTCGGCCTGAAGAGGGACTTGGTCATGGTAAGTTTTCCCTTATTATTATTATTATTATTATTATTATTTATCTCATAACTTTTTCTCCTTCCCAGGCCATTCAAGCAGCTTTTAGGGCTGAGGAGATGGTGAGTAGTTCTCACCGTATGTACAAGGAAGAGGAAGGGAGGCGAGTTGCAGTCATGGAGGCTTTCCGAGTGGCTGAGAAAAGCAACCAGGATCTGAAGGCTAAGCTGATCAAGGCAAAAAAGGAAAGAAAAAGTGTCGCAGCCGCCTTAGATAACATTGAGAGGCACGCCGAAGGCCAGCGGATACTTCTCCGCAATACTGAGGATCAACTGGCCACCTCCAAGGAGCAGATAGTCGCCCTAAAGAAAGGATTGGAGGAGGTTGAAAAGGCCAAAGATCAAACCGAGAAGGCTAAGGAAGAGGCGGAGAAAGCTTGGGAGGAGGCAGAGCAAGAAGGATATGATATTGGAGTGGCCGAGATCGAGGAAGCCCTCAGGGCTGAGGTCTCAGGGGTGTGTAGGACTTACTGTGCCCAAGTATGGGATGAAGCCCCCAACCAGGCTGAGGTTGAGGCTTCTTCTGTGCTTAGGAAGGCAGAAAGTGTCTACTACCTCCCAGCCATTCGTGGCTCCTCTTCAATCAGCTCCAAGACAGACACCCCTCCCGAGGTGGCAAATCTTGAGAAGAGCAGCCCCAGCAAGGTTCCCCTCCCCCCCTCTTGGCAGCCCTCCAAAAGTAGCCGAGTAGCCTAGGGCGAACGAAAAAGGAGTTGAGGTGACCAAGGAGGTGGCCCCTGATGCCATCATGCCCCCGGCTGCTCACCAGGATCCTTCCAAAGACAAAGAGGCTCCCAGGATGGAGATTGTTCTTACAAGCCTCCCAATTCCTGCCAAGGGTGACTCTAAAGGAGCAAACCAAGGATCCTCGGAGGCTGTAGTTCAGCAATCCAAGGCCCCTCCCTAAGGAAAAATAGTAATAAAAAAGAAGTAGATTTAGGACAGTTCTCTTTTTATTTTTCTTTATTTTGTTTTGTCTGGCAACTTCTGTTTTGGTTTTCATAATTTGTAACCAAGTTGCGATTTTGTATTCAAATCACCTTGCTTCAAGGCTTTTGTTAATGAAAGTTATGAGCATTTTCTTTATTTCTATGATTCTCATACAAGTGTTGATATAATTTCTATCTTGTTTAATACTTGGCTAATATGGAGATTGGATACAACTCCATTTATGTATATAAATGGTAAGACACCAATTCATGTCAGACTTTATCTAAATTTCCTCCCATTACTAAATTAAAAGATCTGAATACAATAATCAGACCTGAAACAGATCATGGATATACTTTCAAATGCTTTAAGTGATGCTTACAAGCATGCAATTGACTATGTCACTTTAATGAAGATCTGCATCATTAATTAGGGCTGACCCCGTCAGATACTTAAATAACCAATAAGAAGTGTTAACATACTCAATAGGATCCAGATATAATGTAGGTTCTGTTTGACACCTTTGTGAATAGCTTGAAACGTCAATTTATCCAAGAGATGTGGTCCGAGGATCCAGGAATGACCAAGGTTTTATTGGACACTTAGGAAAGTAATAGGAGGTATTAATTTACCCAAAGTATGTGGTCCGAGGAACCAGACATAGCTAGGGTTCTGTTTAATACTTAGATAGATGTTATAGAATGTCAGTTTTCTCAAGGCATGTGGTCCAAGGAGCCAGGCATGACCAAGGTTCTGTTTGATATTTAGCTAGATGTCATAGAATATCAATTTTCCCAAGGCATGTGGTCTGAGGAGCCAGGCATGACCAAGGTTCTGTTTGATATTTAGATAGATGTCATAGAATATCAATTTTCCCAAGGCATGTGGTCCAAAGAGCCAGACATGACCAAGGTTCTGTTTGATATTTAGATAGATGTCATAGAATATCAATTCTCCCAAGGCATGTGGTCCGAGGAGCCAAGCATGACCAAGGTTCTGTTTGATATTTAGATAAATGTCATAGAATATCAATTTTCTCAAGGCATGTGGACTGAGGAGCCAGGCATGACCAAAGTTCTGTTTGATATTTAGATAGATAGTAGAACGCATGACAAATAATATGATAAACCAAAAATATGGCAAAGACTGCTTTCATTAATAATAATACCTTCTTAGGTTGTTTACATTCCAGGGATGGAGTACAGTATTTTCATCTAGATCTTCCAGATAATATGCTCTTATGCTAACTACTGAAGTGATGTGATACTGTCCTTCCCAGTTAGGCCCCAGCTTTCCCCAGGCTGGGTTCTTGGGCAATGCCCAAAACTTTCCTTAACACCAAATCTCCTGGTGCTAGTGGTCTCAGCTTCACATTTACATCATACCCTTGCTCGAGCTTGTGTTGATAATAGGCCAATTGGACCATTGCATTTTCTCTTTGTTCCTCAATTAAGTCTAGGCTCTTCCCTAATAGCTCCTTATTGTTGCTTGGAGTGAAAGCACTCGTCCTCAGTGTTGGGAATCCAGTCTCCAAAGGAATAATGGTCTCGGCCCCATATGTCATCGAAAATGGTGTCTCTCTTGTTGACCTGTGAGGCATAGTCCGATATGTCCAAAGGACGTGTGACAACTCTTCTACCCATTTTCCCTTCGCATCATCCAACCTCTTTTTAAGTCCATTCACTATGACTTTATTGACAGCCCCAGCTTTCCCCAAGTTGGGTTCTTGGCAGTGCCCAAAACTTTCCTTAACACCAAATCTCCTGGTGCTAGTGGTTTCAGCTTCACATTGACATTCGTACCCTTGCTTGAGCTTGTGTTGATAATAGGCTAATTGGACCATTGCATTTTCTCTTCGTTCCTCAATTAAGTCTAGGCTCTTCCCTAATAGCTCCTCATTGTTGCTTGGAGTGAAAGCACTCGTCCTCAGCATTGGGAATCCAGTCTCCAAAGGAATAACGGCCTCGGGCCCATATGTCATCGAAAATGGTGTCTCTCCTGTTGACCTGCGAGGCATAGTCCGATATGTCCAAAGGACGTGTGACAACTCTTCCACTCATTTTCCCTTCGTATCATCCAACCTCTTTTTAAGTCCATTCACTATGACTTTATTGACAGCCTCAGCCTGTCCATTCCCTTGAAGGTAAGCCGGGGTGGAATATCTATTCATAATCCCCAAGTCACAACAGTATCTCCGGAAGGCCTTGCTATCAAACTGCAGGCCGTTGTTCGAGATAAGGGTATGGGGGACCCCAAACCGGGTTACAATACTCTTCCAAACAAATCTCTTGGCATCCACGTCCCTGATGTTAGCTAATGGTTCAGCTTCGACCCACTTAGTGAAGTAATCTATACCGACTAGCAAATATCTCTTATTCCCTGCGGCTTTAGGAAAGAGACCTACAATATCCAAGCCCCATTGAGCAAATGGCTATGGGCTGGACAGAGGATTAAGGATTCCTCCCGGTTGGTGGATGTTTGGTGCAAATCTCTGGCATTGGTCACACTTCTTTACATATTCTTGTGCTTCCTTTTGCATGCCCGGCCACTAGTATCGTTGAGTGAGGACCCGATGAGACAAAGATCTACCTCCTGTATGGCTTCCACAAATCCCTTCATGTAGCTCCTCAAGGAGTAGCTCTGATGCATTAGGTGTATACACAGTAAGTACGACCCAGAAAATGAGCGCTTATACAATTTTTGGTCCGAGGACAGCTAAAACCGAGGAGCCTTTCTTCGCACCTTTTCAGCTTCTGACTTCTCCTCGGGTAAGATGTCCTCCTTAAGGAATAGCACTATAGGATCCATCCAGCTCGACCCTACCTTGATTTGATGGATCTGGACCATATCTTTTCTCAGTACAGCAGGCTTGCACAAGTCCTCAACAAATATGACCCGAGGCAAATCTTGAGCCAAGAAAGTGGCAAGAGTAGCCAGTGAATCTGCATGTGTGTTTCCACTTTTATGGATATGTAACAAACTAAAAGACTCAAACCCTGACTGCAAGTGCTTAACCTGACTCAAATATTCCTGCATTCTCACATCTCTGACTTCTAACTCCCCCTTCACTTGGCCTACGACCAATCTTGAATCCGAGAATATCTCTATTGCCTTTCCGCCCATTTTTTGTACCATGACCATTCCTACCAACAAAGCCTCATATTCAGCCTCATTGTTTGTGGCCGAGAAGTCCAGTCTCAATGATTTCTCAATGGTAATCTTCTCGGGGGATACTAGAACTAGACCCACTCCGGATCCCCTTTGATTTGCTGCACCATCAACGTATACTCTCCAGGATAAAGGATCTTGTAGGGAGATCATACCAACTGATTTTTCATCCATGTCTTGCTGCTCTGCTTCTATTTCCAATGGGGATTTGGCAAACTCGGCTACCAAATCTATGAGGACTTGACCCTTGACAGAGGTACGAGGCATGTATTTGATATCAAAAGCTCCTAGGATTATGCCCCATTTGGCAATCCTCCTCTTGTAATCAACACTCCGAAGTAGAGATCTTAGCGGAAGTTGAGTGAAGACAACAACTGTGTGTAATTGGAAATAGTGGGGGAGCTTATGTGTAGCGTGTACTACCGCCAAAATTGCATTCTCCAGTGGCAGATAACGGATCTCGGCTTCATGCAGTGACTTGCTCACATAATAAACTGAACTTTGCACACCACTATCAACTCGCACTAACACCAAGCTTACAGCATGAGGGGCCACGACAATGTAAGCAAATAGGACCTCGTCCACCTTAGGGCTGGACATGGTAGGTGGCCGAGAGAGGTATTCCTTAAGTTGTTGAAAAGCCAAGGCATACTCCTCGGTCCACTCAAATCCCTTCCATTTATTCATCAACAAGAAAAAGGGTCTGCATCTATCCGCTGATCGAGAGATAAATTGATTCAAGGCAACAATCATTCCGGTTAACTTCTGGACTTTTTTGGGATTCTGAGGTGGTTGTAAACTGTTAATTGCCTTAATCTGATCGGGGTTAACATCAATTCCCCGGTGAGTTACCATGTAGCTTAGAAACTTACCTAATCCCACACCAAAAGAGCATTTGAAAGCATTAAGGCATAACCTGTGTCTCCTCAGAATTTCAAAAATGTTCCCGAGGTCTCCTACATGCTCAGACACCACCTTACTCTTCACCACCATATCGTCTATATAGATCTCAATACTCTTGCCCAATTGTGGTTCAAACATTCTAATCATCATCCTTTGATAGGTAGACCTTGCATTTTTCAAACCAAAGGGCATCACTTTGTAGTGGTAGTTTCCAGTGGGAGTGACAAAACCTATCTTTTCCTGATCACCCAGGGCTAGTGGTATTTGGTGGTATCCTTGAAAGGCATCTAAAAACCTCATCCGAGAATGGCCTACAGTTGCATCCACCAGCTGGTCTATCCTAGGCATAGGGAAGGGATCTTTTGGGCAAGCCTTATTTAGATCTATGAAGTCTACACACACTCGGCACTTCTCATTCTTCTTCTTCACCACCACAGTATTGCCTAGCTACTCAGGGTAGAATACCTCCTTGATAGCCCCTGCCCACTTAAGCTTTATCACCTCGTCTCTGACAACATCAGAATGATCTTTGGATGAGCGTCGAGGTGGTTGCTTTTTAGGGGTGACAGATGGATTAACATTTAAATGATGGCAGATGAAGCTCGGATCCACCCCCGGGGCTTCGTAGGCGTTCCATACGAACACATCAACATTTCTCCTAAGAAACTCTATTAGCTCTTCCTTCTCTTGAGGAGGCAGCTGAGCTCCGACCTGAAAGAACTTCTCCGGATCATCACCAATAACAACTGTCTCTAAATCTTCATATTTCTTCTCCTCGGCTGATCCATTGACAGGCGACACCGGAGCTTTTGACTGCTATAAGCCCCTTTTAGTAGAGGTAGGGAACTCAGCTTCGGGCTGATGTAAGATGGCAGCCACCAGGCACTGCCTAGCCGTGGATTGACTCCCAACAATCTCTTCAATCTGGCCCTCCGACGGATATTTCACCTTTTGGTGCAGAGTAGAAGAGACGGCTCCTAGGGCATGAAGCCAGGGTCTGACCACAATGGCCATGTAGGAGGAATAAGCGTCCACCACGATGAAGTCCACCTCCACCACTTCTGAACCAGCCTGCACAGGTAGTCTAATCTAACCCCTCGAGATGACAACCTTCCCATCAAAACTCACCAAAGGAGAATCGTAGGCTGTTAGGTCCTCGGGTCTTAAGTTCAGCCCCTTGTACAAATCAGGGTACATGATCTCAGCACTACTGCCCTGGTCCACCATCACTCTCTTCACGTCATACCCCTCAATCCTGAGTGTGACTACCAAAGCGTCGTTGTGTGGCTGAATGGTCCCAATCTTGTCCTTATCCAAAAAACTTAGTGCCAGTTGGATATCCAATCTAGCCCTCTTCGACTTCGAACTAGAGTCCTCGGCGAACAGCCGAGCCACAGACATCACTTTGGAGGGACAAGAACCGGTCCTCCCTAGGGTAGCAAAGATGACATTTATCGTGCCCAAGTGAGGTCTTGAAGAAGCATCTCTCCGGGGTTCTGAATTTGCTTGGTCCTGCTGACTACTGGAATGATGCAATAACTGCTTCAATTTTTCTTTTCAGACCAGCTGGTCCAGATGATCCCACAAATTTCTATAGTCCTCCGTAGTGTGTCCCTGGTCCTAGTGGTACTGGCAATAAAGGCTTTGATTGCGCCTCATGGGGTTTCCTGCCATCTTACTTGGTCATTTGAAGAACGACTCATTCTTGATCTTCTCAAGAACCTGGTGCACCGGTTCTTGGAACACCGCATTAACCACCTGAGTGTTGGCAAGCCCTAGCTGCCCAGCAAAGTCTCTTCGAGGTCGGTTGTTATTGTACCGGTTCGACCTGAAATCCCTCCTCTCCTGAGGGATAACCTTAGCCTTACCTTTCCCTTGCAGCTGGTCTTCCTCAATTCTCTTATACTTGTCAATCTGGTCCATGAGTTGGCGCACACTGGTTACAGGCTTTCTCGTTAAAGACTTCCTTAAACCGTGCTCGGCTGGGAGGCTGACCTTGAAAGTACTGATGGTCACGTCTTCAAAGTCACCATCTATCTTATTGAACATCTCCTAGTATCGGTCTGAGTATGTTTTCAGAGTTTCCCCCTCTCGCATGGATAAAGACAGTAGGGAATCTAAGGGCCGAGGAACCCTGCTACAAGTAATAAAACGAGAGCCAAATGCTTGGGTGAGCCCCTTAAAGGAATTTATGGAACCTGCCCCCAGACCATCAAACCATCTTATCGCCATGGTTCCTAAATTGGATGGGAACACCTTACACATCAAGGCCTCGTTCTTGGAATGGACGGTCATTCTCTGATTGAAATGGCTCACATGCTCCACAGAATCCGTTCGGCCATTATAAATGGTAAACATTGGCTGATTGAATCATCGAGGAAGTCTTGCCCCTTCAATCTTGTGCGTGAAGGGCGACTTGGAGATCTGGTTCAACGCCTTGCTCATAGCATCATTTCCCAGGCCTTTGCAAGGCGGACTCTTATACCTACGTTTATAACTAGCATCCTCTCCATCATCAGAGGAAACATCAGAGTTGGAGGGGGTTCGCTTTCGCCGTGCATGGTGCAATCTCTTCTTTAAATGGTCAATCTCCAGTTGCATGGCTCTGCTATTCTGCTTTTGAGAGACGTGACTTCCAACTTGAGAGTGGCTTCTACTTGTATGTGTAGTGTGCACGCTACCCTCTTGATCTCTCCTATGTTCAAGATTAAGGAAATCATCTTGTCGTTGGGACCCCGTGGACTCCTACTGATGGGGACCTGATCCTATCATAGTTAACCGTTACACTCACTATCACATAAGTTGTCCCCACAGACGACGCCAATTGTAAGGAAGCGTTTTGGACCCTAAACCCAAAGTATGATTGGATCCAAGCCCAATACAATGAATTTGTAGAGAGTGGGTTGGACAACTAGGCTTTAATGAATGGGATAACAGTTAGAATGAATTTTAAAAGATAATCAAACAGAAATAGACCGGAGTTATCCAAGTAAATTCGTCCTTGGCACAATCCGAGGAGGTCAGTTCTAGTATATATTGATTGAAAATAGTTACAGATGAAGTTCAAACTGCTACAGTGCTTTCTCTTACAAATTTTCGATCCCTTTCTCTCATTGCTTCCTTCTTCTTTTATACTCTTTTCTGTTTTCATCTCCACCTTCCACATGCAGGCCAGATGGTTGGTCTTGATACTTGTCCCATCAGCACTTTCCTGAAGTATTTAGGTAGTAGCTGTAAGGCTGAAAACCACTGTTCATGTATCACCTCCACATTAATGCGGTCAGAGAGTTAGCTGCAGAGCAATTAATGCGGTGGTAGCAGCTTTCTCCCTAGATATTTTAGGACTCCCCTCTGTACTTTGTTCTTGCAATGCTTATCCATGCCAGCAGAACTTCCTAGAACATCCCCCTGTGCGACAGGCCACCTACTCAGGCCTCGGCTTTGGCTAGCCGAGGTGACATTTATCCTCGGCCTACCCTCTTGTGCCAATATGACCAAAACTAACCTCGTCATCTACTAACATGGACTCCTTTGACAATGTTTACTCCTCCTTGGACGATCTCTAGTTCTCGGCTTGGGTTTTAGGCCTAATGCATATATGGATAATGAGCTCCTAGGCCTAATACCCCTACATTAATCATTATAAAACTAAAATCTCTAACTTCTATTTGACTTTTTTTAACTCCCTTAAAGCTTGACACGTAAGTTTTGCACCCTCCACAATTTTATACATTAGGAATATTAAAAAAAAAAAAAAAAAATTAAACTCTCCTTCTTCCCAACAAACAAAACCCGATCAATTTAAAAATTATTTTGAAAATATTAGTACTATTTTTTAAAAATCTCTTAAGTAGTTTTCATGTGAATTGATCAAGTTAACGACTAGTTTAAACAAAATAAAATAATAAAAATATATAATATATTCATCCTAACAAAATGGCAACATATTTTAAAGGAAAATGCTAGGAATACAAAAAAATTCACAACTTTTGTTACAATTTACCACGTGACGAGTTGTGAGTGGTGGAAGTAAAATGGTGAGTATACACCACCACCAAAAGTTGTGGACTTTTTTGTATCACCAGCATTGTTTGAATCTATTCAAATTTAAGCTAGCGGAGAATATGGTCATTGAAAGTTTTCAATTATGTTGATGATTTTCGCTGGTTCACGGTTCCCATGTGTACTGACTATTTTAATTGTGAGAGCTTTCCTTGGTCGCATGTATTTGCTAGGTCTTAAACTTTACCATGACAGATCTGATCACTTCACCGATTCACTAACCAAAGCAATCATGAAATTTAAAATAAAAAAAATTATAAACAAAAAAACGAAATTAAGATTTTGAAATTGGGTATTTCCTGCATAAAATTTTCTTAAATAGTAATGCATACTTTCACTTATGACTTCCTCTTCCTCCTTCAATTAGAGCATCCGGTTTTTCTATCAATTGATAGTGCAGGGTCTTATTTTTGCTAATTTGTTCTTTTTTGTATTTATAACTCTCACACAAAACTGATATCTTGGTGCAAATTTTAATCTTTAGACGAATTTCCCAATGTTCTGTGCTGTTGTTGGACGAGCTGCTAACAGAATTGGAGGCGCTCAGTTTACTTTGAATGGAACACTTTATAAACTAATTGCTAATGATAGGAATAACACACTTCATGGTACATTATTCTTATTTTAGTAGCATTTTTTCCTGGAAATTTTTTTTTTCTAATTCCGATAATAAAATACATTTTTTCATAATAGGTGGTCCAAAGGATTTGCTCATGTTGTTTGGAAGGTGAAAAAGAATAGTAATAAAGGTAATACTCCTCACATTGTTTTCACCTATTACAGTTTTGATGGAGATCAAGGTATGTAAAATCATTAATTATTTGCACTAAACTCTTCCCCATTAGTGTACTCTAGATTCTTATATCAATTACTTTCATCCTTCTACAACAAATACCAACCAAGTTTTAGTCCCAAAATTTTAAAGTTGGTTATAGATTCTCAACGAACTAGTAAGAGAGTAGTCAATCACATTTATTCTTTTTCACCATCCTAGTTTATTTGAACTCATATTCTTTGTTACTTCTTTAATTGACATATCCCTATTTTTTTTTACCACTTTTATTGATGATACTGACTTTGATAGTTCTATGCGTAAATAAGAATGTACAAAGTGATGAAGTTTGTTATATAGACAATAATCTCCAATGATAAGCTGATGAGCAATCCTTTGGTTGAAAATTTAAGAACCCCACTTGCTTCAATGTTCTGCAGGATTTCCTGGTCCTATCCTTGCCACTGTCAGATATGCACTCATTGGGAACAACCAATTGAGTATCACAATGAAAGCCAAAGCTCTAAACAAGCCTACTCCAGTGAATCTGGTGCAGCATGCATACTGGAACCTAGATGGCCATAACAATGGAGATATCCTATCTAATGTGGTCCAAATATTTGGATCCCAGATCACACTTCTTAATAGCGATCTTGTTCCCACCGGAAAATTTGGATTCGTGAAGGGAACGCCCTATGATTTCCTCGAACCGCAGTTGATTAAAAGCAAAATCAATGGGCTAGCTAATGGTTATGATATGAACCATGTGCTTGATGGTGGTGTTGGCCACAAGTTGAAGAAGGCAGCAGTGGTGCATGATCTGAAGTCAGGAAGGGTGTTGGAGCTGTCCACAAGTGCTCCTGGTATGCAGTTCTATACATCTAACACTCTGGATATTAAGGGAAAAGGAGGATTTAAGTACAAACCACATGCAGCACTATGTCTGGAGACTCAAGCATTCCCTGACTCAGTCAACCACCCCAATTTCCCTTCCACTATTGTGAGCCCTGGAAAGCCTTACAAGCATTACAAGCTCTTCAAGTTTTCAACTAATTAAACCTCCAACTGATTAGTCATATGTAATAAGGTTAATCTCTTAAGTGGAAACATTAGATGTTTGTGTTATTATAGCTCTTTCATTTTGTGGTTGTGGTACGTAGTTGTAATATTTGGTTGAAGGAATAATTTTGAGGTTGAGACACTTCTGGCTCTTGTGATCATCACCAAGATTACTCTAGCTTTGGTGTAACTTTGTAATCTTCTTTAGTCAACTCGTCCGGCCAATGCCTCAATAATGTTTTTTTGTTTTTGTTGCACAAACGCACAGAGGCTAGTGCGCGCGTTTGTAAAACAGCTTGGACTGCTTGGTAATTGCTATATCTTGGTTCAAATTCCTGTTAGAACTTCTTCATAATAATTCATTTGGTCCAAGTAACTACTTAACAGCAATTTCAATTTTGGTACTAGTAAAGTTCTCAATGATGATGTTTAAGAACTTGTTTCTCTCTAGTTTATTAATTTTTTTTTTTTAGGAAAGTCTATTAAATCTAAGTAAAAATACTTGTTTTTAAAATTTTGGACACGTTTTTTCTCCATGCTAATCACAATTATATATTCTAGCCAGGATAAATGAGAATTTTTATATTGGATTAATATTTCTTTAAAAAAAGAGTAATAAAAAATGGGTTCAGTTAACGGATGCCCTTAAAACATTCATTAATGGAACAATTTTAAAAAGTTCTGATATCATTTTTATGAGAAATAAAAATAATTGACAAAAAATTAATTAATTTTTTATTTTTTCATAAATGTTTCTGTAAATATTTATTTATTTATTTTTTTTACTGATATAAAAATTTACTCAATGCTGTTAGGAAATCCATTAATTTTTCTTATAAAAAATATTAGCCTTAGCTGCACCTTATATACAAATTTACATCAATTTGACCCACCTTTATTGGACAAAATTACCTCTGCTTCCTTTGTTTTCATGTGCGATGAAATCAAATCAATAAACGTTAATTTATACGTTGAAGCTTTGAACCTGTGGCCTTTTCTGACACTACAAACATGCCACAATGATTATCAATTCAATCAGTGGCCCAAAGTCACCTAATATGCCATGCTCGTTTGTTTCCCGTTATGGAAGTGGTCTTTGAACCAAATGATCACTTCCACCATGAAGAAAATTTGCAAACAAATCAATGATGATGGTTATACGATATAAGAAGTCCACACTTCTTGCAAACGACGTTACTTCCTGATTAATGCAATGCCATATATCTAAAGACCAAGTTAAGATATATTTCATACCGTGATATTTTGGGGCCTGTTTGGTAGAGTGGTTCAAACACACATTTTCAATTTTTAAACAACCTTACACACATTTTCACATACTTTTTCACCCACACGTTTCAAAAAATTACAAACAACATTACTTAAACTCCTCTACCAAACAGGCGATATTCGAAATTTTTGTATCTTCTAAACCTTATTTCAAATTGTGCACAAATATTAATGATAACATGTGTACACATTCAGGTAAACCACTGACATATGTATCTTTCTTTATTTAAAAAAACAATGCATTAAATTACAGGTTCTTCAAAAGAAAATAAAAAAGCATTACATGTGTATTTTTCTCTATAAAGAATGCAACTAGGAACTAAAATATTATGTGGAGACTTAAATATTGCCTACTAGGGATAAGACCCATCATTTTTTAGGTGGTATTTTGTATAATAGGCGATATGTAAGATCTTTCTCACATAAAATTAGGGTGGCAAAATTGGACACAACTTGTGAACCCGATACGACATGACACGACATGACATGAAATTAGTAGGTTATGAGTTGAAACTTAATGGGTTAATGTCATATTCAGGTTGATATGACTAACCTGTTTAATAAATGGGATGAGTTAATGTCCAATCTATAGAACTCGTTTAATGGGTTAGTGTCATATTCAGGTTGACATGACTAACCTGTTTGGGGTGAGTTAATGTCCAATCTATAGAACTTGTTTGACCTATTTGACCCATTTAATTAAATGACATTTTACCAATATACCCTTCAAATCCTAAGTATATAAACTTATTAGTTGTTGTAGTTTATTTTCTTTGACATATTATGATTGATTATTTGTGATATTGAGATATGCTTTAGTTTTGAATTATTATTTATGATGCAGTTACTCGTTAGTTCTAAATTTTATATTAATTTTTTTTTTCATAATTCATATTAATTTGGTTAATATTTTTTTTTTTTTCATTTTGATAAAAATCTAATAAACAAGTCAACATGACTGACCCGTTTAATAAATAGGTCATGTTAAAGTTGAGAAATTTTGACACATTTAATAAACATGTCGGGTTAGTGTCGACCCATATAGTCGGATGCTCATGAGTTGACATGACACAAACCCACCACGCAAACATGAATTGCCACTCCTACATAAAATAGGTCTCATATAGTCATATAGTCATATAGTCATATTTATGGGTCTATCTCTATGTGAGAGATATGTACTAGGTGTGTGTTTGGGTACACCTTATATCCGATAGTTTATTAGCATAGTATGAGACAAAAAGCTAAAAACTAAGATATTTTTGAAAAGCTAAAGTTAGATATTTGAAGTAAAGTTAAAATAAAAAGCTGAAAGTTGTAGCCAAATGGATATGCACCAGTTACACAATATAACAATTCCAAAATGTAAGACCCTCCTCATGTGAGAGAGACCCATCTTATGTGAGAAAGATATTATATATTCCTCAATACAAAAATAATTAATTAATTAAAAATTTAAAAAATTCCATGGTTACAACCAACTTTTTTTGGGAGCAAAAAGGAAATATTTAGTGCTAGGTTTTTATCCTTCATACCTTTTTCTTTAAATAAAAAAAAAAAGTTTTGATCCTATGACCTATGCATAGGGATGACCATGAGGTGAGTTTGGGTTAGGTTTCCTTGAATTCGAAAACCAAAACCTGAAACTTGATCCTTGCCTCACCCCAATCTTTGTCTTGAGTTTATGCCCCATGCGAGTACCCCAACTTGACCCGAACCCAATTTTAACAAACACTCCCTCTGGCCTAATCACATCTTGTTAAATGTTCCATGATGGAAAAGAATGTAGTGACCAAAATCAAAATACTCAAAATCACAAATCCATTCTAAAAGGAGCAAATGCTAATTACAAATTCAAATTTTAGTGGCATTATCATGGCTTGCATGACTCCTTGTTTTTAAATGAAAATACACCAAAACAGAAAAATAGGAAAAATCAATATTTACAAAAAATTTGGAGCAACCAATGGGCATTGAGCTATGAATGAATGATCCTCAAGTTCCCATATCCTGTGTTTCAATCACGTGTTAACAGTCCTTCATCTCTCCAAATTTGGCACTCACAAGCCACAAATTCCCGTAATGTTGCAATGAGATTTTGAGAATCAATTACAAAAACACCAATCCTATTTAGGAATCTCCTTCATTCATTCAAAATTTTTTTTTTTGGGTGCTCGTGTACTAATGGGTTCTAGCCATCCCTAAGATTAATCGTAGTAATAATCAACAACAAATCTAGGTCCATAACCTACATGTAGGGATAAGAGAGATTCCTAGTTAAGATTGATATTTTTGTAATTAATTATCAATATCTCATTATGACATTGTCAAAAATTGTGACTTAAGTACCAAATTTGGAAAGAGAGACTATTACGCATGATTGAAGCACGGGATATGGGAGGTTGAAGAGCGCTCATTTGTAGGTTATTCTGGGAAATTATTGTGTACTCTTGGAGTACAATAAATGCGTATTCCGTCATTTAACATAAATAGTGGGTTCCACTAATTAAATTCATGGTGGGACCCACTATTTATGTGAGAGGGGGAAGTACGTATTTATGGTACTCCGGGAGTACCTAATAATTTTTCTACCCATTGGGATCTCCTTTTTGTCCAAACTTTCTCCTTTTTCTTTTTTGGTTTATTTTCATTTGAAAATTTTACAAGGACTCATACAACTAATGACACTAAATTAAAAATTTTGAATTTGTAATTAGCATTTACTCCTTTATAGATGAACTTACCATTTTTAGATATTTTGATTTTGGTCGCCAAACTCTTTTCCATTAGGGAACATTTAATAAGATAAGCTTATGTTGAAAATGGTGTTTGTTAAAATCGGATTTGGGGCAATCTGCTCAAATCATGCCCTATGACCATCTTAAGTTAATGTATACCCTTAAAACATATATTTATCATCTTTTTTTTAAAAATATATATATAAAAAGTAAAAAAGCCGTTAGAAAAATTATTTACTTTTTTATTGTTCAATAATTTTTTTTTTTTACCATGGTTTATTAATGTGTGTGTCAGTAAAACTCATTGGCAGGCCTTCATTGGCCACTGACCCAACTTTACCAAATCTCACTTGAGGGGAAAAAAAGAAAAAAAAGAAAAAACCTTCGAATCAAACTGAGCATATCCAAACTGTTTGTATGTCCCCCTCCTCCTCCTCCAACCCAAACATTAGCTCTGAGAAATGGTTATGTATTTTTCAGCTCCTTTGGTCCAAACCCTCACACTCACACACCTCCCCCACTTGACTCTCAATTCAGGTACCTTCCATTGCTCAACATTTAGTTTTTTTCTGAACTATGTCAAGCTGCATGTTGATTGAGTAAATCCCATCTACTTATACTATAATTTCCAAGTTTCTCAACTTTCCCACTTCCTATCTCTCTTTTTAATGATAGTTTCGAGTACTTTTGGTTAAATTGAATAGTATTGGCAGATACATGGAACCTTTGCAGATCAAATTCTTGGGTCAAGCATCGTTCAGTGAATGCTAACAGTAATTGTAAGGAAACCCAATTAGGCCAAAGTTGTAGTTTTGCAATGTGTGCTTCTCATTCTTCTTCTGGGTCGTACCAAAATTCAAAGAGGGTATGGATTTGGACACAAAGCAAAGAGGTCATGACGGCTTCTGTAGAGAGAGGATGGAATACTTTCGTTTTCTCGTCCAAGCATCGACAACTTGCCAATGAGTGGTCTTGTAAGCTCCTTAGGACCCTCCTCTTGTTCTTCTTTTGTATTTCTAGATTACAATCAGCTTATAGTTTTGTTTTGTGTAGTTTTGTGCTCTATGCTTCTTGGATAGACACCAGCAAGAGAAAAGATGGGTATTTTGTGACTTATTTTTGGAATAATGGTGGTTAAATGATTAAATTCACACACTTTAGGCTTTTAGGAAAACTGGTAGAAAAGATGGGTATTTTGTGACTCATAGTTAAAATAATGATGGTTAAATGATTAAATTCACGCACTTTCAGCTTTTAGGATAATTGGTAGTTTATTATGGTAACAGTGTAGCAGTTGAACCCTCGATCCACTCTACTTTCCATTTAAAAATTTAAAAATCTCATGTTGGGTCCCACCTATTAAGGGAGAGATAGGGCATGTGAGGGAGAGTTTTAAAATAATAGTGGTTAAAGGATAAAATTCACCATGTTTTGAATAGCTTAAGCATTTGTTTGATATGTGTGTTTAAACAACAGTCTTCAGTTTTTTTGAAAATACGAGTGGGTGAAAAAGTGTGTAGAAATACGTGTAATGTTGTTTAAAAACTGAAAAAATATGTTTAAACTTGCGTACCAAACGGGGCCTAAAATTTTAGGACGTGGTAATTTATCACCAATGTGTGGATGTTGGTGATTTTCATTATATTTTTGTCAAAGCATGAGTCTTTTTGCTTGTTAGTGTTGTGAAATATGGAATCTTAGATTGTAAATTTGGTTGTGAGGTTTACAGTGATTGCGTTGATATGTCCTCTTTATGTTGAAGAGGGAGGGATTTTTGATAATGAGAATAGAAGGGTTGCCACAATTTTTGAGGTTTCAAATCCGCAAGAATTACTGCAGCTAAAACCAGCAAAAGGGGAGGAGGAGAATGTTGTTATCAATTTACTAGATTGGCAGGTATGCCTGTTGCTGACTGCTGAAGATAATTTATATCATATAAAATTTGTTTCTTTTATGTTCTTATATTGGCAGTCAAGTACTCATGTCAACTATCTCAGTTGTATGATTTGAGCTAGAATGAAATGAAGTTCACCATTGTCTTAAAATATCAGTGGCTGGGGATAACGCTTTCTTGTTAGTACTGGTAATAAGAACATTGAAATCTTGTCATGGCTGCAAAGTCTTGGCCACTTGCTTGCTGACTTGAATGCTACCCTGGATTGATGAGAGAGTAAGATAATCATCTGGAATTCATTAATAGATGATACTTTGTTGAATTGCAGTTTTCATAGCTAAGCGTGGGCTGAATTAATTGAATTAACTGAAATTTTACTTTATGTCAATGATTTTAGTGAAAACTTCTGGGACTTGCCTTACATGCATTAGGACAATAGATGGCTTTAGTGTTTTCTTCCATTGCTCCTAACTTCCTGTTCATCAATCTGCACAATTCATATACAAAGGCATCATTGGGAGGGGGTGGCTTTAAATCCCCCTTTTCAATATTACAGTCATGACAGCACATGTGCGTTATATGATAGCACTCATAAATTGTTTTGATCAGCGATCGCTTACATAATCTTTTTAGCACTTTCTGTCACAATTATTCAATGAACCTATCTTGATTTCTGCTCCTTTTAAATGCAATGCTACTTCTTACTTGGTCCTATTTTTTTTTCTTAGGTTATTCCTGCAGAGAATATTGTTGCAGCATTTCAGGACAGTCAAACAACAGTGTTTGCCATATCAAAAACTCCCTCTGAAGCTCAAATCTTCCTTGAGGTACAATTAAGATTCTCTAACATTGGGGCTACAATGAACTTCGCATTTTTGAAGGACTTCTTAGATGATCTAATTTGTTAATTTTTCTATTTAGATGCATCCTAAGATCCTTTTCATATTCATTCTTCTCGTTTGTAGGCCCTAGAGCAAGGCCTAGGTGGTGTTATTTTAAAAGTTGAGGATGTGGAAGCTGTTCTTGAACTAAAGGTAATTCATTTTTGGTTGGGACTTGTGGAGTAGTGAAGCATTGCTTCTTATCATATAAAAATTATCAGGACTATTTTGACAGAAGAGATGAAGTAAGCAATCTTTTGAGCCTGACCAAAGCTACTGTAACTCAAGTTCAAGTAGCTGGAATGGGGGATCGAGTTTGTGTAGATCTCTGTAGCCTTATGAGACCTGGTGAAGGGCTTCTGGTATGCTTCCACTTTCTCATCTGTAATTCTACAATCATGATTTATTATTGTGCTAATTGAATGGGATGCATTCATTTGTATGGCCCACTTATTTCTCAGGTTGGATCCTTTGCTAGAGGACTATTCCTTGTGCACTCAGAATGTTTGGAATCAAATTACATTGCCAGCAGACCTTTTCGTGTCAATGCTGTAAGTTTTGGCTTTGGATTTTTTAGAGTTGATATTATGATGAAGGTTTTCTTGTAAATCTTGGCAAGCACTCTAATCCCAAAGGTTTGCTACATCAGTTGTCAGTTCAATAGTGAAGCTAATGGTGTCCCAGTTCAGCACATCCAATTTAATTTTTTTTTTTTTTTTTTGCTTATTAATCTTAAGCATTGTCTCAAAAACCTTAAAGCAGCTGTTTGGAATCATTCAAAGGATAAGTTGTTCCATTTCCTACATCATTGTTAATTGTAATGTTTTTCATACAATTCTTTATGAGTCAGTTGTTTTCTCAGATGTACATTGCATACCTTTCAATTCAAATACTGTGGAAGTCTAGATAATTTTTTTTTTTGCGAAATCCAACTACCGTATATTCCCCACCAATTCTTTATATAATTTGGAATTGTGAAATGACTCTGTCAACTCAGCATGTGACATCTACAAAGCTTGTGTTTTGAAGGCTGGCATGGGTGTTGAATCTTGATCCCTATTTTTTTTCTTTATGTTGGTATTTAAGGCATGCAACCATGAACAGCCAGCTCTTTTCCAGGAATAAAAGAAGTTTGTTACTGCCATTTGGGAAATTAAGAAAAAATATATTTAGGCAACAAATTCATGTTCCAATCTTCCAGTCACCAACGTACTGGAAGGTTGTCAGAGCCATTTTTTGGATCTACTGTTCTTGTATTCTTATGCAGCTGTATTTACCAAGTATATTGAAATTTTACAGGGACCAGTACATGCCTATGTTGCTGTTCCAGGAGGAAAGACTTCCTACCTTTCTGAGTTGAAGGCAGGAAAAGAGGTGATAGTGGTTGATCAAAAAGGTCAACAGCGAACTGCAATAGTTGGGCGTTTGAAGATAGAGACCAGACCACTGATTCTTGTGGAGGCAAAGGTTAGTTTTAAATTCTGTAAGGAAGAAAGAAATTGGTCTTCTGATAATATTTCTAATCCAATGGCTGTTCATTTTGGTTGGTGCTATTTCACATGCTGAAATTGCTCAAGTTCACAACTGCCTATGATAGCATTAATTGTTCGACAATTATTACTAAGTACATTTGCAAAATGCATTTAGACCCCTAATACAGCTTACTACCAATTTTAATTAACGATAACGATTCAAGATTAAGTCCAGGTAGTTAATTAATTTAAGCACAACATTAATCATGGATAAATGAGTAGAAGATAAACATCAGATGATTTTTGCATATAAAGGTGTTGTGTTGCCATCTTCCATGGTACAACCTTAATCAAGGTATAGGCTTTTCAATGTTTTCTGTTGGCATCTTCCTTAGTAAATTAGAGTTTGATTTTTCGTATATAAAGGTGTGGGGTTTGAGGTAAGATTGGCCACAAAGGCTACCTTGAAAGCCCAAGTCAGTGCTTTTCAATGCCTAGAGTTCTTTCTGACCATTGTCCTATTTTGTTGGAGGGCGGGAGTCAGCGAAGAGGTAGAATTCCTTTCCGTTTTGAAAATATGTGGTTGAGGGTGGATAATTTTGTCGACAAAGTGAAGAAGTGGTGGGCATCCTATTTGTTCCAAGGAACCCCAAGTTTTATTCTTGCTAAGAAGTTGGCTGCCTTGAAGTTGGATTTAAAAAAGTGGAATGAGACTGCGTTTGGCAATGTCACTTTTAAGAAATAGGCCCTTTGGAGCAAGCTGAATGGTTTGGATGCTAAAGAGGAGACTCATAGTCTATCTGCTGAGGAGAAGTTAGATCAAACTAATCTTCGTTCAGATATTGAAAAGTTGACTCTTATGGAAGAGACTAGTTGGAGACAAAAGTCTAGGGTGTTGCATTTGAAGGAAGGGGATGCCAATACCAGTTTCTTTCATAGAATGGCTAATTCTAACAGAAAAAATAATGGTATTGAATTAATGGTACCTTGTCTTTGGATCAGGGTATAATTGCAGACTACATTACTCATTTCTTCTTGAATCTGTACTCTGAGCAGCAGGTTGAGCGGCCGTTTCCGGATTCGTTGGTTTTTCCAATGATATCTAGCGAGAATGCGGATTGGTTAGAGAGGCCTTTTGAAGATGCAGAAATTTTTGATGTCATTCAAAGTTTTCATGGTGGTAAATCCCCTGGTCCAGATGGCTTCCCTTTGGCTTTTTTCTAAGCTTGCTGAGGGATTGTTAAGCCTGATCTCATGGCTATATTTCATCATTTTTTTGCCAATGGTCAGTTTGAGAAAAGTTTAAACGCAACTTTTATTACTCTCATTCCTAAAAAACAAGCGGCTAATGAGATTAGAGATTTTCGGCCCATTAGTTTGGTTGGGGGGGTTTATAAAATTATTGCTAAAGTCTTGGCTAATCGTCTCCGCTTGGTGATGGGGGATATAATCTCTGCATCTCAGAATGCTTTTGTGAGGGACAGATAGATCCTTGACCCTGTTCTTATTGCTAATGAATGTCTTGACAGTAGATTGAAGTCTGGGGTGCCGGGGCTGATTTGTAAGCTGGATATTGAGAAGACTTTTGACCTTGTAAACTGGAATTTTCTGCTGCAGATGTTAGAAAGAAGTGGATTCTCTGCCAAATGGAGACAATGGATTCTCTTTTGTCTATCTACTATCCGTTTCTCCATCTTGATTAATGGCTCTCCTTGTGGATTCTTTGGTAGCACCAGAGGTTTGAGGCAAGGTGATCCGTTGTCTCCATTGTTGTTTGTCTTGGTGATGGAAGCTCTTGGAAGAATGTTGGATAAAGTAGTTCATGAAGGTCACATGTTGGGATTTAGTGTGGGTAACTTGGAGGGAAGATCCATGGTGGTGTCTCATCTCCTTTTTGCGGATGACACGCTAATTTTTGTAAGGCTGATTTAGAACAAATTTTGATTCTTCGTATGATTCTTATCTGGTTTGAGGCGGTGTCAGGTCTAAAGATTAACCTGGGCAAGTCAGAATTGGTTTTGGTTGGGGTAGTCAATAATATTGACCTTTTCTTGGTTGTTCTTGGCTGCAAACAGGGCTCTCTCCCAATGAAATATCTAGGTCTTCCTTTGGGTGCTAAATTCAAGGATAAGACTATATGGAATCCAATTCTGGAGAAAATGGAGAGGAGATTGGCGGGTTGGAAACGCTTATACTTATCCAAGGGAGGTAGAGTCACCCTAATCAAAAGCACCCTATCTAATTTACCCACTTATTTTTTATCTTTATTTCCTATTCCTGCTAGTGTGGCTAACCGAATTGAGAGGCTTCAGCGGAATTTCTTATGGGGCAGTTTTGGAGATGATCCTAAAATTCATTTGGTTAAATGGGCTACTGTTTGTTCTCATATTTCTTCGGGTGGCTTAGGGATAAGGAAGATAAGACTTTTCAATGAAGCTTTACTTGGGAAGTGGCTTTGGAGATTTGGGATTGAGGAAGATGCCCTTTGGAGGCAAGTGATAGAGAGGAAGTATGGATATGTGTGGGGGGGCTGGTATACCAGAGCTGTGATTGGCCCTTATGGTGTTGGTTTATGGAAAAATATCAGTCAGGGATGGCCTTCTTTCTCTCGCCATATTCTGTATGATATTGGCGATGGGTCTAGAGTGAAGTTTTGGCAAGACCGGTGGTGTGGAGAGACATCTCTTGTTGTTAGATATCCGGACTTGTTCAGATTTTGCAGGAATAAGGATGCCAGTGCGGCTGAGCTTATGATGTCCGCCAATGGTGTCCTCTTTTGGGATGTGAGATTCGTTAGGGGTGTGCATGCTCGGGATCTAGAGGCTATGTCTGACTTCATGGAAACAATATATGGTTCTCCTATAAGGGGGCTAGGTGAGGATAAAATGTGTTGGATTCCTAGCATAGTTAAGGGTTTCTTGGTTAGTGATTATTATAGAATTTTAGCTGGCACCGCTTTCTTTGGGTTTCCTTGGAAAAGTATTTGGAAGTAGAAGATTCCCTCTAGAGTAGCTTTCTTTGTTTGGACTGTTGCCTTAGGAAAATGCTTGACGATTGATAATTTACGTAAAAGGAAGGTGTGGATTTTGGATTGGTGCTACATGTGTAAGAGAAATGGTGAATCGGTTGACCATCTATTCCTTCATTGTCCTTTTGCTTTGGATCTATGGTCTATGGTTTTGGGCCTTTTTGGAGTAACTTGGGTTATGCCGCACACTGTTTTGGGGCTGTTATGGTGTTGGCAAGGCAGCTTTGGTCGTCATCGAAATGGTTATATTTGGTTCATCATTCCTCATTGCTTATTGTGGTGTCTTTGGAGGGAGAGGAATAGTAGATGTTTTGAAGATACTGAGAGATCTATTCCGGACCTCAAGCTTCTCTTTTTTAGAACTTTAAGGGATTGGTTGTTTGCTTTGCAAAATAAATCATTCCCCTCTTTTATTGATTTCCTAGACTCTTGCAATTTTTGTATTTGATTTCTTTTCCCTTGTACACTCCCTGTGCACTAGGGTGTCCCTTTTTTATCAATATATCTTATTACTTATCAAAAAAAAAAAAAAAGGATTCACTTGACCGGATGACTGGCAAAATTTTCTGTCCAACTTATTATTATATTGGTTTGACTGATTATGAAGTTCTCTTGACTGAATTTTGCAGACTTGCACAGTGAACAACAATCTTTAGTCTTCAACCTCAATTACACCATACAATCACAGTTGAAAATTGTTCAATGATTACAAGCAAACTTTGTCATGGAATTAACCAACACCAAAAATCCTAACAACATCCATGCCATGCGGGGTACTTTAGACTCATTTGCTCTGAAGTAGTATGCAAAAGTGCAGAAACTGACATAGGAAGTGGTCAAGTAAACATTTATATATTTTTCTATTACAGCAATGTCATCAAGATAGTATGTTGTGATTAAGGTGGTCAAGAACAAAAAGTGGATAACATTTAATGACAGAACTGCTGTATAGTTTGCTGGTAGGTTGTGGAAGATTAAGTTAATAATGTTGAGCTATATCTGATAAAAAAGAGTTTCTGTATAGAAGAGTGGCAATAACTTACTGATATTTAATCTAAGAGATTGCTTACTATTATAATGGTTTGCAGTTTATTTAGAGTAAATAGGGAGTATTGTATCTAAGAGTGTGATAAATTGTACTTATAAATAAAAAAGAGTGTGATTAATTGCATATTTTCAGTAAATCTAGAAATAGCTTTCTTTAAACCATGCAATCCCTGAAAAGTATTAATTCATTAAGGGAAAGAATGTATGGGGAATCTGATAAGACTGAAAGATGTATATCTTCGGTGTGTATGGAGGGATGAAGTTACTAAGTTTTTCACTTGAACCATTGTGACTTCTGAATCGAGCTCTTCTATGTTTTGTTGTCAAAATAATGCAGGAAAAGGAACGTCATATGATTTGATACATCTTTAGTCTTTATGTTTGCCACTGCCTATCATTTAAATTGAGCTTATTTCTAGTACCTCCCAAATTTAAGTGCTCAGTTAGAAGTTGTCGCTTGTATAAATAATTAAATAGAGCTAGTTTCTTATGCTAATTCACAGCCTATTCTTAATTTATATTAAACTTGGTCTATTGCAGAGAGATCTAGATACTCAAACTATTTACAGTATCCTTCTACAGAATGCAGAAACAGTTGCCCTTGTCTGTCCCTGCCAAGGTACAAGACTATAGCAACTGGTTTCTTGTAGTGTGAAGTTATCTATTTCAATATTTGTATCCATTATATGATAAGAGTTGAAATTTTCTGCTCATCCTCTGTAGAAACTGGGCATCAAAAGACAGCAATCCCTGTGACATCACTTAAAGTTGGAGATGAAGTTATGCTGAGAGTACAAGGAGGGGCCCGCCATACGGGAATAGAAATTCAAGAATTTATTGTTGAGAATTGAGCAAGCAAGATTACTACTTTGTAAGTGAAATTTGTTCATGAATACTTGCAGATACGATGCAAATAGAGATAACCGACAATGTTGAAGTCTTACATATGCACCTGACTGAGATAATGAGATAAATTTCCTCAAGGAATTGCATTTGTATTAATTGTATTATTTAGCCAAATGTTCTACTTCAACTTTTATTGATAATAAAATCTAACATGTTTATTTTGAGTCAGTTTGTTATCGTCCTTTTCTTTTATCTTTCTAGGTTATTAGTCTTTTTTTCTAAAAACAACCATACGCTAACCAAATTTCAATGAAGGCAATCAACAAAATGCCAAATAATTTTTTTTTTAAAAATTGTTGCAGTATTTAACTGAAATATTTACAGCTCTAGATTAGAACCCAAACTGGGATATTTCTATGGCCTTTTGAAGACGAGTGACTTGGATGTGGGCCATCAGCCAAGTCCTCAATTAAGCAGTTTGAAGGAGTGTAACGCAGTGTCAGAGCATGTGATGGGTATTATGATTGCACCCAAGGAATTCATATTCATATTGGAATTTGTAATGTGAAAGAAAGGAGTGGATGGTGTCTTTTCAACAAGATTCCAAGGCCATTAAAAGTATCCTAAATACAAAAAGAGAGGAGAGAGAGAGATACGTGTCATTATTGCACCATGAAAATAATTGCAACGGAAATTCTTCCACTAGTTGGATTCCTCTCAATAATTTAGAAGACCTGAACTTTTCGGAAGTCATCACACGAAGTTACCTGGGAAATTTCTCGGATGACTTACAGTATTTCTCGGATGACTTCACAGTAAGTGTATAGCGTATTAAAAACTCCACGACGAGTCACATAGCGCACACAGCAACTACACACTTCACAATCACAAAGCAAATACACATTTCACAAGCATGACACACTCCATTTCAGTTTCCATAATGGTCGTGGGTGTGTGTTTTGTTTTCGCCTATGCTGCTAATATGGTTTCTACAACCACATTAGTGGCAGCATCTGAATCTTCAGCACTTGATCTGGAAGCAAAAGCTCTACTTGAGAGTGGGTGGTGGAGTGACCATACTAACGACACTTCAAGTCGTTGCGGGTCGGGGTGGCTCGGTATAACTTGTGATAAAGCTGGAAGCATCATAGAGATTGACCTTGCAGATAAGTTCCAGGTGGGAGATAAGTTCAGTCAATTCAACTTCTCTTGCTTCCCAAATTTGGTAAATCTTAGTCTTGCTGGAACTGGACTTGGGGGCTGCATCCCGCAAGAGATAGGTGCTCTTTCAAAACTGAAGCACCTTGACTTGTCTAGGAATTCTCTTACAGGTGAGCTACCTCTTTCTCTTGCAACTCTTACCCAATTAGAAAAGCTTGACATTTCTTCCAATAAACTCAGTGGTCTCATTCCCCAAGAATTGGAGAATTTGAATAACCTTCTAGGGCTACACCTCAATTCAAACACACTTAATGGTACCATTCCTTCAAATATAGGAAAGCTAAAGAAGCTGGTTTCTTTGGACCTAGCATATAACAAGCTCACTGGTCTAATCCCTTACACATTGGGTTACTTAACCAGTTTGACCCATTTGTCTCTTGGTTCCAACCATATCAACGGGTCCATTCCTCCCCAAATAGCCAAACTAAGAAAACTCAGTCACTTGAGCCTCGATAATAATGAACTTATTGGCCTAATCCCTGTAGCTGTGGGTGATTTATCTGATTTAAAAACTCTGTCCCTTAGTTCGAACAAACTCGAAGGTTCCATCCCCCAAGAGATAGCGATGTTGACCAAATTGTCTTCCTTGGATCTCAGTGTTAATAGTCTCAGTGGACCAATTCCTTCATCCTTGGGTGCTTTAACCAATTTGAAAGCTCTCTCCATTCATTCAAACCAAATAAATGGTGTTATATATAGTCAAATTGGATTTAATAACCTTTTGGAGGACCTTGACCTATCAAACAACAACATATCTGGCATTATACCGTATGAGCTTACTCTACTAACGCACCTGAAAAACCTCAAACTTTCTTCAAACAAACTTTCTGGCAAGATACCTCTTGGTATAGAAAAACTTGACTCTCTTTCTGCTCTAGACCTGTCCCAAAATGAGCTGATCGGTCCCATCCCAACTCAACTTTCGGATATGTTGGAGGAGTTGTTATTGAGCCACAACAACTTAAGTGGAAGCATTCCCTTTCAAATTGGTAACCTTAGCTTGCTAACCACTTTAGACCTTAGTCATAACCTTATAAGTGGAGAAATCCCTTCATATCTTGGAAATTTGACAAACTTATGGACCCTGGATCTCAGCTACAATAATCTCACTGGCAACATTCCCTTTTCTCTCATTAACAAGCCAAAAATAAATTTGTCTTACAATTTGTTGAATGGTACAATCCCAGAAACTTTACTTCCACCAGAGTCATTAATTGGGAATAAGGATATACACTTTGCCAATACAGATTGCCCTCTTTGCATTCCGTCCTCCCCACCTGTTGGCTCCATGAACAATGGAAAAAGCAAGAAAGTCATGGAACCCAAAACAATTCCTCTTCCCATCGTAACTTTCCTTGTCTTCTTATTAGTTGGAAGTTTGTTATTCTCTATATGTAAGTTTGAGAATAAGCAATCTGAGGCTAGAGAGAAGAAGAATAAGCAATCCGAGGCAAGAGAGAAACAGAATGGCGACATATTCTGCTTTTGGAATTATGATGGAAAAATTGCATACGAAGACATCATTGAAGCAACAGAGGACTTTGACATCAAATACTGTATTGGAACAGGTGGTTATGGTAGTGTTTACAAAGCACAATTGCCCAATGGCAAAGTGGTTGCCTTAAAGAAACTTCATTGTTTTGAGGCTAAGAATCCAGCTTTTGACAAGAGTTTCAAGAATGAGGTGAAAGTGCTAACAGAAATTCGACATAAGAACATTGTCAAACTTCATGGGTTTTGTTTACACAAGCAATGCATGTTTTTGATTTATGAATACATGAAAAGGGGAAGCCTATTTTGTGTCCTAAACAACGATCTTGCAGCTGTGCAATTGGATTGGACTAAGAGGGTGAACGTCATTAAAAGCATAGCGCATGCTTTATCTTACTTGCATAATGATTGCACCCCAGCAATTGTACATCGAGACATAACGACCAACAATGTGCTACTGAACTCGAAGTGGGAGGCTTTTGTCTCAGACTTTGGCTCAGCTAGATTCCTTGATCCTGCCTCCTCAAATCAAACTATAGTTGCTGGAACTTATGGATATGTTGCCCCAGGTAAACTATTTATCTCGTTGATCCCTATTTATTAATCTTTTTCACTACCACATCTTAGTTTAAAAAGGTTGAAAATTGATACTAAGTGGGCTTGCCAAACAGTCACGGTTGTTGAATTTTCTAAATATGTTATTATAACAGTTGTATCACTAAGGTGTAATAAACATGCACGTTGAACTTTGTATGCTATAACATATTTTTAAAAGTTTGTTCACAATATTTTGTGCCTTCAATTGTGAACAAAAAAGTTCAGTACTCATTGATAAAAGAAGAAAACGATCATTGATTTCGTTAATTGCATTCTTTTTTTAAATTTTTTTTTCCTCCAATGCAGAGCTCGCCTATACTATGGTTGTGACCGAAAGATGTGATGTTTATAGTTTTGGAGTGGTAGCACTAGAAACATTAATTGGGAGGTATCCAAGAGAGATTTTGCCATCATTGTTGTCACCATCTTCTCAAAAAACAATGCTATATGAAGTGTTAGACCAACGCCTTCCACCTCCGGATCAAGTGGTTGCCCATGATATTGTTCTCATTGCAGCAATTGCATTTGCATGCCTACACACCAGACCAAAGTCTCGGCCAACAATGAAATGTGTGTCTCAAGAATTTCTTGTCCAACAGCCACCACCAACCAAGCCATTAGAAGGAATCTCACTAAGACAGCTATGGAATCAAGAAATCTATATGGTTTGTCAGATGGAAACTAAACCATGAGTTTTTGTTTTCTGGGTGAGTATCATATTTGTCAAAAGACAGATAAAATGGTACTAATGGAAAAAAAAACTCATATTGCACTGAAATTAATTTTCCTTTCTAATTGCATCATCATAATATTACTGTTTATGCTATTGCCATTCGATTCAGAGCGAAAATGCATCTTCAATGTGGATATTCACAAGTTCGTCCTTTGTGTTAGATTACGCGCAAGGATTTCATCAAGAATTCCAAATCTTTTAAGTGATCAAAATTCAAAAGCATGTTAATCTCGTTTTCCATTGTTGATTTCCTTCCTTCAAGTTATAGCACCAATGTTCTCGAAATCTTCTTGTTGCCGGGCTGCCATTGTCTGATCAGCTTCATGGGATTTCAAATTTCCAAAATGACAAATCTAAGAATTTTATGTGCATTACCTTCCATGAAGTTACTGCAACTTGATTGAAGTTTTTTTTTTTCGAAGATGAAACAGAGGAACCTTATAAAATGTATTTTCAATATATTGGAGCAAATTAAGCTATCCCAACATTTACAAAAATATGATTTTCCTTTCAAAGGAATACATTTACATGAATGACAATATTTGGTTATTGCAGCTATTTTTTATAATAATACGATGAATAATGTATGGACATTGTTCGAACTGGGGCTCAAGAATTGAGATTGTTGCACTAATTGTTCTCTAGAGTTTTGACCGTCATCCAATCACATGTTCGGGAAGTACAATAGTTACTTCAATGATCAAGGCGTAAACATATTACACTCGCATCGGCAGATTCCTTCAGTGAATAGATATTCCATTTTTATGTTGGAAAAAAAATTTCTTCCAAATCAAATTCGAGAACCCGTTAATTGTTGATTCAAATTATTATTCACTTGTTCATTTAATTATCTAACTTATTTTATTATTATATACCTTAGTTTTTTTTTTTTTTTTTTTTTTTTGAGAAAATATACCTTAGTTTTTAGATGACTTAAATATTAAATTTTTTGGTAAAATTATACTTTATCATCCTAAATTATAACCTGTGTTACATTTTGCACCCTACCATTAATTTTGTCATTATCTCAAGTAGCAACACATGAAAAGACCAATTCTCAATTAACAATTTTAATCACTAATCCGTTAACAATTTTAAGAAAATCAGTTAAATCTAGTCTTTTTGAATCAAGAAAATCAGTTAACAATTTTAATCAATCTCCAAAAAAATATTATCACCAAATTACCAAGCCAAAATGGCAATCACACAAGCACAAATAATTACATGAAAAACCCTTTCTCATGGAATGGAAAAAATCACAAGGGATACTTTGAATAAATCAAGTATTATAACATCAATTACAAATTTATTTTTCAAGTTAATGCCTAACTTGAGATCCACGCCAAATACAATATTTTATCTCTCTAATAATTTATGTAAATTCACTTGAAATCTTCACCCACTTTGAATACAAAAACTTCCCATGGATGTAGCACCCAAAACCTTGTTATTTTTCTTTACTCACTCCACACTTTTTTTTTTTCATCACTATGCTCACTACAATTTCTCTTATTTTCTCTTATGCGGCATACTCTTGTACTCTCTCTTTTCACATTGCAAGACGCTACCTCTCTATTTTTTTTTATTCTCCTCTTCTTTTTTATGTTTTGCAACATTAATCCTAATATCACAAACTCTCTTTGATTTGTGCACTTTACAAAAACCTTTGAGAGAAAACCCAAACATTCTTGTCTTTCTCCTAGTACTACCTCCCATGCAAAAAATCCTTTTTTCCTCTCTTGGTTTCACTCAATTTTTTCTCCTCTCCCCATAGAAGAGGATCCTTGGGTCAAAACCATTAAATTCTTCGTTGAACTATTTATTTATAGGGCTTAATTCCTCTTTCTTTGTGAACAAGAAATACATTATTTCTTTGACAAGGAATATACTTTCCTTTCACTCTAAGAAATATCATTTTCTTCCAAACCAAGTAAACCTGAAAATAACCATATTAATTTTTCATTCTTCAACCAAAAAATCCAATTAGCTTTGCAAGTCACTGTTGGATTTTGAAACAATTTTCTTACAATTCTAATAGAAATTGTGACCTTAATTCCATTTCCAGCATATTTCAATTTGCAATTTAGCAACAATTTGGCAAACTTGAAAGTCAACCCATCTAGTAGATCTACTCATACAAATTCATTTATTTTCGAGTGCTAATTCTAGATGAAATATTCTTTTGAGTGGAACTTGTTCTTGACAACATGCCATTAACATTTAAAATTCTACTTGATTATTAGTGGTATAAAGTCTTAAGTATAAATCATGGCTATTACACCATTAGCTGATTCCACTAATCTATTTTAGGACCTCATCTGAAACCTAAAAGTCAAATATAAATCATGGCCATTACACCATTTATTGATTCCACTATTATTTTGGACCTCATATGGGACCTTCAAAGCTTCAACAAAGTGTAGGAAATAAATTGTGGCCATTAAACCATTTACTGATTGCACTTTGCAGTAGTCAGATTCTTTGCAACTTGTCCTAATTAAGGTCTGTTTGGATACTGTTTATTTTACTGATATTGAAAACTTATTGCTGAAAATACTGTAGATAAAGGTAAAAATTAGTTGAAATAGTATAGTGGGGCCCATAAATAGTGCTAAAAAGTGCAGTGGGGCCTATGAATAGTAGCAAAAATAAGCTGAATAGTGAAATAATTTATAATTTTAATTCACATCCAAACGCACACTAAGTCCTAACTCAAATTGCTAGCTTCACAGCAATTTCACTAAAAAGAGAGCTGGACTTACAGACATCCAACAGGGGTGCAATGTGGAAATTTGCACTTCTTAAAGAAATTTCCAAGATGATTTGGAATTGAGGAAATCTCACGAGAATCGATTTCAAGATGATTATTCAGGTATAAAAGAGGAAAGCCCATCCGAACTCTCAAAATTTTTACTAATAATACTAGTATATTGAACTAAAATGTCTTATATGCCCTCCTGACATGGAGGACAAAAAACTTTTCTATTTATTGTGTTGTACATGTACTAGTTTGTCTGACTTTTTTTCAATTCATGGCAACTTTTCTTACACCTAATACTAACGTTTTGTTTGTTTTGATGGAAAACCTTGTGTAAAGATAGTTTTTTATAGCATAATAAAAAAAAAAGTCAAAGGAAAACTATTTTTAGTCAACATAAAAAGTATGACTTATTTTTAGAGATTGTTTTTCACTAAATTTTTTGGGAAAACAATTTTATCTCATAG
Source organism: Notholithocarpus densiflorus (assembly GCA_030021035.2). Taxonomy (NCBI): domain Eukaryota; kingdom Viridiplantae; phylum Streptophyta; class Magnoliopsida; order Fagales; family Fagaceae; genus Notholithocarpus; species Notholithocarpus densiflorus. Next base: position 479,835 of record JARYZH020000221.1, on the reverse strand, counting down.
CAAACTAAATAAGGGAAGTTAACAGATTGTTTTTCAACTTATTTAAAGTTTATATTGAAAAAATGAGATAGTTTTATAGAACTCTTATATAAAACTAATGGATCCCACCTAGTAATTATTAAAAAATAAATAAATAAATAACAACCCACTACACGGAATAGGAGTCAAAACTAAGATGCCTAAACTTAATAGAATTCTGAAACAAAAAAAGTGTATATATATATAATAAAAAATAATATAAACAAACTACTTTTAAGCACACCTGACGCCTCCCATCAAAAAAGAAAATTTCTTTTCGTACTAGTCTCTTTCGGTATGTAACCTAGAGTTTTTGTTGAATTTTTAAAAGCATTCATGCCATTGAGTTACGTTTAAATATTCACAGATATATTGCATATTCTTAATACTAAATTTCTGGCTCCATGACCACTACTTACAGGTGAGCTACCACTTTCTCTTTCAAATCTTACTCAATTAGAGGAGCTTGACATTTCTTCCAATGAACTCAATGGTTTTGTTAAAGATATATTAGCCCAATGTAATAGGTCTAAACCCACTCCTACTTGTACTAGTAGTCTAGGGTTTAGTCACCTGTATATACTCATATTAGGGTTCATTATAACATATGTTATTGTACTACGCTCTTACATAATAAAGTTGTAGCTCTTAAGGGATTCCTCTGTGGGCGTAGGTCAACAAGGCTGAACCATGTAACCCTCGTGTTCTCAGTATTCCTATTCTATACTTTTCCTTCCGCATCCACTTTAGTATATACAACATGGTATAACACATCGCGTCACTAATATATTTAACAGGTTTCATTCCCCTAGGATTGGGGAATTTGAATAACCTTCTTGTATTACACCTCCGTGCAAACAATCTTTTTGGCACCATTCCTTCAAATATAGGAAAGCTAAAGAAACTTGTTTCTTTGGACCTAGAGTATAAAATGCTCAATGGTCCAATCCCTTACTCGTTGGGTTATTTAACTAGTTTGACCTGTTTGTATCTTGGTTCCAACCTTATCAATGGGTCCATTCCTCCCCAAATTAATAGCCAATATAAGAAAACTCAGTTATTACTTGAGCCTCAATAATAATAAACTTATTGGTCCAATCCCTTCAGCTATGGGTCATTTGATTAATTTAGTAACTTTATTCCTCAATTCCAACAAATTCAATGGTTCCATCCCCTGAGATATACGAAATTTGACCAAACTTGCTTCCTTGGATCTCAGTGTTAACAGTCTCAGTGGATCAATTCCTTCATTCTTGGGTGGTTTAACGAGTTTGAGAGCTCTCAACATTCATTCAAACCAAATAAATGGTACGATAAACTCTGAAATTGAATATTGTACACTTTTGGAGCAGCTTGACCTATCAAACAACAACATATATGGTATCATACCATATGAACTTACTCTATTAACCCACTTACAAATTCTTAAACTTTCCTCAAAAAAACTTTCTGGAATGATACCTCTTGGTATTGAAAATCTAGACATTCTTATGGTTATAGACCTGTCCAAAAATGAGCTGATCGGATCCATCCCAACTGAATTCCCAATACTTTGGAGAAGTTGTTTTTGAGTGACAACAAATTAAGTGGAAGCATTCCCTTTCAAATTTGTAACCTTAGCTTGCTAGCTACTTTAGACCTCAGTCATAATTTTATAAGTGGAGAGATCCCTTCCTATTTTGGGGAATTGACAAACTTGTTGAACTTGGATCTCAGCCATAATAATCTTACTGGCACCATTCCCTTTTCTATCTTTTACAAGACAAACAAGACAAATATAAATCTGTCTTACAATTCCTTGAATGGTACAATCTCAGTAGTTTTAGTGAAAGCTCTTCCCCCTGATTCACTAATGGGGAATAAGGATTTACACATTGCCATTACAGATTGCCCTCTTTGCATTCCACCCCACCCATGAACAACGAAAAAAGCAAGAAAGTCGTCATGCAACCCAAAACAATTCCGTTTCCGATCTTAAATTTCCTTGTCTTCTTCTTAGTTGGAACTTTGTTATTCTCTTGATGCAAGTTTGAGAAATAGCAATCCAAAGCAAGAGAGGAAAAGAATGGAGACATATTCTATATATGGAATTATGATGGAAAAATTGCATACGAAGACATCATTGAAGCGACAGAGGACTTTGACATCAAATATTGTATTGGAACAGGTAGTTATGGTAGTGTTTACAAAGCACAATTGCCCAGTGGCCGAGTGGTTGCCTTAAAGAAACTTCGTCATTTTGAGGCTAAGAATCCAACTTTTGACAAGAGTTTCAAGAATAAGGTGAAAATGCTACCAGAAATAAGACATAGGAATTCAATATTGTCAAACTTTATGGGTTCTGTTTACCCAAACAATGCATGTTTTTTATTTATGAATACATGAAAAGAGGAAGCCTATTTTGTGTCTTGAGCAAAGATCTTGCTGCTGTGGAATTGAATTAGAGCAAGAGGGTAAATGTCATTAAAGGCATAGCACATGCTTTATCTTACATGCATAATGATTGCATCCCATCAATTGTACATCAAGATATAACGACCAACAATGTGCTATTGAACTAAAAATTCGAGGCTTTTATTTCAGACTTCGGCTCAGCTAAATTCCTTGATCCAGCTTCCTCTAATCGAAGTATAGTTGCTGGAACATATGGATAATCCATTTAATTAGGTTTTTCACTACCATATCTTGGTTTAAAAAGGTAGAAAAGTGATACTAAGTGGGTCTTGCCAAATAGTCATGCTAGTTGAATTTTTTTTTTTTTTTTTTTTTTTGATACGAGATATAATTTCTAGTCTAACATAATCTAAGTATATATATGTGTGAAACTCTTTCTTGGAAACTTGAATCTTGGCCCTTGCCCCCCACACCCCACAAGCATTTATATTTGTGAATTTTCTAAATTTGTTATTAGTTGTATCACTAATGGTGTGTAATATGTTCAACAAAAAGAGCAACACAATACGTAGTGAAGAATAATACAACTCTTTATTTCATACAAAGACAAGGAGCTCTATACAGATACACACGCCACACATAAACACACACGGCAACTTCGCCTCTTGCACTTTTCCATCACTAGACTTTTTAGAAGACACACTCCAACTCACCTATGCACTTTACTAAACACACTAACTTTTGTATGGACACTTGGTCATTCACACTATGACTTGGTGCTTATGCTTCACACACAAAGTGGGAGCCCTTTGGTCCCTATTATATACGCGCTGGAAGTTCGTTAAGTCACCGACTTTGAATTTTCCAGCACATTCTTTCACTAACGGTAAAACAGCAAATATCTTTGTGTTGATTTCTAACATAATAAACATGCACGTTGAACTTTTGTATGCTATAACATATTTTTAAAAGTTTGTCCACAAAATTTTGTGCCTTAATTGTGGACAAAAGAGAAGTTCTATGCTTATTGATACAGGAAGAAGACGATCATTGATTTGGTTAATTGTATTTATTTTTGTCCTTCAAAGCAGAGCTTGCTTATACTATGGTTGTCACTGAAAAATGCGATGTTTATAGTTTTGGTGTGGTAGCTCTAGAAACATTGATTGGGAGGCATCCAACAGAGCTGTTGCCATTGTTATTTTCCTCATCTTTTCAAAAAATGATGCTATGTGAAGTATTAGACCGACGTCTTCCACCTCCGGATCCAGTGGTTGTCCATGATATTATTCTCGTTGCAACAATTGCATTTGCTTGCCTACACACCGAACCAAAGTCTTGGCCAACAATGAAATGTGTCTCAAGAATTTCTTGCCCAACGGCCACCATCAACCAAGCCATTAGAATTAATCTCACTAAGACAGCTAATGAAGCAAGAAATCTACATGGTTTGTGGAAACTAAGCCATGAATTTTTATTTTCAGGGTGAGTGTCATATTCATCAAAAGACTTGGATGAAAATGGTACTAATGGAAAATACTAATTTGCACTAAAATTATTTTCCTCTCTAATTGCATCATAATATTTATGTTTATGCTGCTATTTGATACAGATCCAAAATGCATCTTCAATGTGGATGTCCACAAGTTCTTCCTTTGTGTTAGATTATGTGCAAGGATTTCGTCAAGAATTCAGGCTGCCATTTCCTGATCAGCTTCATAATATTCAAATTTCCACATGACAAATCAAGAATTGTATGTGCATTACCTTCCATGAAGTTTTTTGCAACAGTTGAAGATTTTTCCTATTCGAAGATGAAACAGAGGAACATGATAGTTTGTATTTTCAATAGATTGGAGCAAATTAAGCTATGCCAACATTTATACAAAAATGATTTTCCTTTCAAAGGACTATTATCTACATGAATGAGAATGATGATATTAGGTTGTAGCAGCAGATCTTCATAATAATATGATGAATAATGCATGGACTTTGTTTTAACTGGGGCTCAAGAATTGGATAGTTGCACTAATTGTTCACTAGGTTTTTGACTGCCATCCAATCACCTGTTCGGCAAGAACAATAGTTACTTAATGATCAAGGCTTAAACATAATACCCTTTCATGGATATGCAGATTTTCCTTCAGTGAAGAGAATTCCCTTTTTTTATATTGGACAAAATATTATTCCTAATCGAATTGGAGAAACCATTATTTGTGAATTCAAATTGTCATTCGCTTGTTTGTTTAATAATGCATATTTTATAATCATTATATGCCTTATTTAAATGACTTAAAAGATTAGAATTTTCATTAGTGGTCATCTAAATTTCCATATAATGGGTTGAGGTCATAATCAGTTTGGAGAAAAAGTTTGTTCTTAATAAAATTAATTTCTCATTTGTTTTGAGGAAAATGAACTTCATAATTTTGGGTATAATACAATGTTCTTGTCTTGTTGGGTTTTGAATGCACTAATGAAAAATGTACTCACACTTACTACTACTGCCTTCGTCAAACCGATCTCAGTGTACGCATTAGCAGTAGCCAACGGTACTATTTCACCCAACGTCCCTAAAGACAGCGACTCAACGATTTGCTAACGATTCGACAAGGACAAAGGTTGAATTATACATGGAGAACGTCTATAAGACACTGATCCCTATAGTATTTATGCAAAACTAGTATTTGATTGGGTTACTGAATCTTAGGGTAACAATTTACAGAGACAATGGCTAGAAAAGTGAAATTCCATAGGTGAAGATGTATTGCTCTTGTGAGGCAAAATAATGTGCAGATACATTGGCTAGAAAGTGCAGCATTTAAGTTAGATTTTTGTTGTATTTGATAGTCCCAACATACGTAATTTGCATTTTTTTTTTTGGCATTTTGGGTATGTGTTATGAGAGCTGTTGTCCTCCTAACTTTACTGTTTCATTATTTTTCTTTCTTTCTTTTTTTTTTTTTTTTTTTTTTTTTTTTTTTTTTTTTGAGAAGAAAAAATTACATTCTGTTTCTATTTATCTATGAAGATTTTTTATGACAAAAGGGGAAGAAAAAAAAAAAAAAAACCTTATAGTTTCTTGTCAAGACTCAAGATCACCATAACTCATAGATTTAGAAGATATGCACATAGGATTTTTTTCCCTATTTATTTCTTTTTTGAGTGCAAAAAGTAATTGTCTTTAGAGGCTATGACAATGTCCTGGTCATTAAAAAGGGTTTTATATATAAAGTATTTATTCTGCACACTCGGTGTATTACATTGACTTGACCTCAAGTAAATGTAGATCCCATGTGGAGGATTTACAAGTGGAATCCTCCACGTTATTTTAAAAAAATCAATAATAAATCAAGTGGGTTGATTAGTTTCATATTTTTATATAGTGGACTTTTTAGTTGGGTAAGTGTGAAATGAGTTCTAGTTTCATATAGAGTCATTCTCATATATTTCTATTTAATATATGAAGATTCTTTATGATCAAAGGGGAAAAAATTCTCTATAGTTTCTTATCTAGATCACCATAATTCCTAGTTTTAGAAGATGTGCATATAGGCTTTATTTTTCCTATTTATTTATTTTTTGAGTGCAAAAGGTAAATGTCTTTGAAGACTGACAATGTCCTAGTCATTTAAAGGGGCTTTATATATAAAGTATTTATTTTGCACGCTCGTGTATTACATTGCCTTGATCTCAAGTAAATGTAGTTCCCATGTAGGGCATTCATGGAATCCACATTATGTTTTAAAAAAAAAATCTATAATAAATCAAATGGATTGATTAATTCATATTTTTATATTGTGGTCTCTTTAGTTGGGTAGTTGTGAAATGAATTCTAGTTTCATATTGAGTCTCTCATGTATTTCTATTTTATCTATGAAGATTCTTTATGAACAAAGAGGGGGGGGGGGGGGGGGGAGGGGATCCCAAATAACTTCTCATCAAGATCACTATAATATTAGGTTTAGAATATATGCATAAAGGAATTTTTTTTTTTTTAAGTGCAAAAAGTAATTGTCTTTGTAGACTATGATATTGTGCTGGTTAAAAAATGATATCGTGCTGGATATTAAATTGGCTTTATTACATAAATTATTTATTCTACACTCGTGTATTACATTTCCTTAATCTCAATTAAATGTAGATACCATGCAGGGGTTTCACACGCAAAATCCACCTTATGTGGGAAAAAAATCTATAATAAATCAAGTGGATTGATTAATTTCATATTTTTATAATGTGGTCTCTTTAGTTTGGGTAGGTGTGAAAGGAGTTTTAGTTTCATATAGAGTCATCCTCATTTATTAAATTATATTATAATAATTGAAAAATGAATAAAAATATATAATATAATGAGATATTTTAATATCTACATAATAAAGAGATTCTAAATATGCACACCTGTCATAGGCCTTGTAGCTGAATTGACACCTCTCAATGTACAAAGTGCTTGGGGGTCTAGGGGGAAAAGGTTCGAGTTGCGGGGTTAGCAGCATGTTGTAATTATTTCTCAAAAAAAAAAAAAATGCACACCTATTTTATAATATATATTTTTTGAAAAAGGTATTTTATAATTAAACTGTTATAATAAGTAGAAAAGTGTGATTCAAACATGGGGCATTCTTCCCACTTCCTCATTTCCCATCTCCTGTGTTTTCTGTTTATATTATTTCAAAAAGAAAAAGAAAAAAAGAGTATTCTTAAGGATTCCCTCGAACTCCCTCTAATTTTTAGCTGGATGTGTGACACATGTCATTTAATTGGTTTTTTAAATGTCATATGTCTTACATTTAATAAAAATTGGAAGGAATTGGAGAATTCAATTGGAGGAGATCTTATAATAAAACTTTTCCACATATCTAACAGAACTGCAACTAATTAATAGCTTATAATATTGTTTCAGTTGTTCATATCTATATAGGTTAACTATGGATTCAAGTCATAACACATGGTTTCGTAAAACTCTATGATTTTCCCCATCAAACTAAAGCATGTTAGTCTTGCTTAAAGGTTGTTTGAACCGTTTTTGCTGGCTTCTCACAATTTTTGCCTCTTCAATTTTTTTCTTTGGTCTTTTTAGTTCATTTTTCACTGACGGAACAATTTTGGCCAATACTTTAGTAGCAAAAGCCATAAGTAAATCAATTAACTAATACTCAGAGGAGCAGACCTTGACATTCTTTCTCCTTGCAATCCTCACATTGATTTTGGCCTTAATTCCATTTCCAGCATATTTCAATTTACATTTCAGCATAAATTTGGTAAACAAAAACCAGTTATTTTAGAGTGCTAGTTATAGATAAAAATATACTTTAAGTGGAATTTGTTCTCGACTACATGCTGTTCACATTTAATATTACTTTTTTGTTTCTTAAGAAACAAATACACACGAGAAAGAGGGAAAGTGGTTTAAACCTTTTTTCTTGATTGTGTTGGAACGACAAGATTAAAGGACCGCATTGGTCCATGCCTCTGTGGCCCTTATAATTGCAAAATCTAAGGACCTCAGTTGGAACCTTTAATAAAGTTTGAGGAAATAAATCATGGCAATGACACCATTGACTGAGTCCACTAATACAATTAAGGACCTCATCTGAAATTGTAAGGACGCAATTTGAATCCTAGGTCCAAAAGTTAAAAGTCTTTAGGCCCAAAGAGCCCAATACAATGAATCTGTAGAGAGTAGGTTGGAAAATTAGGTTCTAATGAGTTGGGTAGCAATTATAGTGGATCCCAATGACAATAAAGTAAAAATAGACTGGTTTTATCTAAAGAAAATCATCCTCGGCACAGTTCGAGGAGATCAGTTCTTATATATATTTCTTGAAGTTGATTACAAATACAGTTCTTATTGCTACAGTATTTCTTTCTCAATTTTCCGATCCCTTTCTCTCAGGGTCTCCCTTCTATTTTATACTATATTCCTCCATTCATCTCTACCCTCCATGTGTAGATTAGATTGTTGGTGTTGATCATTGTCACATCAACACCTTTCTGAAGTCTTTGGGGAGTAGCTGTAAGGCTGAAAACTACTATTCAGGTATTACTTCCTCATTAATGCGGTCAGAGAGTTAGCTGCAGAGCATTCAATGCGGTGGTAGCAGCTTTCCCTTAGATATTTCATAGCCTCCCTCTGTCCTGTTCCTTCCTGATACTTATCCTCATCAGTGGAATTTTTCGGAAAGTTACTCTTGATGGCAGACTGCACCTTCTGACCTCGGCTTTGCTCAGCCGAGAAAGCATTCCTCCTTGGACCACCCTCTTGGACAATCATGATCAGACCTCACCTCTTCACTCACTAACACAGATTCTTATAATAGTGTTTCCCTATCCTCGGATTACTTAATGTCCTCGGATTGGGCCCCGGCCCAATATATACATAGATACGTATATTGGGCCCAACGCCCCTACAGAAACCTTTAATAAAGTGTTAGAAATAAATCATGGCTATGACATCATTTAATAATTCCTCTAATCTAATTAAGGACCTCATATGAAAATCTTTAATAAAGCGTTAGAAATAAATTATAACCGTGAGTTTCAGTTTCCTCAACTAATAAAGTATATTTCTCTCAAAAAAAAAAAAAAAAACTAATAAAGTATATTATTGTCGAATAAGCATACAAAATCATTAAGCTAATAATAAAAAGCAATTATAATATAGCGAATGTCACATTTTAAAATTCTATCATATCTATAAAAAAAATAATAATAATAAATCATGACCTTACACCATTTACTGATTCCACTAATCTAGTGACCTCATATGGAACTTTTGATAAAGTGTAAGAAATAAATCGTGTCTATTAAATTATTAGCCGATCACACTAGTGAGACTCTTAAAAAAAAAAACCTAACAAACAAACAAACTTCCAGCCATTCCAATTTCCAACAACGCGCAATGTGGAAATTTTCACTTCACATTATTTGCGCGGCCTCGGCAAAATTTTTTAAAAGTTGATTTATAGTGGGTAAAAATAAGACACATCATCTTTTATATAAGACCTGGCCCCCACAAGAAAATAATTGCCCTCTCTCCAATCCATTTGTGATTTTTTCGTGTCTCTTGGTCGAGTGGTTCTGGTGTCACAACTCTGTGCACAAAGTTGTGTCACCAGAATTTTCCTCTCGATCTCTCAGCAATCCAATTATCTGACACTCATTCTTTTTTAGCTTTGACTTTTATTTTTAGCTTCTTTTAGAAGTTTCAACTTTCAACATCTTTTCCAACAAGTTTATGCAACTTTCACTTTCCTTTTCTATAACTTATAGATCATCTCCAATAGGGCATGCATAGCCAAAATATAGAGAATATATGCTACTATTCATGCTCCAATAGGTTCTCTATACCTCAATTTTTTTTTTTGCCTCATGAACAATAGCCCATCAGACTTGATGGGCTACTGTTCATTCTTTAAATTCTTTTTTTCTATTATAATAATTAGGTGTTGAATAAAAAAAATGTTGGAAGATGTATAGTTGTTAAAAAAAGAATAAATAATGAATGAAGAAATAATATTTAAATGAGATAGAGAATGGGATAGAGAATCGGTTGGAAAATGTATTTAAAAAAGTGGGTAGATAAAGGTAAAAGTCACTGTTCATTTTCCAAACAGTACAAAAATTTGATGAATTTGTTGGAGATGCTAAAAGTCATCTCTTTGGCTCAACATTCTTCTCTTGGCTTAGCCGGTTCTCTCCTTACTCCTTTGCAATATCTAATTTGGCTTACCAAAAACTTTAGAAGTGGTTTGAAACTTTGAATAAAAAATGGCATTGACAACGTAGTGTTCTTTTTCGAAGGTACATTTTTTTTTTCTTCTAGTTTTTCTCCCTTTCTATTTCTATTTGTTTATCTTATAATTTATGTTTTTTTTTTTCTTTAATTTGTTCAACCATTGGGTAAGCTTTATTCACTATTCGTGAAAATTCAAAACTGCTGATATGAGAGCCACTGCCTAACTGTAATTGCAAATTTAATACTTACTTTGAAAATAAAAATTTAAGACGTATGTATTTATGTATCCTAGATGATTTTGAGGAAATCATGCGGGTAGATTTCATATAGATTTAGTAAGAATCACGTTGGTGTTCGTTCATTCAATGTTTAAAAAAAGAAAAAAAAGAAGAAGTAGCGCACTCATTAACTTGACTTTTATTTTTTTTTTTTTATAAGTCATTAACTTGACTTTCAGTCAAGTCATGTCTTTAAATTATTAAAGCGAATAATTTATATTTTTATAATATCTAAAAATATGTTGAATTTATCGTTGTTATACGTGGTTATGTTATTATTTTCTTTTATATATATATAAAGTTTGGTTCAAATTACACTTGGTATAACTCTAAGCAATGTTACATCACTCAATATTTTTTAATTGAATACAAATTTTGACAAATTTACCGTTAGATTACATTATCTTCGTATATTCCTCATGTTTGTAAAATTTCAAAGTTATCTAAAATTAATAGCCATGTTATTAATCAATTGTTTAAATTCAAGTTTTTATAGTTTAAAATAATACATAAAAGATGAGTTTATGGATCGAACGGTAAATAATATCCAATTGACATGAAAATTTGAATGTTAAGACCATTAGAACATATAATTCAACGATAAAATTTTCAAAATATGAATAAATTAAAATATATTCTATGGTGTACCATAACCTATAAATAAATAAAGTTGCTATCTTTTTATTTATTTATTTATTTATTTTATTGTTTGATGTGATCTTATTTTAATGTAAATATAGTATATATGATATAATGTTATTATGTTACATAGCATGGCTTGGATAATTTAGTGATTATAACTATACCTTTTATTTTGAATATTCTTCTCATTATATTTTAGTCTATAAATTTGCTATTTTCTCTCATATTCTCTTGAAAAGAAGGTAATTATGCTATCCCTCTCTCTAGTTTTTTAATTTTTTTTTGCAACTCTATTTTAGGTTGATGAGTTTTTATGGGTTTTTAATATTTCTATTTTGGGTTGATACACTTTAGCTTTGGTTTGATCTTTTTTTGAGTTAATCATGTCATTTGTTAGTTTGGAAGTGATAATTTGAATTTATATTAAAATACAATTTACATGACTATGTCTTTGAATGTGCCTACCAATTATTTGTTGTTATTAAATTTTGATTATCATGATAATTTTCTTAAGAGATCAATGAGAAATTTGAATAATAAATTTGAATCTTAAATATATTAGTTCTACCAAAAGAAATTAGGAAAATATGATATATAATAACATTAGTTAGAAGAATATGGATCACTTAAAAAAATAATAGTATCAATAAAAAAAACCAAAAATTATAAAATTATATATTTGTAAAAAGATTGAAATTACTTCTATAAAAAAGATACCGTATTTAACTGAAATATTTACATCTCCAGATTAGAACCCAAAATGGCAGAATTCTATAGCCTTTTGAAGAAGAGTAGTGACTATTGACTTGGATGTGGGCCATCAGCCAAGTCCTCAACTAAGAAGTTTGAAAGAGAGTAGCGCAGATTCAGAGCGTGTGATGGGAATTATGATTGCACCCAAGGAATTCAATTCATATTGGAATTTGTAATGTAAAAGAAAGGAGTGGATGATGCCTTTTAAACAAGATTTCAAGGCCATTAATTGTACCCTAAATCCAAAAAGAGAGAGAGAGATGTGTATAGAATATGTCATTATTGCACCATGAAATGATTGCAATGGAAATTCTTTCACTAGTTGGATTTTTCTCAATGATTTAGAAGACCTGGACTACGTTGAAAGGATAGTCATCCCACGAAGTTACCTGGATGTCTCAAGAGAATTTCTCGGATGACTTAACAGTACGTGTATTAAAGTCACAAGTAGCACACAGCAACTACACACTTCACAAGCATGGCTCACTCCATTTCCATTTCGATAATGGTTGTACGTGTTAGTTTTGTAGAATTGGGGAATTTGAATAACCTTCTAGACTACATCTCGGTTCAAATAAACTTATTGGTACCATTCCCTCAAACATAGGAAAGCTAAAGAAGCTGGCTCTTTTGGACCTAGAATATAACATGCTCATTGGTCCAATCCCTTTCTCGTTGGGTTACTTAACCAGTTTGACCTATTTGTCTCTTGGTTCCAACCTTATCAATGGGTCCATTCCTCCACAAGTTGCCAATCTAAGAAAACTCAGCTACTTGAGCCTCAATAATAATAAATTCATTAGTCCAATTTCTTCAGCTGTGTCATTTAACTAATTTAGAAACATTATTACTCAGTTCTAACAAATTCAATGGTTCCATCCCCTCAGATATACGAAATTTGACCAAACTTGCTTCCTTGGATCTCAGTCTTAACAGTCTCAGTGGATCAATTCCTTCTTCCTTGGGTGGTTTAACCAATTTGGGAGTTCTCAAGTTGAGAATCTCAACGTTCATTCAAACAAAATAGATGGTACCATAAATTCTGAAATTAGATATTGTATACTTTTGGAGCAGCTTGACCTATCAAACAACTTATATGGTATCATACCGTTTGAACTTACTCTATATATTAACCCACTTACAAATCCTTAAACTTTCCTCAAACAAACTTTCGGGAATGATACATCTGGGTATCGAAAATCTTGACATTCTTACGGTTCTAGACCTGTCGGAAAATGACCTGGTCGGACCCATCCCAACTCAACTTGCCAATACTTTGGAAGAGTTGTTATTGAGTCACAACAAGTTAAATGGAAGCATTCCCTTTCAAAATGTAACCATAGCTTGCTAACTGCTTTTGTTAATTAACCTCAGCTCGCTAACTACTTTAGACCTCAGTCATAACATTATAAGTGGAGAAATCCCTTCATATCTTGGAGACTTGACAAACTTATGGACCTTGGATCTCAGCAATAATAATCTCACTGGCAACATTCCCTTTTCTCTCTTTTACAAGCTAAAAATAAATTTGTCTTACAATTTGTTGAATGGTACAATCCCAGAAGCTTTAGTGAAATATCTTCCACCAGAGTCATTAATGGGGAATAATGATTTACACATTGCCATTACAGATTGCCCTCTTTGCATTCCTTCCCCCCTAATTGTTGGCTCCATGAACAATGGAAAAGGCAAGAAAGTCATGGAACCTGATGATGCCGAAAAATCGTCAGTAAGCCACATGATCCTTACGTGCTCTTGACAAGAACCTGCATGACGCAAAAACTGAAGACCTTAAGAGGAGTACTGATATGGTACTGGCCAAATACCCTCCGATGGTCAAGTTAAAGAAATCTCTTGTTTACAACTCTAAAGTACTAGAGTGGGGTCAATTATGCGTACCTTGGTTGGTGAGAGTATTGGGGTTTTTATAGTAGTAGAGTGTTGACCTCTCCTTGTTGGATTAGAAGTCTTTTCCTTTTAGGAGTCTCTTTGGAGCGTATTTTACAGGATCCTTTCCTTATAGGAATCCCTTTGGATCTTACTAATCGTGGAGAGCAAGTTATTTCCTTATGTACGCGATACGTGGGTGGCAAGCAACTCTTTATCAGGGTCGTCAGCTTACACTGCTCCTCCAGCCTTAACGCCGTCAGCTTCATGGAGGCGTCAGCCTTTGAGTGCCTTTTCCTAACTTCCTCTTCGTCGATGAGTATTATAAAAGCTGACGGATTCAAAAGAGACCGTCAGCCCAAGTCGTCGCTATAAACCGTCTGCTTTCCTCACGCCTTCAGCATCAACTATTTTTCTTCCACATCATTAGCTTACCCTATTCACCTTAGCTCTAGTGGTGTCAGCTTAATGCCGTCAGCTTATTAACGGCGTCAGTCATTAAGCGTGCCTCGCGGACTCCCTTCAGCGTTCCTATTAGATCTTCGTTTGCTGACATCTGTCAATGGAAGCTGATGGTATTGCTTGTAACTGTCAGCCTATGCCTGACGGCTCTAAGTACTATTTTTATCCTTATTAGAGGTAAGCGTGAGGTGCAAGATATTTCCTTATACGCGCATGAGTGGAGACCAAGCAAGGCCACATCAAGGTCGTCAGCCTCGCCTACTACCCCGTCAGGGTCGTCAGCTTCGCCTACTCCCTCGTTGGGGTCGTCAGAGATTCATATATCCCCTTCAGCTTACTGTGTTCAGTTTACTGTGTTCAGCTTACTATCTTCAGCTTATTTTCTTCAGCTTACTGTCTTCAGCTTACTATCTTCAGCTTATTGTGCCCAAGATGCAGCCGTCAGGTATGGGGTGGAGTTGTAGACTTTACAACAAGGTTGTCTCTTATGAGTGAAGTTGTCAACCTTGTTATGTCCGTCGCCTTTTGTTTCGTCATGGGTTAATTACAAAACTACCCTTATCAGAACCCAAAACAGCTCCTCTTCCCATCGTAATTTTCCTTGTCTTCTTACTAGTTGGAAATTTGTTATTCTCTCGATGTAAGTTTGAGAATAAGCAATCCGAGGCAAGAGAGAAAAAGAATGGCAACATATTCTGCTTATGAAATTATAATGGAACAATTGCATACAAAGACATCATTGAAGCAATAGAGGACTTTGACATCAAATATTGTATTGGAAAGGGTGGTTATGGTAGTGTTTACAAAGCACAATTGCCCAAAGGTAAAGTAGTTGCCTTAAAGAAACTTCATTGTTTGAAGCTGAGAATCCATCTTTTGAAAAGAGTTTCAAGAATGAGTTGAAAATGCTAACAGAATTATGACATAGGAACATTGTTAAACTTCATGGGTTTTTTACACAAGCAATGCATGTTTTTGATTTATGAATACATGAAAAGGGGAAGCCTATTTTGTATCCTAAGAAATGATCTTACAGCTATGCAATTGGATTGGACTAAGAGGGTGAACGTCATTAAAGGCATAGCGCATGCTTTATCTTACCTGCATAATGATTGCACCCCAGCAATTGTACATCAAGCCATAACGACTAACAATGTGGTACTGAACTCAAAGTTGGAGGTTTTTGTCTCAGACTTTGGCTCGGCTAGATTCCTTGATCCTGCCTCCTCTAATCAAACTATAGTTGCCGGAACATATGGTTATGTTGCTCCAGGTAAACTATTTTTCTCATTGATCCCTATTTATTAACCTTTTTTTACCATCACAACTAGGTTTAAAGGGTAGGATATTGATACTACTAATGTTTATTTTTAGACCCCTTAAAACACAATTGAATTAACCTAGCTAATTTGCCAAGTTAGTAATTAGTCCAAATTCCAGATCTAGGTTATCACAATCAAACAATCATATCATGCATAGCAGTGAAAATATAAATAACACAATGATATGATGACCCAGGAAACCACACCGGTAAAAATCTAGGGAGGATTTAACTTAGCTATCCTCAAGGTAAACCTGAATCCACTATGAAAGAATCGAAGTTTTACAATAGCGACTTTGACCACTAACATCTTATTGCTACCCACCAGTAGAAACTTACTGACACGACCACGTGCAAGCTCCGAGACCACGGACTCCTTCTTTCTTGGATTCTCCAGCAAGTACAAGCACACCCGCTTGTGTATCGTTAAGCTCTTATGGCAGCAACTAAATGATCATCAAGCTTTTGAAGAAATCTCCTTCTTGATAATCCTAAGCTTGTGTGAAGGCAAGCACCTCTCAGATCTCACAAGAGATTCACACAAACAGCAATATGAGCAACATAAAAAACGTGGCTAGGGTTTGCCTTTTATACCTAAGGCAAAACATAAAACCCTACACGTTTTAATAGGCTAGGGCTGAGTTGGAAAAATCTGCAGAAAAAACATTCTGCCCGAGATTCGATCGATCGAGTCTAAGTTTCGATCGATCGAGTCAGGCCGAAATGCACACTTAATTCTGCAATAGCTTGATTCCAACTTTACATAAAAGGCACAACTTTGAGCAAGTCTAAACAAGACTAAACAACCTGTTTTGATCATGGTTTGCCAACAATACACATTAGAGTTCTAATACATTAGTTCCTAAGTACTTAGAACCTAACAAACTCCCCCTTTGGCAATCCGTGACAAAACACAACTAAAAGCTCAAAGTTTACAAAGAAAAGCCCTTTACAAAAAAAATGCCCATTATAACAAATCCAATCCTAACTACTATCCATCAGTTGCAAGTGTAGACAGCAGCTCAATTGAATCAACATGTATATTTCCTGAAACACTAAACAAAACGCATAAATGCATGTTTGGAAAATACAAGTAAACAAAATAAATTCTTGATTTCACACAACACAAAATAAAGACATATATCAATGAATAACTCATAAATATAAATCAATAAACAATAAATGTATCTCCCCCTAACATGAATAGCCCAACAAAAATACATCAAGAGCCAAAAAGGTAAATACAAAGTGAAGCACCTAGATACAATCTAATCTCCACAAGCTCCAACAAACAAAAATCTCTTCCCCCTAAGAACAAAAACCCTCTACAAATGTCCAAATGTACTCTCCCTTTTTGTGACGGAATGCCAAAGGGCAATCAAAATCCATCATCAAAAGGAGGTGGTGGTGAGGATCGTCGAAACTGTGCCAATTCTGCTCGTAAGGCACGGATCTCATCAAGCACGTCCACCAAAATCTGTCCATGAGCTGCTTGAACGGTCAAGACATGATCCAACGTACGTCGAATGTCTGAATCATCCGAAGTAGTCGGTGGAGGAACATTAGCATCAACAGCAGCAGCACCAGACGCCTCAGCCGAAGCATCGCCTGTAAAAGAGGGAGGAGGGGGTACAACACCAGAAGGCTCAACTCTAGGACGCGTAGAGCCAGCTCTCATATGAGCAGTCCTCTGCTTAAGGAAGGTGGCACCTATGGGAGCTACAACATGTACGAGCTCACCAACAGGGAAGACATCTAAACCAAGAAATAATAAAATCCTATGAATGAAAATAGGATGAAAAAGAGCATGAGCGACGGCTGAACTCCTATGAACTTCGTTCAAAGAACGAAGAAACAGACGAGGAAAACTAATAGAAGCACCAGAAACAAGGGCGTACAAAAACACACATCGCTCAATAGGGATGGTGTGGAGATGAGAAATAGGCCACAAAGAATGACACGCTATCCTAAAGAAAAGATAAGTAGTCTCAGTAAGCTCAGCGGACGTGATCCGAGGATTAGAACCCCATTAGATAGAAGACCCAGTGATGTATGACATAACGTCATCAAGGGGTGGAGATTCCGCATAAGGATAGACAGGCTGCCTAACTACCGGAACACTAAGAGCCTCAACCACTACCAAGGGGGTAATAGTGAACTCTACACCTTGTATCCAACTCCTAACCAAGGTGTTGGCATCATAGATGTGGCAAGAGAGGTTCGAGTAGAACTCTCTAATCAGGGCAGTCAGGAGTGGATAATCTATCTCCAACAAAGGCAACCAGCCCCTACTCTCAAAATTTGCCCTAATGACAAGATCTAACTCATCTAACACAACCTTCCGCATAGCCCAAATCTTTCTCTTACTATTCAGCGTCTCATATAACTCTCTGCTTTTGTCACTCCGAAACAACTCACTCCTAGAGGGAGACTCAGAAGAAGTGAAGGGTGTCCTATGGGCTCTAGTCTTCCTAGGCATGTTGCTAGGGTAAGGACAAAGACACAAAAACAGAACCAAAAAGAATAGAAAGAAAAAAAAAACAAAGGGCAGACTGCAAGTTAGCACAAAAAAAATATAGAAAAAAATCTATATAATGCATGAACAAATAAATGTCATGATGCATGCTCTAATGCAGTGAGAATAAATTCAATATAAGTTCTAATTCACAAAATTTGCTTGAGCATAAAGTTTCTAACAAAACCCCAAAAATTTTGAAAAAAAAACACTTGTTCAATTTGTAAGAAATTGACCAATTGATCATCACATAAGTTAGAAAACAGATTATAATGATCAATTACATCAATCCAATAAGCCAATTTCATCAATTAAACTCAATTTGAACAAAATCCCCAAATCGAGTAAATTCAAGCCCTAGAATTTTGAATTTCTCACAAAACACCAAATTGATCAAATTAAACACCATAGATCATGTTTATAACATTGTAGGACAAAAACCCAATGATCAATTTCACAAAATAAAGCTTAAATCATCAAAGATCCCAAAATATGCATAGGTCCGAAAAACCCAAAATAATGCATGAATTTATGCATGAAACATGAAAATAAATGCAAAAGGAATGGTGTAAAGGTCTTACCGGCCTTGGGAGAGGAAAACCTTGCAAAAAGAATGGAGGAAAACGACAAAAAATTGATGTTAAGCCTTGTCCGATTCGGAGAGAGAGAGAAAAGTTTGAAAAACTTTTGAAAAGTGAGTTTGAACAAGTCAAAATCAGTTTTTAAAAAAACTTATTCACGATTTTCGATTGATTGAAATTTTAGGTTCAAATGATCGAAACAGACAGAGGCTCACTTAAATTTTTTATCGCAATTTCGATTGATCGAAAAACAACCTCAATCTATCAAAATTCTGGAAAAAACACATTTTTGAAAAACACAGCAAATTTTGTGCAGAAACTCCTCAAAGCATTGAATTTTATGAATAAAATGCATGAGTATGAGATGAAATGCTTTTCAAAAACACAAGTTTTAAACCTAGTTTTCCCAAAATTAAGATTTTCAAACATTCTCCCTTTAAATTCTCAAGCATCAAATATGTTTTGCATAAAACTCAAGGTATTTTCAAACTTGGTTGGTCAAACCAAAAACACACACAATTACATGTACAATGTTTAGGAAATAGTAACTTGTGTAGTGTGTGCAACTAGTAAAAGTTTGAGATACATGCGAGGTGATATGTGAATAGCAATCAAACACAAAGTCTACAAAATTCATCACATAGGATTTGAAAGAGACTATCACCTAAAGAGTTACATCATATAACTCCCACATCTCCTAGATCATAAGCTTGCAATCATGTAAGTTTCTTGATTTTGCCTCATGTTGTACACAAATTTTAATTGTTCAGAAACTTATTAAAATAGCCAGGATAATGTACATTCCAATTTTATTTATTTGATTTAGCTTTAAGTCCAATAATGTACACACCAATTTTAAGCATTAAACTGAGGCTACACCTTATGTTCTTTTTGTGCATGTGCTACACTTTCTCGAGCACAAAATCTTACGATATGTACTAAAGTGTTCATGATTGGCTAGTGAACAGTGGTGAGATGGTTATTTATGCCTTTCTCGAAAGGTTCAAGTCCGACAATCAAAGACATGTGACTTCAAGATTAAGACAAAGTGATCAAAACCATAAACATCTTTCCCACACAACATGCACTACAAAGCTTCAACTAGTAAAGTGCAATAAGTAAGCTCATCAAAGCTAAACAAGGTACAAAAGACATGTTATGTGAAAATAAATTGACCAACATTGTTTTCAAAACCAAGAAAATAATGCAAAACACACTTTGCTTCTTTTTTCTTCCTTCCCTTTCTTTTATTTGGAAAAAATAAACAAAAACAACCTAGAATGACATGCATGAATGTTATGCAATGCAAATCCTAGAAACAAAGAAAACAAAAAACCAAAGAACAATGGTCACAAAAAATATAGCAATGAAGCACAAGAACCATGTCAGAAGGACTCAATTAGATTGAGCCTTTTGCATCCAAAACTTTTTAGATGCACCTCGAGCATTGGAGTTCTTATTCACATGAGAATGATTACCAACTCCACGATTGGAATAAAGGTTTAGAGCCTTTACCAATTCACCAACAAGCACCATAGGATCTTGTGCTTGAGGCATAGGTACTTCTGGTTTGTTTGCTCTCTTAGCAGCTTGCAGCTTGTAACAGTTTGGACAAATGTGTCCAAACTTTCCACAAAAATGACAAACCCAGGCAATCTTATCATGTGTCTTGTCCTTAGAAAGGGTAGTCTTCTTAGGTTTGGACACTTTAAGATCAACCATTATCTTCCTAGGAGGTGTCACTTCTAAGGGTTTGACAACCTCACTCACAGGGGGTTCAGAAGAAGATGAAGGAACAAAGATAGTGGAATTGGGTGTAGACACATTGATGCTTTCTACAAAACCTAATCCAGTTTTGTCAGAAAGAGACTTTTGAACACTAAGCATATGATCAAGTTTGGAACTAGCAGACCTATTAGTTTGTTCTCTAGCAACAGAAAGCTCATGTTCGAAATTCTTAACTTTTTCAAGCAAAAGCATGTTCTCAGACTTTTATTCAAAAGCTCAGTAGCATCAAACATTTTCACAAGCAAAATTTTCTTTTCAAGCTCAAAAGAAGCAATTTTCTTTAAGCTTAATTAAACACTCATGGCATCCTTTGCAGCAACTTTGCAAAGTTTATTATAGGATTCTTGTAGATCTGCATCCTCAAAGAGTTCCCCATCATAAGGGTTCTCTTCAACAGACAAGCTTTCATTGACTACAGCAGTAGCAATGAAAGCAATAAAGTTTCCATCCTCATCAGAACTAGACTCATCATCGGAAACTTCATTATTACTAAGGGTTACAGCCATAGCCTTACCCTTAGACCTCAAGTATGTAGGACATTCAGATTTCATGTGACCATACCCTTGACATCCAAAACATTGAGGACCCATAGAACTATTAGAAGATTGACCTACTTTTTTTCTAGGTTTTTCAGTGTTGTTAACCTTAGTGGGATCATTCTTCCTAAAGTTTCTAGGTTCAGTAGTGTTCTTACCTCTTGCCCTTCTACTGTTATTTCTAAGGAAATTCCTAAAGTTCTTGGCAAGGTAAGCAATCTCTGTGGCAGAGAGCTCATCATCAAATCCACCAACCTCAACATCATCAACTGACTTAAGAGCTATTGATTTGGATTTGCTAGTTTTGGGTAGGTCTAACTCATAGGACTGAAGAGATCTTACAAGTTCATCAACAGGGATGGAGTCCACATCCTTGCTCTCAGTGATGGCAGTCACTTTGGGTCAAAAATCTTCAGTTAAAGATCTAAGAATCTTCCTAACAATTTTAGATTGATCATAGATTTCACCCAAGTTGTAAGTAGAATTAACAATATCATTAAGTTTAGCATAGAATTCATCAAAAGATTCATCATCAGACATCCTAATGCTTTCAAATTTAGAAATTAATTGCTGCAACTTATTAATTTTGACAGCCTTTGTGCCTTCGTGCACAGTCTGGAGGATATTCCAAGCAATGTGAGCAACCTCAACATTTGAGATTCTTTTAAATTCCTCCATAGAAACAGCGTTAAAGATAGCATTCATAACTTTACTATTGAACGCGGCTGCTTCTTATTGAGAAGTTTGCCATTCACTAACAGGGGTAGTGGGCTTCTCCCATCCGTATTCAACAGAGTTCCAGACTCTCTCATCAATTGATTTCAGGAATGCTTTCATCCTTACTTTCCAATAAGTATAATTATTCCTGTCAAAGTGAGGTGGAGTAACAAGAGAGTGTCCGTGTTCCATGACAATAGGGGTCAAGGATTAGCTTAGAGATCAAAAGATCTACTGCAAGAGAGCTACCTGCTCTGATTCCACTTGTTTGTTTTTAGACCCCTTAAAACACAATTGGATTAACTTAGTTAATTTGCCAAGTTATTAATTAGTCCAAATTCCAGATTTAGGTTATCACAATCAAACAATCATATCATGCATAGCAGCGGAAATATAAATAACACAATGATATGATGACCCAAGAAACCACATCGGTAAAAACCTGGGGAGGATTTAACCTAGCTATCCTCAAGGTAAACCTGAATCCACTATGAAAGAATCGAAGTTTTACAATAGCGACTTAGACCACTAACATCCTATTGCTACCCAGCAGTAAAAACTTACTGACATGACCACGTGCAAACTCCGAGACCACAGACTCCTTCTTTCTTGGATTCTCCAGCAAGTACAAGCACACCCGCTTGTGTATCGTTAAGCTCTTATGGCAGCAACTGAATGATCATCAAGCTCTTGAAGAAATCTCCTTCTTGATAATCCTAAGCTTGTGTGAAGGCAAGCACCTCTCATATCTCACAAGAGATTCACACAAATAGCAATATGAGCAACATCAAAAACGTGGCTAGGGTTTGCCTTTTATACCTAGGGCAAAACATAAAACCCTACACGTTTTAATAGGCTCGGGTTGAGTTGGAAAAATCTGCAGAAAAAACATTCTACCCGAGATTCGATCGATCGAGTCTAAGTTTCGATCGATCGAGCCAGGCCGAAATGCACACTTAATTCTGCAACAGCTTATTCCAACTTTACATAAAAGGCACAACTTTGAGCAAGTCTAAACAAGACTAAACAACCTGTTTTGATCATGGTTTGCCAACAATACACATTAGAGTTCTAATACATTAGTTTCTAAGTACTTAGAACCTAACAACTAAGTTGGCTTGCAAATAGTCATGCTTGTTGAATTTTCTAAATATGTTATTAAATATAACAGCTGTATCACTAAAGGTGTAATAAACATGCATTTTGAACTTTGTATGCTATAATATATTTTTAAAAGTTTGTTCAAATTATTTTGTGCCTTCAATTGTGAATTCAGTACTCATTGACAAAAGAAGAAAACGATCATTGTTATCTTTAGTAGCATTCTTTTTATTTTTATTTTTGTCCTCCAATGCAGAGCTCGCATATACTATGGTTGTGACTAAAAAATGCAATGTTTATAGTTTTGGAGTGGTGGCACTAGAAACATTAATTGGGAGGCCTCCAAGAGAGATGTTGCCATCGTTATTGTCATTATCTTCACTAGAAACAATGCTATATGAAGTGTTAGATAAACGCCTTCCACTTCCGGATCAAGTGGTTGCCCATGATATTGTTCTCATTGCAGCAATTGCATTTGCATGCCTACACACCAAACCAAAGTCTAGGCCAACAATGAAATGTGTTTCTCAAGAATTTCTTGCCCAACGGCCACCAACCACCAAGCCATTAGAAGGAATCTCACTAAGACAGCTATGGAATCAAGAAATCTACATGGTTTGTCAGATGGAAACTAAGCCATGAATTTTATTTTCTGGGTGAGTATCATATTTGTCAAAAGACTTAGATGAAAATGGTACTAATGGAAAAAAACTAATATTGCACTGAAATTATTTTTCCTCTATAATTGCACCATAATATTTATGCTTATGCTGCCATTTGATTCAGAGCCAAAAAGCACCTTCAATTTGGATATCCTCAAGTTCATCCTTTGTGTTAGATTACGTGCAAAGATTTCATCATGAATTCAAAATCCTTTAATTTGGGTGATCAAAAGCACATGTGAATCTCCTTTTCCATTGTTGATTTTCTTCCATCAAGTTATAGCACCAATGTTCTCAAAAGCTTCTTGTTGCCGGGCTGCCATTGCCTGATCAGCTTAATGGGATTTCAAATTTCCAAAATGACAAATCAAGAATTTTATGTGCATTACCTTCCAGGCTTCCATGAATGACGATATTAGGTTATTGCAGCAGTTTTTCATAATAATACGATGAATAATGCATGGACATTGTTCTAACTGGGGCCCAAGAATTGGGATGGTTGCACTAATTGCTCACTAGAGTTTTGACCGTCATCCAATCACATGTTCGGCAAGTACAATAGTTACTTCAATGATAAAGGCGTAAACATAATTATTACTCTCATGGTCATAGGCAGATTCCGTCAGTGAATTGCTATTCCATTTTTAAGTTGGACAAAATTTCCTTCCAAATCAAATTCGAGAACACATTAAAAATTGTTGATTCAAATTATTATTCACTTGTTCATTTAATTATCTAACTTATTTTATTATTACATGCCTTATTACCGCTTTTCTGTCAAAAAAAATTTATTATATGCCTTATTTAAATGACTTTTTTTTTTTTTTGAGAACCTTATTTAAATGACTTAAATATTAAAATTTTAAAATTACACCTTACTACCCTAAAAATCCTAAACTTTCAGAATGCACAGTTAACATCTGAAACTATAACCTGTGTTACATTTTGCACTCGCCGTTAATTTTGATGTTATCTTGGTCGGCACCACGTAAAAAGATTCAATTGCCCATTTTTTCAATCCTTTAAAAATAAAGGAAAAATTACATTTTACTACCTTATACTATACTCTTGATTACATTTTGCACTCTAAATTTTGGTTTTCCGTCCAAGATAACAGCAGAATTGATGGCAGGATGCAAAGTGTAACACGGGTTATAATTTAAGGTGTTAACTATATATTTTAAAAATTTAGGGTGCAAAGTGTAATTTTGGGTATAGTTTAGAGTGGTAAAATAGAATTACCCAAAATTTTCTTGAGTGGTCATCTAGACCGCCGTGTAATATGGTCTGACAAGGATTCCTCATAATCGGTTTGAAGAAAAACTTTGGGGAAATTTTTTCATGAGTGGTCACCTAAATTGCAATGAATTTCATAATTTTGGGGTATGATACAATGTTCTCGTCTTATTTGTGTTTTTTTTTTTTTTTTGGTAAATGTTTCTCTGTGATTTTATTGATTTGTAAATGTTGTGGAAGTCATGTGTTGCTTGCTAGGAAGGGCTATATTATATAGAGTATTTATTCTACATACTTTGTGTATTACATTGTCCTTGGTCTCAAGTAAATGTAAGTTCATGTGGGGGATTAACATGTGAAATTCACATGCTTGATTAATTTCATATTTAAATATTGCGGTCTCTTTAGTTGGGATGGGTGTAAAATGAGTTCCAATTTCAGATAGAGTCATCCTCGTGTATTAAAATTATTTTATAATAATTGAAAATTGAATAAAAAGAGTACAATGAGATAACTTAATATCTACATTAATAAATAAAAAAATCAAATATGCATATTTTTTTATATAATTTAATTGTTATAATAAACACTTAAATGATTAAATATTAAACAAATGAAGATAGAGAGGAAAAGTAATAAAATAATGCATTTTCGTGTGTATTCTAATAAGTATTACTGTTTACTAAAAAAAAAGTGATGTTTATCCCACATTGGTTGTGTGTGTCTAGTGTCCGTTGTTTATAACTCCAGTCTACAACTACAAAAGTTAAGCCTTTTTGTAGTTGTACTATAGTTAAATAATATATTATAAATCTGATTTAAAACACTAATATTACTATTTTCGTGTGTGTTCTAATAAGTATTACTGTTTACTCAGAAAAATGGATGTTTATCTCACATTGGTTATGTGTGTTTAGTGTCCGTTGTTTATAACCCCAGTTTACATCTACAAAGGTTAGGCCCTTTTGTAGTTATACTCTGGTTAAATAATGTATTATAAACCCATTTTAAAACACTAATATTATTATTTTCGTGTGTGTTCTAATAAGTATTAATGTTTACTAAAAAAAAAGGATGATTATCCCATATTGGTTGTGTGTGTCTAGTGTCCGTTATTTATAACCTCAGTCTACAACTACAAAGGTTAGGCCCTTTTGTAGTTGTACTCTGGTTAAAAAATATATTATAAGCCCGGTTTAGAACACTAATATTACTATTTTCGTGTGTGTTCTAATAAGTATTATTGTTTACTAAAAAAAAAAAGAATGTTTATCCCATATTGGTTGTGTGTGTCTAGTGTCCGTTATTTATAACCCTAGTCTACAACTATAAAGGTTAGACCCTTTTGTAGTTGTACTCTGGTTAAATAATGTATTATAAACCTGGTTTAAAACACTAATATTACTATTTTCGTGTGTGTTCTAATAAGTATTACTGTTTACTAAAAAAAAAAAGGATGTTTATTCCATATAGGTTGTGTGTGTCTAGTGTCCGTTATTTATAACACAATCTACAACTACAAAGGTTGGGCCCTTTTGTAGTTGTATTTTATTTAAATAATGTATTATAAACCCGGTTTAAAACACTAATATTACTATTTTCGTGTGTGTTCTAATAAATATTACTGTTTACTAAAAAAATAAAAAATAATTAGGAAAAATATTCTCTTTTATAATTAAATTTTATATCCACTATTTCACACATATTCATATATAATTGATGCCTTAATATTGACATTGTAAAATGTTAAAAGAAATGTCTATATTTAAATATTAAGGACAAAGTTTGGCTAAAATTAAACTTTGTCCAAACATGAAAGTATATATAAAAAAATGGATGTGAGAGAATCATTGCATAATAAGTATAGGCCTTAGTAGAATTGACACCTATTTTGTCATCATCAAGACCAGCTAGTCTTACATCAATGACTAGGTTAAGGTTTTTTTTTTTTTTACCAGTTTATAGGTGAAATGTATCAAACCCCTGTATAATTTACCGAAATCATTCTCCCCATTCTTTCACCCCAGATGTTTTTAAACCACTAAATTTTTTTCCTTGTCATTGGTGTTATTCCGCAGCTAATAATTACAACTGCATGTGCAGTCTAATCGGCACCTCGTACTTTATGTACTAGATTCCAAATATTGCCCAGTAGCACTTCATTTTCAGTAGTACCTTCATAAACTGCATTTTCTTCATATTTTTATTTGGAGAGGTTTGGAAAAATTTGAATTGTTGTACACAAGCAAACTCCATTACCTAACATCGTCATCATTAGTTCCTCATTCTCTGCATTTAATCCCCTGAAAGATTAGCATTAATACATTATATCATCAAATCTCATTTTTTAATTTAAATATTTTCTAATGTTGTTACTTACATATGTTCATTACACATTTTATTCCCTACAATAATGTCTCATTATTTTCAATAATGCAAAGAAGAAAACAAAAAAGTTACAACTTTTCATGAAATATAGGATTTTATAAATCCTGGTATTTGTAACCAACTTCTGTTGTTACTCTATATTTCATCATCCACTCATATACATCAGGTATGGGCATTCTATATAGGGATGGCAAAATGTACCTGACCCAACCCTAATGGGTCGGGTTTTATCCGACCCGTGAAACATTAGGGTCGATTTGGGTTTTCATAATTCAACCAGAAGCGGGTTTGGGTCGGGTGTGGGTATTAGGCTTACCCACCCCGAACCTGACCCCTGTATATATATTAATATATAATTTTTTTTTTTAAAAACCCTAAGTTCCTACTATAAATATCTTATTTTCTCTCAAACCTTAATCTCACTTCAGCCTCTCCTTCACTCTTCACACTCACACAGCCTTTCTCTCACTCTCACTCTCAGTCACCGAGTCAACCCAACTCCTCCTCGCCGTCGACACCACCCATTTCTCCTCCCCCTTTCAAGCCACAACTTGGTTATTTCCCTTTATCCTTTATTTTTTTACTTTTTTTTTTTTGGGTTTCGTTTCTCTCATATTGCAAAAATATTTAGGATTTTGTATTGTGAACTTGTGTAGTTGTGTTTGTAGTTGAAAATCAGAAAAATAATATCTTATTTGCAAAAATTACTTGGTTTTCTTGTCGTCTTTGTGTTTTTCTTATTGTCAAATGGGATATTATTTAGGGTTTTAATTTTTTGATTTATTTCATCAATGAATGTTTATTATTTAGGAGCTCTTTCTTTGTCAAATGTGATATTTTTAGGGTTTTACGTTTTTTTATTTATTATTTCATCTTGAAGATTATTTAGGTTTTCTGTATTGTGGTTCTTATTTTGAAAGGGAAATATGAAATTATGTTGTATTTGTGTGATATAAATATTATTAGGGTTTTATGTTTTATTTTTTTTATTTCATCTTGAAAATTATTTAGGATTTCTATATTGTGTTTGTGATTTTGGAAGGGAAATATGAAATTATTGTGTTTGTGATTTAGGATTTTTGTATTGTGTTTGTGATTTTGGAAGGTAAATATGAAATTATTGTATTTGTGATTTTGGATTTCTGTATTGTGTTTGATTTTGGGAGATCTCAATCCCCTATGATGGTAGAGGAAGAGGATCCCTCAAAATATGAAATTATTGCGTTTGTGAGTGAAATCAAAGGTTAGCATTTATATTTATAAAATGAAATGAAAATTTTATTCTTATATTATGCTAGTTATAATTTGATCAAGTTTATTCTTTATTTTTCTTTTTCTTTTTTTTATATATTCATTTTTGTTGTAGGTTCTTTGCATATGCCAGAAGATTCTAGAATTCAAACAATTCTTGATGATGTGGATTAGTTTGATGTTGATGTCCTACCTTTTGTTTTTGACTTGTTATAAAGCTTGTAATGATCCTAGACCTGTGGGATTTATTTGGTAGCATTTTGAACATTTAACTTGATATAATTATCCTAATGGATATCATATTTGGACTAGTTCACTAGTTTTTTTATAATCTTTTTAAGAACTATTGTTAATTTTATGTTTATCATGTGAACTTAGCTTAGGTTTTGTTTTGTTTTTGTTTTTTGTTTTTTGGCTCAAAATGAATGTTTATGATTGAAAAACAATGGCTGGGATGAAACATATTATTTATGATGTTAGTTTTATGATGTTGTAGCTTTTTGAACTTGCTGTAATGGTCCTCGATTAATTTTGTAGCTTTTTTATTTTTAAAATTTTTATGTTTATCATGTGATTGATTGAAAAAAAATGGATTTCAAATTGGGCCCATTAGGACCAAGAATCCAAATTTTGATGCTTTATTTTTTGCTTATTTATGTTTGATTTGAGTTTATGTATCATTTGGGCCACGGTATAGGGCTTAAAGATTCATGCAAAACATTTTTTTTTTTTATTCAGCCACGTTTTGGGCCTTGAAGTGGCAAGGCTGAGCGGGGCCCGCTGGGGCCTGACGGGGCGGGTTTGAGGGTTGAAAAAAAAATCCGTTTATTAAACAAGGCAGGTTCAGGTTTTGGAGGCGGGCTTGTTAGGTTCTAAAAGTTTAGAACAATTGGCAAACCGTGAACACAAACTTGTCTAGATATAGATCCTAAAGTCTATAGGTATTATTAGACAATGCTCAAGATGATTCAAGTCAAGATTTAAGAACAAGCAAGTAGCAAAAAAGAGAATTCGAAATTTGCCTGGTTCGATCGATCAAAGAACAGGCTTGATCGATTGAAACACGTATTTGCAGAATTTTAATTAAGCCCAAACAGTAGTTCAAGCACAAAAATGATTAGGGTTTCAGATCTACTTTTTTTAGTATATAAAGGAAACCCTAAGCACGTTTTTATAAGGCTTTTTAGAGAGAGAAAAGTGTGTCTCTTTTTGTATCTAGGGTTTTGTACCCAAAAGCTCTCTTATATCTTCTACCGGTGATATTCCTTGAAGAATCTCAAGATCTGATGTTATAGAAGTTGTTCCATACAAGATCAATGTCTAAGGAGATCCAAAACCTTTAAGTGGAGTCTCAAAGTCACAAGTGTGGGTGCTTGTGTTGCAAAGGCCTAATAGAGAAGGAGTCTGTGGATTCGAAGTTTGCTCGTGGTTGTGTCAGTAAGTTCTACATATGGTAGTAATAGGATGTTAGTGGTCTAAGTCTTATTGTAAACTTCGATTCTCTATAGTGGATTTGCTTTTTACCTTAAGGATAGCTAGGTTAAATCCTCTCCAGGTTCACCGGTTTGGTTTTCCTGGGTCATCATATCATTGTATTCTTTATTTTCCGCTACTTTACATGATATGATTTTATTGTTTTAACCTAGATCTGAATAATAAACCTAAGTATTCACTTGGTTAATTAATTAGGTTAAACAATCTAGTTTACAGGGGTCTAAAAACTAACAAGTGGTATCAGAGCGGGTTAGCTCTTGATTTAGGTTATTATACCTAGAGTTGATCATTGATCCCTGTTATCATGGATAATTTTAAGTGTCTTACTATTTTTGATTGTGATGATTTGAATAAAAAGGACACTATTATTTCAATTGATCTTTTTGAGGCTTGTGAAAGGAATTTGCAGGATTTCAGTCTTTCTCAGAAGATTGGTGTAATCCCTCAAATACACTTTGTTTCTCATGGATTTTCACCTACAAAGCCAAAGACTTGTGCTATATGGGTGAGAAAAGATTCTCTAAAGTTAGTGTTGCTGACTTGTCCCTGATTTAATTCTTTCAATTGTTTGTGGATATGTTTTGTTTCTGTTTTTGGTTGTTTTGTTTTTTGGTTGTTTTTTATTAAAAAAAAAAATCCAAAAACATTGAAAATTTTCAAAAAGACAAAAATATTTTATTTTGTGTCTAGTTTTATTTTTCTTGTGGATTACATGAGTTTTAATATCTATCTCTTGATTTAGAACATGCTTGACATTATGGAGAAACTTGAATAGTATGTGTTATAAAAGTGCTAAGCTATTTATGATTTTGTGTGAGTATGCACTAGTTTGTACATGTATTCAAGGGTTAATTAAGAAATTGATATTTCTTGTTTGCGTACCCTCTATAGCTTAGTTAAGCACTTTCATGCATTGTTTTTTGCATTTTATTCATTTAGCATAATGTGTGCATTTTAGTTTTGGTCATAAAATTTTTTTGAAACCAAAAAGATTTTTATTTCTTTTGTATTACACATCATGGATGTGTAGTTAAGGTTGGCCATATGAAGTTTACATTTCATGCCTGTGTACCTTGTTTAGCTTAGATAAGCTTATTTTTCTGCACTTTGCTAGTTTTAGCTATGTAGTGCATGTTTTTGTGAGTTGTTTATAGTTTTTAATCACATGCTCTTGATTTTGAAGTCACATTTTTTTTTATTGTAAGGACTAAAAATCCTAAGAGAAAGGCATAAATAACCATCTCACCACTGTTTACTAGCCAATCATGAACACCTTAGTGCATATCATAAGATTTTGTGCTCGAGAAAGTGTACCACATGCACAAAAAGAAAATAAGGTGTAGCCTTAAAAAAATAAAACAAAAAAAAAAGGAATAAAAAAAAATGTTTGTATACAATAAGGCTAAATAAAAAAAATATGCATAATTGCAAGCTTGTTTTCTAGGAGATGTGGGAGTTATATGATGTAACTCTTTAGGTGATAGTCACTTTCAAATTTATGTGATGAATAATGTAGAAATTGTGATTGATTACTATCTACATATCACCTTATATGTATCTCATGTTCTTACTAGTTGCACACACATTACAATTAGTCTTTGCTAAGCTTTGTACATAAAATTGTGTGTGAATCAATTTGGCCATCCAAGATTATACACTTTGTGATGTTTGATACAAATTTGTTGAGGGTTGGTTTAAATTTTGAGAAGAAAAATCTAAAACTTTGTTTTGAAAACTTGAGTTGAAGATTGTGTTTTGAAAAACTTTTGGAATCATTTACATGCATTTCATGTCATGAAAAATCTTTTGAAAAATGATTCTGCAGAAAAAATTTATGGTTTTTCAAAAAAATTTGTTTTTTAGAGTCTCGATCAATCGAATGTGTTTTTCGATCAGTCGAATCTAATTTTTAAAACTTTCGATCGATCGAATCTGATTTTCGATCAATCGAAAATATCCAGATTTTTCAAGTCTAGGTTCTACCTCTCCCGATTGATACTCGATCGATTCTCGACCGATTGAAACTGAAAAATTTTCAGTTTTTAAGTATTTGACCAATTTTTTTTCTTTCATGCATCATTTATGTTTAGGATTCACATGTATTGCACTGTTTTTTTTATCCATCTTGCAGTTTTGCAGTCATATCTCTCATTGTTTTCACACATAACATGCATACACTTTGCTAAATTGGGTACTCAACTTGATTTAAGGATTGATTGATTAATTTTTGAGTTTTGTACAGTTTTGTATATGCTATTTTTATGTGTGAACTACAGAAAATATTTTTATTAAGAGATATGATGGATAATCAATGTGCAAATATTATCTCTACTCATGCAACTGTTTATGGGTCACATAGTGTCAAGTTTGCATTTATTGAAAGAGAGAATATTTTTCTTCATGTGTATCCTCAACTTAGTTTTTAAGTTTGGTTTGTGTATTTTTCCCCCACCTCCTAAATTTTCCTCTAAACTATTTTTCCCAAAATTTGTTTTGTTTTTCCTATATTTATAGGGGGAGAAACTTGTTTTAACCTTTGTTGTTCTTAGAGGGAGTTGTTGCTCTTCATAGGGGGGGTTGCCTCTATTTTCTATAGAGCTAAATTGTTTTGTGTTTCCTTGATTCTCTATTTTCTCTTATCCTTTGTTGCGTATGTTTACTATTTACTTTTTGTTTGAGTTGTCTTTGTCAATACGTGACAAAAAGGGGGAGAAATAGATGAAATGTGGGAATCCTGTTTGTTTTGTTTATGGGGAGTTAGAATTGTTTTTGAAAGGGGGAGAAAATAAAATTTTTTGATGTATCTAACTTAGGGGAAGAGTTAGTTTGCATATTTTTTATTTGCTTTAGTTTGATTATTTATTGTTTATATGTCTTTCTTTCCACACATGCGGTGATGTGTTTTTTGGAGTGTTTTTAGGAAAGACAAGTACATTCTAATCAAGACCTTCTACCTCTTATTGCAACTTCTAGGTTAGGAGTCCTAGATTGGGATTTGTGATGTAATTGGGCATTTTAGTGTATTAGGTTATTCTTGTATTTGAGCATTTCATTTTGTATGTATGTTTTGTCACAAATTGCCAAAGGGGGAGATTGTTAAGTTCTAAAAGCTTAGAACAATTGGCAAATCGTGAACACAAACTTGTCTAGATATAGATCCTAGACTCTATAGGTATTATTAGACAATGCTCAAGGTGATTTAAGTCAAGATTCAAGAACAAGCAAGCAGCAGAAAAGAGATTTCAAAATTTTCCTGGTTCGATTGATCGAAGAATAGGCTCGACCGATTGATACACATATCTGCAAAATTTTAATTAAGCCCAAATAGCAGTTCAAGCCCAAAAAGGATTAGGGTTTCAGATCTACTTCTTCTAGTATATAAAGGTGAAAGCTCGATTATGTGTTGAAACACAAGAACTGTTTAGACCCCCAAAATTAAAAGTTACGGCTTTACTCTAACTTAATCTAAGTGCGGAATAGAGTAAATGTGAGCAAACAAACAATAAAACTACTCTAAGCCATATTCATCAAAACACAACAATAAAATGAAAGCTAAAAGAGTAGGGAAGAAGAATGCAAACACAAGATAACACGCCGATGTGTTATCAAAGAGGAAATCGAAGTACTCGGCATAAAACCTCTGCGCCGCCCTCTAAGCGGTAAATCGATCCACTAGACAATCAGTTAGGATACACGAATAGCAAGAGACCCTCCAAGCCTAATCTACCCAATGCACCTAAGCCCTCCAAGCTCCTACTCTAACAAGGCTTCTCGGAACCGTGTCTTGTCTAGCTTTCCGGATCCCGCAATACGCCCGATTGCATCCGCCAAAGCTTGGCTTCTTCCAATGCTTCCCAGCAGCACCAAAAACCTCACTTGACACTCAGAATGGGTGTGGTAAGTGTTTGGGCTATCAACCTTTCAAGGATTTAGAAATGTTGAGGTAAGAGTTAAGGAAAACCACAATGGATTATGTAGAGAATTGTGGGTATAACAATCTCTCACTCTCAAGAATAGTGGCTAGGGTTTTCTCTCTGAAAAAGCACTCCTCAACATCTATGGTAATGTGGGTATATATAGTATGGGTAGGGACAGGGTGTAGCAGATATGACAAATTGGCAAAACAGAATGTTTTGCGGGTATCTCGTGGGAAGGCCTTACCCGCAAGACACTCGCGAAAACCAGTTGTCACCATCTGTCATGACTCTTCGCATTCCAGTCATGTGCTGAGCACATGCTTTACTTTGCGAGAAGGCTTCTCGCAAGCTACCCGCAAAAAATTCTTTGCTCTGCACTTTCCCTTGAGTCTTCACACTTTCTCTCACACACAACCCTTACAAAGAAACCCCACATAAAATACAAGGTAAATAAGATTGAACAAAATTACAATCAAATTTGGCATGGAATTAAAGCCAACACAAAATAGTTGTAAATCACAACTTTACAATCTCCCCCTTTGGCTATTCCGTGACAAAACCCCTAAAACAGACTCTAGACTTAAACGTGAGTCTGGGAACACTGGTAAAAATCACTCACACCTAATCTAGAAGTTGTGAAGCACTTGCATGTATATACCTATAACTTGAAACACTCGTACACAAACAAAACTTCCATTAAGCTTATGACAAGTTGAATACATGGTATGTATATAAGCAAGTAAAGTACGATTAAGGTAATAAACACTATATAACAATTAAGCATATCTTGATCAAACAGGGTCAGTCATTAAAGAATGACTACAATGGTCATTTAGCTAGTAAATGATCATCCGGACACGCAATGCAATTAAGAGCAACGCAGAGAATCCATTGCATGTCCAACACACAACCAATGCAAAATACAAGAACTATTTGCATTGAGGATACAAGATCCAACAAGGGTACAAGTGTTTAGTACTCAAGATAATTCAACAACATCTAAAAGTACTCAAAAAAATGCTACAAAGCAGTGATATAAACAAAGTACTAAATATTAAACTGATATAAAACCAATGTACTTAAAGCTTTAAAAGAAAGCAATGTAAATATCCAAGAGTTGTAAACAAAACTAATAAAGTTTAAAACAAACATAAACCGCTAAACCACCAAAAATAAACCAATATCTATGATGTGTTCTGCTCCCCTTCAAATTGTGCAATCTCCCCCTCAAAATTTTCTCCCCCTTTTTGACCGAAATGGCCAAAGAGGCTAGAACTGGACAAACGCTGAATCGGATCTGTTCTCCATCGACATGACCGCAATCTGTGAAGATAAGGCAGTAATTTGTCCTTGGATGTAAGCAAACTGATCGAAGGTATGCTGCACATGGGATTCGAGCATGCCATACATCTGCTCTACCCTTGTAATGAGGCGATCAATATGATCGGGTCCTCGTGCTTGTGCTTGGGAGGATGGTTGTGCAGAACTCTCTAGTGCTGAGGTGAACCTGTCAATCTCTTCCTCAGTATCTCCACCCTCTTCCTTAACATTATCCCTTGGGATTTGAGAAATACCGGTTCTTGATCCGGTGATGTGGGTTTTGCTTCGGGTCACCGTGTTAGCACCAATGGGATAGTCCCTTGGCACGACGATAAAACTGCTCGGAATCTTCAGTTTTGTCTTGGCAATGAGACCCATGATGAGAGTGGGGAAAGGTAAGATTGTCCTAGAGTTCCTTTTGGTGATGCTCTTGGTTAGAAGGTGGTATATGTGTCCACATATGTCGATCTCCTTATGGGTGAAGAGATCGTATAGAAAAATGGTTCTTGGTGCGAACAATGAGGTTAAGTTCGTCACCGGGTAGAGATTGTGGATCATTACTCTCAATGAGCTCAGCAGAAGTGATCAGAGGATCAGAACTCCACTGGATGGAAGATCCAGTGATGTAAGACATGATGGCATCTAGGGGAGGAGACTCATCTTAAGGGTAAACAGGATGCTAGACCAATGGCACCCCAAGAGCTGCAGCCACTACAGAAGGAGTAATGGTGTACCCATCACCCCGTATCCAACTTCTCACAAGAGTGTTGGAATCATAGGAGTGGACAGAGAGGTTCGAATAGAACTCTCTGATCAAGGTAGCCGGAGGAGGATGATTAACATCCAACAGAGGTAACCAAACTCGACGGTCAAAGTTTCTCCTAATCTCACCATCTAGCTCATCTAAAATAACCTTTCTCTCAGCCCAAATGTTCCTTTTAAGGTTAAGCTTCTCATACACTTCCTGGTTTTTCTCACTCAGGAACCTTTCACCATCAAAAGTGGGGGAAGAAGAAGAAGAGGATTTCCTATTGGCTCTAGTCTTCCTATACATGATGCTAAGGAAAGGACAAGACAAACAGAAAAGAACCAAAAAGGAAACAAGAAAAACCAAGGGCAGACTGTAAGTTAGCACAAGAAATATAGAAATAACAATTCTATATGATGCATGAATAGTATAAGCAAATGATGCATGCTCTAATGCAGTGAGAATAAGTTCAATTTAACTTTAATTTCACAAAATTGGCTTGAGCATAGAGTTTATATCAAAAACCCCAAAATTTTGAAAAACCACTTGTACAATTTTCAAGAAATAGACCAATTGATCATTACACAAGATAGATAACATAATATAATGATCAAATGAATCAATCTAACAAGCCAATTTCACCAAATTAAGCACAATTGAACAAAATCCCCAATTCGGGTAGTTTCAAACCCTAGAAATTCCAAAATTATCCCAAATCATCAAATTGATCAAATTAAACCACAAGGATTAGTTTTATAGTGTCCCATAACAAAAACCCATTGATCAATTTCCAAAGAAAAGGCTTAAATTATCAAAAATCCCAAATTTTCATAGGTTCAAAAATCACCCAATAATGCATGAATTAATGCATGAAAACTAAAAATAAATGAAAAAGGAAGGGCAATATGGTCTTACCGGCCTTGGGAGAGAAAAACCTTGCAAAAAGATCGAAGGAAAACGACAAAAAATTGCCTTGACTCCTTGACCAATCGAAGAGAGAGAAAAGTGTTTTGAAAAAGTTTGAAATAGTGTTTGAACACGTGAAAGAAAAAGTTTTTAAAAACTCTCTAAACGATTTTCGATCGATGAAAAATTAGGTTCGATCGGTCGAAAATGCCTTCAATTGATCTAGAACCAATCGAGCAGCGATCAAAACGGTCAGGTTCAAACCAAAAATTTTAAATGCATTTTCGATCGGTCGAAAAACAGGTTCGATCGATCGAAAATCTGGAAAACACAATTTTTTGTAAAACAAAGCAATTTTTTGCAAAAACTCCTCAAAGCATTGAATGTTATGAATAAAATGCATGAGTATGAGACGAAATGCGTTTCAAAAATACTTGTTTTGAACCCAGTTTTCCCAAAATTAGGCTTTTCAATCAATTTACCTTATATTCTCAAGCATCAAACATGTTTTGCAGAAAACTCAAGGAATTTTCAAACTTGGTTGGTCAAACCAAAATCACACACAAAAACATGTACAAAGTTTAGCAAAGAGTAACTTGTGTAGTGTGTGCAACTAGCAAAAGGTTGAGATACATGTGAGGTGATATGTAAGTAGAAATCAATCACAATTTCTACAAAATTCATCACATAAATTTGATAGAGACTATCACCTAAAGAGTTACATCATATAACTCTCACATCTCCTAGAAAACAAGCTTGCAATCATGTAAGTTTCTTGATTTGCCTTATATTGTACACACCAATTTTATTTGTTTAGAAACTTATTAAAATAGCCGGAATAATGTACACACAAATTTTATTTGATTTATTTATTTAAAGTCCAATAATGTACACACCAATTTTAGCATTTAAACCGAGGCTACACCTTATGTTCTTTTTGTGCATGTACTACACTTTCTCGAGCACAAAATCATATGATATGCACTAAGGTGTTCATGATTGGCTAGTAAACAATGGTGAGATGGTTATTTATGCCTTTCTTAATAAGTTCAAGTCCAACAATCAAAGGCATGTGACTTCAAGATCAAGACAAAGTGATAAAAAACTATAAAGATCTTCCCACACAACATGCACTACAAAACTTCAACTAGTAAAGTGCAATTAATAAGCTCATCCAAGCTAAACAAGGTACATAAACATGTTATGTAAAGATAAATTGGCCAACCTTGATTTCAAATCCAAGACAAATAATGCAAAACACATTTTGTTTCCATTTTCCTTCCTTTTTTATTTTATTTTTATTTTGAAGAGAAAAAACAAAACAAAACAACCTAGAATGAAATGCATGAATGTTATGCAATGCAAATCCTAGAAACAAAGAAAACAAAAACCAACAAAGAACAATGGTCCCAAAGAAAAGAGCAATGAAGCATAAGGACCATGTCAGAAAGACTCAATTAGATCGAGCCTTTTGCATCAAAAACCTTTTAGATGCACCTCGAGCATTGGAGTTCTTATTCACACTAAAGTGATGAGGAACTTTAGGATTGGAATAAAGGTTTAAAGCCTTTACCAACTCACCAATGAGTACCATAGGATCTTGTGCTTGAGGCACAAGTACTTTTGGTTTATTTGCTCGCTTAGCAGCTTGCAACTTGAAACAGTTTGGACGAATGTGCCCAGACTTTCCACAAAAATGACAAACCCATGCAGGCTTATCATGCAACTTGCCCTTAGGAGGGTTATGAGCCTTAGGTTTAGACTCTTGAAGATCAACCCTAATCTTCCTAGGAGGTGTAACTTCTATAGATTTAGCCTCACTCATAGAGGGTTCGAAAGAAGAAGAAGGAACAAAGTTTGTGGAATGGGGTGCAGCCACAGAGATGCTTTCTACAAAACCTAAGCCAGTTTTGTCAGGGGGAGACTTTTGAACACTCAGCATGTGATCAAATTTGGAGCTTGCAGACCTATCAGTTTGTTCTCTAGCAACTAGATAATTCAAGTTCCAAATTCTTAACTTTATCAAGCAACAGCATGTTCTCAGTCTTCACATTATTCAACAATTCATTAGCATCAAACAGTTTCACAAGCAAATTCTTCTTATCAAGTTCAAGAGATACAATTTTCTTTAAGCCTAAATCAACACCCATAGCATCCTTTGCAGCAACTTTGCAAAGTTTATTGTAGGTTTCTTGTAAATCTGCATCCTCAGAGAGTTCCCCATCAAAAGGGTTCTCCTCAACAGCAACACTTTCATCAACTACAGCAGTAGTAGTGAAAACAATGAAGTTTCCATCCTCATCACTACCAGACTCATTGTCAGAAACTTCATCATCACTAAGGGTTACAGCCATAGCCTTACCCTTAGACCTCAAGAATGTAGGACATTCAGATTTCATATGACCATACCCTTGACATCCAAAGCATTGTTGACCCATAGAATTATTAGGAGTTTGACCTACTTTCTCTCTAGGTTCAGTAGTGTTTTTACCTCTTGCCCTTCTGTTATTGTTCCTAAGAAAGTTTCTAAAGTTCTTGGCAAGGTAAGCTATCTTTGTAGCAGAGAGCTTATCATCAAATCCATTCACATCAACATCATCAACAGACTTAAGAGCCATTGATTTGGGTTTGCTAGTCTTAGGTAGGTCCAACTCATAGGACTAAAGAGATCCTACAAGTTCATCAACAGGGATGGAGTCCACATCCTTGCTTTTAGTGATGGCAGTCACTTTGGGTCTAAAATCTTCAGTCAAAGATCTAAGAATCTTCCTAACAATTTTAGGTTGATCATAGATTTCACCCAGATTATAAGCAGAATTAACAATATCATTAAGCTTAGCATAGAATTCATCAAAAGATTCATCATCAGACACCCTAATGCTTTCAAATCTAGTTGTTAATTGCTGTAACTTATTGATTTTAACTACCTTTGTGCCTTTATGCACAGTCTGGATGATATCCCAAGCAGTATGAGCAATCTCGACATTAGAGATTCTCTTAAATTCCTCCATAGAAACAGCATTAAAAATAGCATTCATAGCTTTGCTATTGAAACCGGCTGCTTCTTTTTGAGAAGTTTGCCACTCACTAACAGGAGTAGTGAGCTTCTCCCATCCGTATTCAACAGAGTTCCAGACTCTCTCATCAATAGATTTCAGGAATGCTTTCATCCTTACTTTTCAATAAGTATAGTTATTCCCATCAAAGTGAGGCGGAATAACAAGAGAGTGTTCGTGTTCCATGACAACCGAGGTCAAGGATCAGCTCAGAGATAAAAAAATCTACAACAAGAGAGCTACCCGCTCTGATACCACTTGTTTGTTTTTAGACCCCTTAAACACAACCAGATTAACCTAGTTAATTAGCCAAGTGATTACTTAGTCAAATTAAACAGATCTAAGTTAACACAAATATATCATATCATTGTAAAGTACGGAAAATAAAGAACACAACGATATGATAACCTAAGAAAACCAAACCGGTACCTAGGGAGGATTTAACCTAGCTATCCTCAAGGTAAAACGAATTCACTGTGAAAGAATTGAAATTTACACAATAGCGACTTAGACCACTAACATCCTATTGCTACCTCGAGTAGAAAACTTACTACCACGACCCCATGATAGCTCCAAGTCTATGGACTACTTCTTTCTTAAATTCCCAGAAAGTACAAGCACTCCTACTTGTGTATCTTTAAGCTCTTAATGCAGCAACTGAATCGATCACCAAGTTCTTGACATAATCTTGAATTTTGGAAACCCTAAGTATGTGTGAAGGCAATCACCTCTTGATCTTACAAAAGATTCACACACAGCATAAGGAGCAACTCTAAAACGTGGCTAGGGTTTTCCCTTTTATACTTAGGGCAAAACATAAAACCCTACACGTCAAACGGGCTTGGGCTGAGTTGGAAAATTCTGCAAAAAAACAATCTGCACAAGTTTCGATCGGTCGAGTCTAATTCTCGATCGATCGAGCCAAGCAGATTTACACAATAAATCCTCTAGAACACTTGATTTCAACTTTACATATAAACACACTTTGAGCAAGTCTAAAACAAAGACTAAAACGTTTTGATCATGGTTTGCCAACATTACAAATTGAAGTTCTAATACATTTAAAACTAAAGTCTTAGAACCCAACAAAAGGACCAAGACTTATTACTAACAAATCTTCCTAAGTATATAAATTTATACATGAATAACAACCTAACTCTCAAACTCAAGAAAATCTTAATTCCCATCCCACAAAGGTTCCCCATAGCAACACATAAACATACATATATATACCAATCACATGATCAAAAGAATCCATAGACAAAGTTTTGTATTTATGAAGCTTCTACCTTACCAAGCAACATAACAGAAAATTCTTATAGCAACACTTTACTTCAGATTTTATTTATAAGCCAATAAGAAAACTTAATCAACTAATAATTAAATTTCATAGCGAAACAGTACCTTTACATAACAAACTCACATACAGAACAACCTTTACAATCCCTAATTAGTCATCTCAACTCATAGTTTTCCAGTTCATATTAAATTAACCATAATATCTTCAATCTTTCAAATTGCTAACACAAAACAACAAATTCCAGCTTCTAAATTCAAATTAGAGAATATAGAATGGAAACTAAAGCAAACAATTACACCATTAAAATACCCAAAACAAGAAATAGTTTTATTTAGGATAAAATATCATTTTTGTCTGTAAACTTTCATAAAAGTTTGTTTTTCATCCCTGAACTTTCAAAGGTTCTTTTTTCGTCCCTAAACTTTACAAAACGTTTTACTTTCCATCCTTCTGTCTATGTCCGTTAGTTTATGTCCTATGTGGCCTAACAGAGTGATGATAATAATATAGTAGGTTAGATTTTAATGTAAGAATTTATTAAGATTTAAAATAAAATTTTAAAACACCAAAATATCAAAATCCCTAATTTAAGCCGACTATTCATCTCCTCCAATCTCTCGTTGTCGACACCGATTCAAGCTCTATTCTCCGGTAACCACCACCCACCCATGTCCTCATCGGTTTCATTTCAATCCATCCAAACATTCATCCTTTTTTGCAATGATGACGAGCACTAGAGAAACAATAAGGAGAGCACTAGAGAAACAAGAAGGAGAGCACTAGAGAAAGAAGGAGATGATGACAATGACAACAAAGTAGTGGGTTTCTTAGCAACCAATAAACAGTGGCCTTTATTGTACGTTTTTAGATTCTTGTAAACTAGATTGTTTAACCTAATTAATTAACCAAGTGAATACTTAGGTTTATTATTTAGATCTAGGTTAAAACAAAACAATCATATCATGCAAAGAAACGGAAAAATAAATAACACAACGATATGATAACCCAGGAAAACCAAACCAGTAAAAAACCTGGAGAGGATTTAACCTAGCTATCCTCAAGGTAAAAAGCAAATCCACTATGAAAGAATTGAAGTTTGTACAATAGAACTTAGACCACTAACATTCTATTACTACCTCGAGTAGAAAACTTACTACCATGACCCCATGATAGCTCCGAGTCCACGGACTACTTCTTTCCTTGATCTGCAGCAACCACAAGTTCTCCTACTTGTGACTTTGAGACTTCACTCAAAGGTTTTGGATCTTCTTGAAAGTTCTTTATGTAGCAACTGAAACCACCATCAAGTTCCTGATGTAAATCTTGATCTTGATAGCTCTATGTGTGTGTATGAAGGTAAACATCTCTCAGATCTCACAAAAGATTCAACACACAACTCAACGAAGACCTTGTAGACACCCAATTTTACAACTTCCATTTAACCAACCGGTAGATCTTTAGATTTGTGATACAAAACAAATCTTGATGTTCTAACGATCATAATGGTATGTCATGGGTTTTGATCGAACCACCTGATCAAAAGTTATCATACAAACAATTTTCAATGATCATGGCTCGCCTACACGATGGGTCTAATCACGTCCTATCTTAAACACTTAATTTTGATTGGTTCCCACAAGAATTAATTTAAAATTAATTAAGTGTGATTTTTGATTGGATTTCATTTTTATTTCTTTTTTTTTTAAGAAGGAAAAAATAAAAATAAAAATATTTTCCTTTAGGGCATCTTATCTGCTCTTTTGAAAAATTTTGGAGATAGGAAAAATTCAAAAAATGCTCAAGAACGTCATTATCTTCAGCAGCAACTTGAATCGCATTTTTGGCCTGAAAAACGTTGAAATTTGGATTTCTCTATTTCTATAAAAGTTGTAGAGAATTGAATTTCCTTTCAGAAAAACATCAATACCGAATCAATTGGAATTTTTAGCAGCAATTTATGGCCAAAATACGAAACAGGTGCAGAAGATAACACAAATTCAGCATTATCTTCAATTTTCTCTCAAAATTTCAAATGGGAATCAACATCAAATCTGTTCAAGCCTATCTAATAGACTTATCCTTTCCCTTTGCTTCAGAAGAAATATTTTTGAAAAATAAATTGGATAAAGAAACAGATTCATCCTGTGAAAAAATTCAAAAATGCTTAAAAGACGTTACTATTTTCAGCAGCAATTTGGAACACATTTTTGGCATGGATAACGTTGAAATTTGGCTTTCTCTATTTCTGAAAAGGTTGTAGCTAATTGAATTTCCTTTCAAAAAAAACCCATCTTGAATCAATTGGAATTTTGAGCGGAAAATTAGAGCCAAAATACGAAGCAGGTGCAGCATCATTTCAAAATTTGAATGGGGATCAACACCAAATCCGTTCCAGCTCATTTAAACAGGTTATCTCCTCCCTTAACTTCAGAAGAAAGCTAATAACTTAGCTTTAAAGCTAAGCCATCCTTTCCCCTATAAATAGAGAAGATCTCTTCTATTTTCTAGACCCAGAATTCCCTCTGGAGAGCTAAGGAGAAAGCAGAAAAGAAAAGCTGTTGTGCAACCATTGTTCCTACTTTGGTTGTAGTTTAGTACTTCCTTGCTTTCTCCCTAGCTCTTTAAGTGATCACTTCCCCCTTTTAATTTATGCTGGTAAGTAGTTAATTGTGTTCTTTAATTTTTTATACATGCTAGAATAAATGCTTACAAATCATTATTCACTTCTTTTATGCTATGCTTGGATGAACA
Source organism: Notholithocarpus densiflorus (assembly GCA_030021035.2). Lineage (NCBI taxonomy): Eukaryota > Viridiplantae > Streptophyta > Magnoliopsida > Fagales > Fagaceae > Notholithocarpus > Notholithocarpus densiflorus. The sequence goes on along the minus strand of JARYZH020000221.1, from coordinate 436,075 downwards.
TGCTTATATGTCTTATTGATTTTCTCTTACATGCTTAGATGAACATTTCTAGGTAATACATAATTTTCTCTTGAATGCTTAGATGAACACTTCTAGGTTATAGAACAACTTTCTCTCGAATGCTTAGATGAACACTTCTAGGTTAAAGCACAAATTTCTCTTGAATACTTAGATGACCATGTCTAGGTAGTTATTTTACTTTTTTAAAATGCTTGAACAAACATGTCAAAGTATTTTGATTTTCGCTGGATAAACATGTCTAAGAGATTTTTCTTTACTTCTTTTCATAATTGCTTGGATGAATAAATATGCTCAAATGTTTTATTTTATTTTGTTCTCTCTGCAATTATGTTGATGACAAATAACATGACAACTTTGTTTTTCCTTCATGCTTAGATGAACATGTCTAGGCTAGGAATTCTTTGTTTATATTGATTTATTGGATGAACATGCCATTACCTTCATTTTTTCTTCACATTAAAATTGTTATCTAACAAGTTTCACTTTTTGTTTCTCTTTATGTCAAATTCCCCTAACACACATTTGTTTACAATTCCTGCAAATTACATGTTTATATGGCATATTCTTTGTATTTGTTTGACATGACATGACATTGGCCACCTTAACCTAGGAGACCGGTTTTACCGGGCGACATGGGTGCTTAATCTCTTCCCATCTCGTAAAACCAAGATCAAGAGTTCTAGACTATGCTCTTTTACATGTAATTTTACATTTCTTAGAATGTAACTAGGAAATAGAGCAATGTAATTTACTTTTCTTAGATTGTATCTAGGACAAAAAAGCATTGTAAATTTTTTGTTACAAAATTTGATGTAAATTGTCATATACATTAATACAACAGAAGTATTTTTTTATTGAAGGTTTTCTTATTTTTCCTTTTAAATTAAATAAGTGGCGACTTCATGTAAAACCCTCGATCTAAGAGGAAGTACATTTTACAGACCTTAGAGAGCTTTTGGGTACAAAACCCTAGATCTTCAAAAGAGGCACAAGATGCACTCTAATCTCTCTAAAAAACTCTAAAAACCCTCCCTGGGGTTAGCTTATGATGTCCTTTAAATACTGGAAAAAATAGATCGCAATTTGGGCTTCAAACGGATAAGTTATGGCCTTTTTACATTTGCTGATTTTTGCTGATCTGCGACTTTCGATCGATCAAATCTAATTTTCAATCGATTGAGCCTTGCAGAAATTGAATAGTAATTTCCTACAATTACTCAATTCCAAACGTAATTAAAACCAAACTTTGAGCAAGTCTAAACCTAGACTAAATGTTTTGATCATGGTTTGCCAACATATACAAATTGAAGTTCTAATACATTAGTTCCTAAAGTCTTAGAACCTAACATTTATGAATTACAAAGACTTTCATCCTTGTCCATAAAAAATCTGCCCTCACTTGCACACCAGTCTATGCTACAAGAAGATCTGGTGTTTTCTCAAAAAATAGAAGAAAAAAACCCTTTCCTTTGTTCAGGCCTCACAATATATAACACCCTAAAGATCCAAAACTTAATCATAAGATAATAGAAGCTAATGCTAAAACCTACAAAAAAAAAAAAAAAAAAAAAATCAAAACATCAAAAATGAATGAAAGATCTAGGAAGTTTTGGTTGAACGTCATTGGAGATGAATAGCTTGAACTGGGTTTTTTTTTTTTTTTAATGTTTTGGTGTTTTAAGTTTTTATTTTAAACCCTAATAAATTCTTAACATAAATATGAGCTAGAATTTATTTTTTAAAAATGACATAATTCTTTGCCATATCAGAAAATATTTAATCCATGTGTGCCAATAACTCTTTACCATATGTCCATAATTTTATAAATAAAATCATTTGGTCCAAGTCAGATACCACATCATCATTCTGTTAGGTCACATAAGACATAAATTAATGAACATAGACAGAAGGATGAAAAGTAAAATGTTTTGTAAAGTGTAGGGATGAAAAATGAACTTTTGAAAGTTCAAGGACGAAAAACAAACTTTTATGAAAATTTAGGGACGAAAATTATATTTTACCCTTTTATTTACTTGTCCACAAACTTTGAAGCTGAAACTTTAGTGTTAAGTGTTTGATTTCTTCCTTAGAGAGAGAGATACAAATTCGGTGAGAGAGTGAGGTATGGCCGGACCAAGAACAAGCAAAGAGGAGTAAAGAAAGAAAAACAAAGGAAAAAGGAACAAAGAAACATAAATCTGGTGCAGCAAAGAGATAAGGGAGAAGGGTGGTGGGGCATGTGTCTCTCTAAGGAAAATTGGGTTGATGACTCACCCATTCAACTTTTCAAAATCCCACCCCACCCCCCCCCCCCCCGCCCCGGCGCCGCCATCATAAACTTATATTCTAGAAAGGCCCAATTAATAAAATAATTCTGTACACACACATATATATATATATATCCTCACCTTTATAAACTTCTTCCTATAACATTAAAAGAGCCTATTTCTTCTATAACATCAAAATATCAATGCACTTAAGGTAATTAAGATAATAATAAATATATAAATCCATAAAATTAATCATGCAAATAGGTTGGAATGTTACAAAATATATAGTTTACCTATTTAAAGATTTGTTTTTTAGGTTTTTTTTTTATCCTATTTATTATGTTATTGATATCAATTAATTACTTTCTATAAAAAAAAATGCCAATTACCTATGAATAAATATTAAAAATATTAAGTCATTTTCTTATATCTATTTCTTTTCTTTTAGTTATATATACAGTGTTATTTATAACCTAATTAAAATTACAATTTTTTTTTTTTTATAAAAGAATAATAAATCCAATGTCTATTGGATAGTTATAGGCATTTGCTGATCTCCTATATATTTACAAGCATTTCAAGCATCTATGCTAAGTTGCTCACTCTTATTTTTTTTTCAGTCTTATACTAATTATTCAAACTCAAATATAATGTTTTTTTCTTCCAAACTCATTCAGTAGTTTTTCCCGTACATTACACGGGTTTAGTGATTAGTGTATCCTAAAAGAGTCCGAATTCGGTAAGGATGAAGTGTAAAACTCATGTTTGACATCATCCAGTAAGAGATTGACACATCAGTTTTTTACTTATAATTCAATACATCATACCACATATAATAACATCTCAATAAATTCACAGTTAAGTTGGATTTTCAAATGGGTATTAGAATTGATTAAGTGTAGTTGTGCCTATTTTTTAATATGTAATATGATGATGTAGCATATTGAAATTGGAGGGGTAAAACTTGGGTTTTACACCACATCCTTATAGAATTTAATCTCATCCTAAAAGGCTATATTCATGCTCTTCATTAATTTACCACTTACGTGATCAACATTATAAATTAATAATCCAATTAGCTCCAATTTCTAGCAGCTAGGTTATTACCAATTTGGTAAATGGTGAAATGGAAGATAGGTTAATGATATAAAACAATGGGAAAATAATTGTTCTTAAACAAAACTAACAAAGCCAAAATTATGCCATCACTGATAATAATGTAATTCACCTGGCTAAGGACCCGAAAGATGGTGTAGCTAGTTTATTTTCGTAGTAATAATTAATTACTTCTCCAACCCTACACCCCAGAGGAGGTTAAAAGGGCATTGTTCAGTATGCACCCTTCCAAATCTCCTAGACTTGATGGTATGTCCCCTTTTTTTTTTTTGAAATATTGGCATATAGTAGGAAGTGATGTTACTAGTGCTGTTCTATCTATGTTGCATTCTGGTCGTCTATTGCGTAAGATGAACTATGCTCACATTGTCCTAATTCCAAAAATAAATGAGCCTAAATCTGTCTCTGACTATCGACCCATCAGTCTAGGGAATGTTGTATCCAAAATTGTGTCTAAAGTTTTAGCCAATCAATTGAAACTCATCCTACCATGTGTAATATCGGATTCACAAAGTGTTTTTGTTCCTAATCGTTTGATTACTGACAATACCACTGTAGCTTTTGAAGTGTTGCACAGGATGCAAAATAAAAGAATGGGAAAGAAAGGGCAGATGGCAATTAAACTGGATACCAGTAAGGGGCTTATGACCTGGTGGAGTGGGATTTTCTTCGGAAAATCATGCTCAATTTGGGATTTGATGACGGATGGGTTCACTTAGCCATGGAAACTGTGCATACGACCACGTACTCAGTGCTTATAAATGGGGAACCAAAATGTTACATCTCTCCTTCCCGTGGGATAAAACAAGGTGACCCACTCTCCCTATACCTCTTCCTATTGTGTACAGAAGGCCTCTCTTCTCTTATCAGAAAGGCAGTGGAAAGACAAACTTTGCATGGCATCCTATCATGTGCAAATGGAGTGTGTATCTCTCACCTATTATTTGCAAATGACAGTTTCATCTTTTGCCAGGTCACGGTGAATGAGGGGCAGCAACTGTTAGAAATCCTGGAAAGATATGAGGCAGCCTCGGGGCAAGCAATTAACAGACAAAAAACATCCATCTTTTTTAGCTGAAACACAAGGAAATCGGTTAGAGAGGACATACAGTCACTTTTTGGAGCTAGAGTTATGGAGGATTGTGAAGCTTATCTCGGCTTGCCTATGGTGGGGGGAAAATCAAAAGTTAACACGTTTAAAGGCCTACAAGGGAGGATAACAAAGAGAGTGATGGGTTGGAAGGAGAAATTTATTTCGAAAGCAGGAAGGGAGATACTTATAAAAATGATTGCCCAAGCAATACCTACCTACACCATAGCAATTTTCAAAATCCCGAAAGCCTTATGTGACACGATAAACTCCACTTTGGCCAAATATTGGTGGGGTTAGACAAAGGATGAGAAAAAAATACATTGGATCAATTGGAAGAAGTTGTGCAATCCAAAAGGAAAAGGTGGGATGGGCTTCAAGGACATTCAAGCCTTCAACCTAACTTTGTTGGCTAAGCAAGCTGGGAGACTTATTCACAATACACACTCACTGTTCTATCGGGTGTATAAATCAAGGTATTTCCCTAACTGCTCTTTTATGGATGTTGAATTGGGTAGCAACCCTTCCAATGTGTGGAGGAGCTTATTGGCAGCTAGGGATGTTATCATTGAAGGATCCAAGTGGAAAGTAGGTGATGGCCGGTCTATTGGAGTTACCACACATAAATGGCTCTCCCACAAACCGATCTTCTTGGGGGAACAGCAACCTGGATTAATGGTGAATGATTTAATAAAGAGCAACACGATGTAGTGGGATAGGGAGAAGATATTTTATCTCTTTGCACACAGGACACGCATGGAAATTATGTCCATTCCATGCAGCATAATACAGCAACTCGGGATGTGTTAATCTGGAAGGAGAATAAGTCGCAATCTTTCTTGGTTAAATCTGCCTATTAGGTAGTGCAGAGGATGAAGGCGCCGACACTGATCGAACATTCCACAGCAACCACTGAGAAGCCACTATGGAGGAAGCTTTGGAAGTTAAATGTGCCCCCAAAAGTCAGAATGTTCCTCTGGCGAGCTTGCTCTAACATTCTGCCAACCAGGGACAACCTACATAGGAGACGAGTGCAGGTGGATCCACGGTGCGAAATATGCTGCCAACAACCCGAGACAGTAGGGCACTTGCTGTGGGAATGTCCATTGGCAAGAAATGTGTGGGCACAATGTAGGGGTGGAATCCAAAAATGCCTTAATGATGTGTGTGATTTTTTCCAGCTCTCTCGGATGTTAGAGGAAAAACTATCAAAATCAGACTGGAGAAGTGGGCAGCGACGTCCTGGGCAATCTGGAATGCCAGAAACAAGTTTTACTTTGAACGGACCCACTCTCATCCAAACAACAGACTGAAAGGGGCTATTGGATACTTGCATGAATATCAACAGCTCTTGGTCGCACAAATGAACTCCTGAGAATTTTCTCGGACAAACTAGGCGTGCAAAAACTCTCGGATTGGCTGAGCTTTTAACACACAAGCATTGGGTGAGCATATAGTCCTTGTAATCGTTTATTCCCTTCCCCTGTTCTATATCTATTAACTATATAAAAAGTGGCTATGCCGCTACAGTGTTTACACACTGTTCATACCACTTTTTTCACTGTTCATCTAGAGTGGAAATTTGGTGAGCACTTTGTCTCTTCTTTTTTTTAGTTTCAAACAGTAGCTACAGTACCAGCGGCACTGTAGCTACAGTAGTTGCAATTTTTTTTCTTCCGTTTGTACTTTTTTTTTCTTTTATATATATTATTATACTGACACAATAAATTTTACAATATTTTCATAATTATTGAGATGTCAATTTCTTATAAGTCAAAATAAAATAATAAAACATGAAACTGTGACCAACCACAACTGAAAATAAATGTTTTGTGAAAATGTTGTGACATTTGTTAAGTGAATGTGTAAAAGCTACAATACTTTTGGTTTGTTCAATATGTACTTTTTTTTTTCAATCATCGATTTGTGCTCTTTTTTCTTATATATCTATTAACTATGTAAAAAGCGGCTATGCCGCTACAGTGTTTTGCCACTGTTCATACAACGTTTTCCGCTGTTCATCTACAGTGCAATTTTGGTGAGTCACTTTGTCTTTTTTTTTTAGTTTTGAACAGTAGCTACAATACCAGGCGGCACTGCAGCTACAGTAGTTACAGTTTTTTTTTTTTTTTTTTTCGGTCTTCCATTTGTACTTTTTTTTTTCTTTTATATATATTGTTATACTGACACAACAAATTTCACAATATTTTCACAATTATTGAGGTGTCAATTTCTTATAAGTCAAAATAAAATAATAAAATATGAAACTGTGACCAACCACAACTAAAAATAAATGTTTTGTGAAAATGTTGTGACACTTGTTAGGTGAATGTGTAAAAGCTACAGTACTTTTGGTTTGTTCAATATGTTTTTTTTTTTTTTTTTTTCAATCATAGATTTGTGCTCTTTTTTCTTATATATAAAAGTGCGAATGCGTGTACAGTGTTTTTGCACTATACATCCAGTGTTTTTGCGCTGTACATCTACAGTGCCATTTTGTTGAGCCACTTTGTCTTTTTTTTTTTTTTTTTTTAAGTTTTGAATAGTAGCTACAGTACGAAGTTGGTTTAATCAACTTTGTTGAGCCAAAATTCATTATTCCACATACAATTTTTTTGGATTGACTTTTTGTATATTTATTTTTTTACACACTATTTTAAGTAAAAACACATAGTTTTGCACGCAAAAACAAAAACTTAGGAAAAAAACATTTTTCATCCTTTATGTTTGGGGTAGTTTACAATTCTTCCTTAAACTTTAAAATCATGCAATTTTTCCCTTAATATTTTGGAAAAGAGTAAATATATCATATTGTTATTCTCTAGTTAAACCCTAATGAAAGCTTATGATTCTTAAAATATTTTATTGTGTAATGTCTAAATTACTCTTACTAAATTTTAACATCCTAAAAATTTTCTTAACGTATTTTGAGTTTTAAATGATAAAAATTCTTAGAAAGTTAGAATGATGATATTTAATGACACAAGCCTTTTCTTATCTTTTTTTTTTTTTTTTAAATTTAAATTTCTTAGCAAACCTTAGTTGTTTATTGTTGAAAGATGATGATATTAGTTATCATTCTTAGAAGTTTTTAGAGAATAGATATATTGTCTTTAGCAAGTTGGTACTAAAAAACTATTATAGTTAAATAAATATTTATATGTTAAATAGCAACCCTAACTTTGTGGTTGATCAAAATTCTTAAATGAATGAGATTAACTTTTTACGACATAATTATCAAAATTCTTAAAATTAATGTCTCTTTTGATTAATGTAAATCTCTATATATTTTAAAAATCAAATTATTCATATCTTTGTTTTGTAATACAAATAAAATCTAGAATTGACCTTAATTACTACAGTACTTTTTTTTCCACAGCAAGCACGTGGCTTGCACGTGCTGCCCTAACTAGTACGTTAAAACAGGGTAATTTTAGCTTGTATACTGTTTGATATGATTAATACAATACCTATCTTTTATCTAAAAAATAATAATAATAATTGTTCTTTGGCTTTGGCTGTCCTGTCCTCCTGTCCATTTATCTACGTACAAAGAGAGTACTATTTTACAATATGCCTCCGACCTCATATATAAATTTTGGACCTGAATACATATCTCCTTTTATTTTATCATTTATTTTATTTATTATTTTAAGAATGTTACTTCAATTGTGGGTTCCAGTTAACTCAACTGGTAAAGTCTGATAGTTGTATAAGAAATCTGGGGTTCAATCCCCGCCTACACCAAAAACTGATTGGTGTCCTGGTCTGATGATAAAGAACTATCATTAGGAACAGACGCCAAAGGTTGAAACTCTCTCAAAAAAAAAGAATGTTACTTCGATCACTACGAGAAATAGACTTTTTGTATCAACAAATATAAAGTTACCGCAAAAACAGTATTTTGCATCATACAAAAAGTTATGACATAGTAATGCCATAAATTATGTCACTTATAATCTTCACATAATTACTAAAATAAAAAGTAAAAAATTTTGACCTGAAAGAAAATCCTTTTTGAGCCAACTTAAATTATTTTTGAGTCTAAAGGTAAATCATGGCCAATTACACCATTTACTAGTTCCACTAATTTAATGACCTTATACCGAACAAGAAAGTGTGAGAAATAAATCATATTCATGGCCACTAAACCATTTACTAATTCCACTAGTCAAATTGCAAACTTCGCAACAATTCCACTAAAGATTAAAAAAATAAATGTAACATATACTAACAATTTACCATTGAAAAAAAATTAAAAAGAAGAAAAAAAAAAAGAAGCAAAACAAAACAAAACAAACCATTAGAACTGTTGCTCTAGTAAAAAAGTAATTAGAAATTTATTTATTTTTTAAGTGATATTTTATATTTGTTAGTCTTGGGCAGTAATGATGACTGAAAAATATGGTGATGTTTATAACTTTGGGGTCTTTATTTTATTTATTTATTTATTTGGAAGCGTAGTCATTATGCCTGAAATATTAATTGAAATAGATGCAGGGAGCTCATGACCTCATCATCATCATTTTCTTTCTTGTTATGAATGTTAGATGAATTTTGGGAAAAGTTAACGAATGCCCTAAGGGCATTTGTTAATTAATCATTTTAAGAAAGTTTAAAAGAAAAAAAAAATTAATATTTTGATAGCTTTTTCAATTTCCTACAAAAGTATGACAAAAAATTTCTTAAAATAGTTTATTAACAATTGTCCTAAATTACTGGTTAACATAACCCATGAATTTTTACACCAACTTTTACTTCCACAGTATCTCATTGTCCAAGATATATCCTGTTTGCTACAATAGGATTTGCAATTTTGCATGCATATATGGACCAAACCAACATATCGACCTACAACAAAATGCATGTCCAATTAATGTCATATATGGCTTAGGGATTTCATAAATTTCACTCTTTTTTTTTTTTTTTAGAGAGTTTCAACCTATGGTGTCCGCTCCTGATGATAGCTCTTTATCATTAGACCAAGACATCAATCGGTTTTTGGTGTAGGTGGGGATTGAATCTCTGATCTCTTATTCAACCATGAAAGACTTTATCAGTTGAGCTAACTGGAACCCACCATAAATTTCACTCTTTAATTTCCCTGTGAGTGTCAATTTGGTGTTTCAACTTTCGATTTGTACAATAAACCCTTAGGTATGAGGTTGTGAAAAATTGATTTCCCTTTAAAAGTGTATCAGATTTATTCACTTGATACACACATGATTCTTCTTTCTTGCCACATCACAAATAATTTTAAGAAGCTATTTTGTCATGTGCAAATTTTTTTTTTTTTTTTTTTTTTTTTTTTTTTTTTGTATAAGATCATGTGCACATTATATGATTGAATCTTTTTTTTTTTTTTTTTTAAGAAACTATGATTGAATCTGTTAGATATAAAACAAAGAACAAAATGTTCAGTTTGCCACAAAACTGGTTTTTAGCTATTATCACACTCAAGTGGAAGACGTCAACTTAGATTGTCTCCTTACTTATTTTTTATTCAGCAAAAAGAAAGACAATCAACAATTTGTCCATCCACTCATCAATCATACACTTCAACATGGAATCAAATGCAATGAAGGTGGATGCATCACAGAGATTGACATGTTTGGGGCCTTACTTTGCAAATATAAGATTAGTAAATATAATTCCTTACAGTCAGTACTTGGAGAGCATTCTGTTGGGAAATCTAGTTTTGTATCTCATACAAAACACACAACGGAAGCAACAATCACGGATCTACTTCATTCATGAGAGATAACATGTAACCTTGAATTCTAGAACAAAGAATAGAAAGCGTACCTTGATGCAGTGAAATTCAAAACCAAGACTTGAGAATACCTTTAATCTTCATCTCAATTCCACATGATGCCCAAGAAGTGTGGTCTCTCAATCAGTCCTTTTGTACATTGATCCTCAAAGAAAAAACCTTCTTTTTCTCCTTGCAGAGAAAAACTATTTTCTTTTCTTTCCATCATACGTACATCCTAACTACCTTGATAGTTACTTTATTTAATAACTCTTATTAAATAAAAACTAATTATCTAATTGGGTTAGCCTTTTGGGCCTACCCAATTGGGCTTTAGTTTGTGGCTTGAGATGGGACCAAAGGGAACAAATAAGACTCTAGCTCCAATGAGCCTTGGGCTTTTCTGTCAACTCTTGACAAGTCCAAAGTTACCACTAATTATATTCAATACCACTATAAGAATATAATTGCACTCTAAGCCTTATTAATAAATTATATCTCAAGACTTTATTATATATACAACCCCTTCATTAAAATATTCGTAGTAATACAAAGTCATGAATTTTTTGTCAGCCACTTTGAAGATTACTACATCTTAATCCTTGAGTATCCGGTTTAATTCTTTATGTTATTCATCATATGTTTATGAAATCCAATTTCATAAATATATACTTTAGTAACTCCTTACTAAAGTGGTTGGGCCCAACACTCTGAATAACCAAACCCATTAAACTTATCTCAAGGGAATATTTTATATCTCTGTTAAGAGATTATGAATTCCATCTTGAGAATATATGTTCCATCAACATTAAATGCGGCTGCCAAATATACTGAGGTTTTGATCGTGTCTTATAGATCTCACTCCTGATATATCAAAGCAACCTACACCTCATGATCAGGTCCATTATTCTCTCAGGATTTAGAGTTGATGTAAATAGAAGTCGTGAGATTTATTATTTATTTGACAATCGTTAGGAGAATAATAAATCTCACAGTGGTCCAGTTCAAAATGTCTTAACTCTTAAAACATATCAACATATCAACTAGACGTCTCCACTTCCATGATCAAGACAAATCATCTTAGTTGATATGTTATATTCTTCGCAGATGAAATGCTCAATTTCATCACCGACTACGAACTAAAATTCTGAGTTTACAAAGAACTTGTGATTTATATCTTCTGTGACTTTTCACATAAATCACATACTATGCATCTCATAGATTAAGATAATGTCCCATTAGTTCATTAATAAATAGTCTCATATAATTAAACAATTTAATTATTTATGACATGCCATTAAATTGGATTTTAGGGCATAAACCCCAACAATCTCCCACTTGCCCTCAAAGACAATTTACCATATATCCGACACTTATCTCCCTTTAGAGTAATTCATAGTCACTCTAAGTCAAGGTTTGGAAATAAGTTTCAGTCAAATTTATTGCATAAATTATCTTTTCTACTACTATATTTCACGTACTCAAATCTCTCTAATGAGATAATACTTTCGCTTAATGTGTATCTTCACCACCTAGGATGAACACATATCTTGAAGTCCAACTTCTTGAATCACAATCAAACTTCAAATCAGTATTTGTACAACTAGTAACCATCAAATCCTCACTTTGGTGGACAAGCATATAATCCCTCATTCTCCTAAGATATTTGAGTATATGCTTTACTCCAACTAAATTAAGTGATCTTTGATTCAATTAATATTTGTTTACTATGCCCACAACAAAATAGATATTTAGCCTAGTATTTAGCATAGCGTAAATACTTCCTATCAATTTGATATAAGGAACCGTCTTAATATGCTCTTCCTTTTATATGTCTTAGGACTATAGTCCTTTATAAAGGAACTTCAAACTTAAAAGGAAAGAATCCTTTCTTGAAGTTTGAGATAAACCCAACATCCTAATTTTTGAATTTTAACAAAGTTTAATTCTTAGGATGTGACCAATCTTTCCCAAGTACTTTATATCAAACTGGACTAGACAACCAAAAACTCCATTGATGACAATAACTCTACATCATTCTAAATGATTAAAATGTCATCAACATACATTAAGAAATTTATTATTCTATATAGCTTTTACACACATAAGGCCTTTTAATACTTGATTAAAATCAAACAATTTGATTACTTGATCAAATATGATATTTTATGATTTAGATGCTTGCTTTAGCCCATAAATGGATTTTAAGCAACTTGCATACTAAACACTACTGGTTATTTGTTATGTACAAGTCTCGTTACATCATATAGATGTCTTCCTCAAGATTGCTACTAAAAGAAGCTTTCTTGATATCCATTGCCATATTTCATCCAAATGAAATATAATGAATTAGAGAATCCAAATAGAGTCAAACTTGACTATTGGTGAAAAAAACTTTTCATAGTTAAACCATTTCTTTCTGAATAAATCTTTTCGCCACTAGTCTTGACTTTAAAGGTTTACACCTTCTGATCTATCAATTTCATTTCATGTAAGCCTATTGACCTATTTGAAAACAATAGGCTTAATGCCATTAGGCGCCTCTATAAGTTCTAGACTTTAAATAGAATCTAAATCTATTCACATAACCTTGATCCAGTAATCCATATCCATATCATCTATTGCCTTTACGTATGACCGATGATCAAATTCATATCCTTATGGAATGACTTCAAAATTTTATTCCAAAAGTATGAATTTATTTGATAATCCTCCCACTACGATATTGTACCGGTGTAATAGTTATCTACAGAATAATGTCTTGTGGTGTATCTAATACAACCATCTCATTTCTAAATGTATTTTATAGTTGTCCTACAACAAATTCTGATATTTTTCTTCTAGAACAATCTACCTTTACTTTAAAAGAGCCCTATTCCTCCTTTATGTATGCACTGACTTAAAGAAGTCATTGAAATTTTATTCCTTTACAAAAAGGAACCCTAGATCTTATTATCCTCTAAATATAATTCATAGACTGAGAATATAATAAAATAATGGTTCTAAAAGCCCATCTTTCACCAATCTTGAATATCATTCATATTAATAAGATCTAGACATAAGTTCCAAAACATACATTACTAAAGGATGGAAACTTTCTCTTTAAAAAGTAAAACATGTAAATTTTCATCTAGAAGACGATCATGGACAATGCTTAACTTTACCAAAACAAAAATACTTTCCTTTTGGTCATTCTTTTAAGTCTAATTTCCTTTTGGCAACTACTAGGGCAACTAACTTGTTCAACTGTTTGGTATTATAATTCATCTTCTTACCACCCTTACCTTTCGGTTTAGGCTAAGAATTTGAATTAAATCATATTGATCCTAGCCTTAGCTTTTAGGATGTCTTCCGTTACGTAGAAATCACTCATCAATTCAGGTAACATAAAAAGAATTTAGTTTCAAAACAATCTGAATTGATCAAATGATTCTAACAAGGACTTGTAGATCATATCCATATGAGATTAACATTTAATCTCTTCATTCAAGAATTCCAATTCATTTTAAAATTAAAAAATTTTCATAAAATGATATAAAATTGGAACTCCTTAAGTTTTTCTTAGCATTCAATATGATTCATACCAAATCTCTCATTTACACTTAATATAAAGTCTATGTGTAGTACTATTTCTTGCATCTCATGCTGTAGCCATGGTTTTAAAAACCGGACCGGACTTGCCAGTCAACCGGGAACCGGACCTTAATCCGGTCCGATTATTATTAAAAATCGAAAATGAAGAAAAAAATGGAAAAAACCGCCGGTTTAACCGAAAAACCGAAAACCGGTACGGTTAAACCGGTTTTAAGCTTGTTCATTAACACTTCAGCCACTATGTTTCTGACCAAAAAAATAAAAAATAAAAAAGAGATTTTGTTTCAGATTTAAGAAGAAGAGAGATTTTGACTTTGAAAATGCTGTTAAGTCTAAAGCTATGAAGCCTAAGATGCCCACATTAACACCAAAAATATCAAATTTACTACTTATGACTTGACACAGTTGAAAAGAACTGAGGAAACCCAAACCAAAGAGATGCAGCCACGCAGGTACAATCTGTCCGCTTCAGTTTAAGAGCTTTTCTTGCTGCTCTTGTATTTTTTTTTTTTTTTGGCTGAATAAAAAGAATGAGAAAAATCTTGCTGCTGCTCTTGGAGACTTGCACATGCACTGATGCACATATATTGACGAGAGAGAGTATTGAAGGCAAAGAGATGAGAAATTAGAAAAAAGTAAAAAAGAAACTAGTATAGAGCTTTTAATTAACCAAGGTGTGGATGTAAGATTTCAAAATATGTGGTAGGTGGAGTATCAACGTGTAAAGGACTGAAGGTAGGATATGTGGTGGAAAAGAAATGGGCAATGATATTGTCACTTATTGGTGACTTTTTGTTATTTGAATAATGAAAGAATAACTAAAATAATTTTTGTAGTGAGCTTGAGTTTGGCTGTCTAATATATAAATAAAGAGAGATGTTATATTTACAATATTTTTACAATAAATTATAGGTGGTTAGTTGTTATTGGTTCAAATTTGAACTTAATAGTAAGATTATTTTTTTGCCCTAACAATAACAACTAGTAACAACTTGCCACTTAGAATTTGTTGTAAAAATATTGTGAAAATGTTGTGGACATATTATTTCTTATAAATTAAAGTTAAGGTTTAATGTTTTACTGTTATTTAATTTAATTTTTTAGTTAAAATATTAGTTATAAAATTATTTATTTATTTATTTATATTTTATAATTATTAATTAATTATTTATGACATCATCGGTTCGACCATCGGTCCGACCCCGATCCGACCATAAAACCGAGAATCACTCTCTATTTCGGTTCTTTGACTGTACCAGTTTTTAAAACCATGGCTGTTAGCATTTCAATGGAGACTATGATCATATCATAAGTTATCTTCCATCAACGCATCATGCATAGGAAATTATGACAATGCTGAATCAAAACATAAATATGTACTTTAGCTCCTTTAAGCACTATGTGTTAGGACATATATGTTTCACATGTTAAGAACATATGTCATGATTTTATGTAATTGGCTAATCCTTTGACAAAACGCACTTTTACTTGTATTTGGGTAGATCTAGGATGTGTTTTAAATACTTCAAGAAACCATGTTTCAAGATCAAGTGTTAAAGCCTTCAAGTCTGTCCAAGACCACAAGCTGAAAGTGCAGAATTACTAAAACTCGACAGCTGGCTTGACAGCTATATCTATCGAGCTTAAGAAAGCTGTTTCAGCCCCGTGTGCTCGACACCTTCTCGACAGCTTCTCGACACCTCC
Organism: Notholithocarpus densiflorus; assembly: GCA_030021035.2. Classification (NCBI taxonomy): domain Eukaryota; kingdom Viridiplantae; phylum Streptophyta; class Magnoliopsida; order Fagales; family Fagaceae; genus Notholithocarpus; species Notholithocarpus densiflorus. The sequence goes on along the minus strand of JARYZH020000221.1, from coordinate 420,528 downwards.
TATCTGTCGAGGTTTATGAATTTCAGAATTCTGATATGATTTTCTTGGGATCCGTGATTATGTGTTTGGGCCTTTTTTTCTCCTAACCCTAAACATATAAAAGGATTGTTTTAAGGGCCGTCAAAGAGCTCACAAGTTGCACAAGCATTGAGCAAACCTTGTTCAAGCAAATTGTGACCGGAGACAAAGTTCTTGCCCTTGTTCATTTCTTTCTCTTGAAGAAGTTGCTGTGTATTTGCACCATAGGGTTTTGTGACCAAGCATCTTCTTGATCTTCATCGTGTGGATGAACTGAAGAACTTTGCAGCCAACAACCTTCTTAGTTGGTGTTTGAAGTCGCGTATTGGGATTCGCGCATTGGTTAGTCACGTACTTGGGAGCCGTGCATCAAAAGAGGGGAACTGTCACTACAGAACAAGTCCAATTGGGTATTGGGGTAAGGGTTCAACTGTAGGTTGGTAAGGTACTTGGGATTCCTTTACTTGTAACCGCTTGTTGTGATAATAGTGGAGTTTCGAGAGTGGTGACCTGAAAATCACCCGGTGGGGTTTTTGCTGTTAGGTTTTTCCCATTCGTAAACAAGTCACCGTGTTATTTATTTTCCGTTGCATAATTAGTTTATTGGTAATTTGTTTGTGCTACCACGCGTTTGCATTATAAATTGATTAATTAATAACTTGGCTAATTAATTAATTAATTTCTATCACAAAGGTCCAATTCAGTTTATGGCCTATCACCATGTTCTAAATTATTTCTTAGTTAATGTGATTCAATAAAATAATAGCTAGAGAACAAAATTTTTGAAAAACTTTATTTTGAGACCATGAACATAAAAATTAAGACATTATCATTTTGCATCCATAACCATATAATATGGAACCCGAAAAACATACTATACTAGCTGCAACGACAACCTAATCCCGCAATTAATATTTCTCAGCATAGAGTGAATATCAACCACTATGATTAGGCAAGAATTATTCTCATTATTAATGCTATCATGGTAACTCTTACCAAACAAAAATAATTTGCCGTTTTTCCTTTAGCCTCTAAGTAATAATAGCAAGAACTCAGCATAGAGGATACTATCAAACTTAGTCTAGTGTACACCATTGCCTAGACCTATGTGTAGCCACATAACTCTACCCTAGTAAGGTTTAATCTTGTAGTACCATGATGCAAAACACTCTCCGCATGGAATGCAAGGCTCGAGGCAAAGACGAGGTGCTTGCCCACACCACTATAAACCAGGAAGTTCAATCTTGTAGTACCATGAAATAAACATCCTCTGCATGGAATGCAAGGCTCGAGGCCAAGACGAGATGTTTACCCCACACCACTATGAACCGACAATGGAAGCCGTGAGATCCAACCCTTGTATCTCTCTCCCACTAGAAATTTTAAAAACAAGTGGATTGTCATGAAATCATTGTGATCTAATCACAATTTTAACCCCACACATCAAATGTATTAAATTGTTTATATTCAATGTGATGTAACTAAGTCACGTCACAATAGCGTAACGAACATATGCGCTATCACAAAGAAGTTTAACCTTGTAATCCGTGAAGTAAATACCCTCCGCATGGAATGCAAGACTCGAAGTCAAGACAATGTATCTATTCACATTACAATAAACTTAACAAAATGGTTATTTCAGCACTCCCACTCGTTATTTGGGTTTTTCTTCAAATAATTGTGATCCCATCACAACTAATAACCTTGCACTTGTTGAAGACTCTAATCTTATTAGAATCACTAACTAAAATGGAAGTCCTAAACTATTTAGGATTCCTTAAACACTAATGAATCAAAAATTAGTTATATAGAACTCTATCCTTAATTTACTAAATAAAGTATTCTAATCTCATTAGAAACTATATAACTTTAATTAGAATATTAATTTCATTAAAAACCTCTAATTAAAATAAATTAAGGACTTTTAATCATAAAACAATTTAGGACTATGAGTTCTATTTAACTAACATCGTTGATCTCATTAGGTCTTTTAGTTAGATAATGATTAATAAATGTCCTTAACTTTTAAGGACTATAAAATTAATCACATAGCCTTACTTTTATATATGTGAAAAACACTTAGAAAATTCTGAATTCCCGTATCTTGATCGATTCTCGATCGCTTCTCGATCGATCGAGCCTCTGAATTTCCAGTCTCGATCGATCGAACATGTATCTCGATCGATCGAGAAAATTTCTGGATGCTCAATCGATTCTCGATCGCTTCTCGATCGATCGAGCTTCGTGAATTTTTGAATTTTCAGAATTTTCAGGTTACCGTTTTTGACATCTTCATTAAACTTCCATCAAAAACACCTTATGATTTTATCAACGAAGATTTACAGATCAAACATTAAGGTTTTCAAGATCAAAATCAAGAACCATAATAATGCTAGAAACCCTTGAAAACATAATCCTAATCTCATTAGGAATAAATTTCAAAATCCTAGCATAAACATGCTGTTTGATTATAAAATAAATATTTAATGCAAGGCAAGCAGCAATAGGATGAATCCTTTATAAACAATTAACACATGCAAGATGGTCATCAAGGCAATTACGTTAAATTGTCTTGTAATAGCCAAGCGGTGCAAAACATCCATGCGTTGCAATAAGGAAACTTACGCACATGACAGTTATTTCAATTATGACATACGGATTCAATGGATAACAACACACGTTCATCATTCAGGATGACCAACAAGTATAACTGTGATGTTGTCTCATTATCTTCATATACATGAATCCATATATATAATAATATATTATAGGATTCCAAGAATGCAAACATTCAAGGAAACTAAAGCAAGGTGGGCCAAAACATTCAATCTACATACATAATTACATTAGTATGATTGATAGCAAGTGACGCACGCACTACCAAAAGCCAAAAAACAGTTATAAAGCATAATTATTTGAATCGGGCTCAGAAACAAAAACAAACCGATTGGTTTTCTTCATTCTTTTCTCGAGAATGAACCAAGTTCCCTTTTCGCTATCTATTTCGAAATGAAAACTTGAATCTCAAACAAAAACATATAGAAACATGTTCAATTATCAATTTAACAATAAATTAATAAAATCCAACATGTATCTATATCAAACCACACGTGTAACAAATATGCAGAAAATTTTACTGCAGATAAACTAGAACAACAAGAAAACGGTTTTTTTTCAATTCTAAAACTCAATCACATGTTATACAAGCATGATATTGAAGACCGCTCTGATACCAATTGTTGGGAAATCTGGTTTTGTATCTCATACAAAACACACAGCGGAAGCAATAATCACGGATCTACTTCATTCATGAGAGATAACATGTAACCTTGAATTCTAGAACAAAGAATAGAAAGCGTACCTTGATGCAGTGAAATTCAAAACTGAGACTTGAGAATACCTTTAATCTTCATCTCAATTCAACATGGTGCCCAAGAAGTGTGGTCTCTCAATCAGTCCTTTTGTACATTAATCCTCAAAGAAAAAATCTTCTTTTTAGAACTAATGTATTTAGAACTCTAATGTGTATTGTTGGCAAACCATGATCAAAACAGGTTGTTTAATTTTGTTTAGACTTGCTCAAAGTTGTGTCTTTTATGTAAAGTTGGATTCAAGCTGATGCAGAATTGATAGTGCATTTCGGCCTGGTTCGATCGATCGAAGCTTAGGCTCGATCAATCGAAAATCGGGCAGAATGCATTTTTCTGCAGAATTCCAACTCAGCCCTAATTCATTAAAACGTTCAGGGTTTTATGTTTTTGCCCTAGGTATATAAGGCAAACCCTAGCCACGTTTTAGATGTTGCTCATATTGTGGTTTGTGTAAATCTCTTGTGAGATCTGTGAGGAGCTTTCCTTTACACAAGCTTAGGGTTATCAAGAGGATATTCGTTCAAGAACTTGATGATCATTTAGTTGCTGCCATAAGAACTTAAAGAAACACAAGCGGGAGTGCTTGTACTTGCTAGAGAATCCAAGAAAGAAGGAGTCCGTGGTCTCGGAGCTTGCACGTGGTCGTGTCAGTAAGTTTCTATTGGTGGGTAGCAATAGGATGTTAGTGGTCTAAGTTCTATTGCAAAACTTCGATTCTTTCATAGTGGATTCAGGTTTACCTTGAGGATAGCTAGGTTAAATTCTCTCCAGGTTTTTACCAGTGTAGTTTCCTAGGTCATCATATCATTGTATTATTTATATTTCCGCTGCTATGCATGATAAGATTGTTTGATTGTGATAACCTAGATCTGGAATTTGGACTAAGTAATAACTTGGCTAATTAACTAGGTTAATCCAATTGTGTTTTAAGGGGTCTAAAAACATATGCATTGATCCTCAAAGAAAAAACCTTCTTTTTCTCCTTGCAGAGAAAAACTATTTTCTTTTCTTTTCATCATACGTACATCCTAACTATCTTGATAGTTACTTTATTTAATAACTCTTATTAAATAAAAACTAATTATCTAATTGGGTTAGTCTTTTGGGCCTACTCAATTGGGTTTTAGTTTGTGGCTTGAGATGGGACCAAAGGGAACAAATAAGACTCTATCTCCAATGGGCCTTGGGCTTTTCTGTCAACTCTTGACAAGTCCAAAGTTACCATTAATTATATTCAATACTACTATAAGAATATAATTGCACTCTAGGCCTTATTAATAAATTATATTCCAAGACTTTATTATACATACAACCCCTTCATTAAAATATTCGTAGTAATACAAAGTCATGAATTTTTTGACTGCTACTTTGAAGATTACTACATCTTAATCCTTGAGTATCCGGTTTAATTCTTTATGTTATTCATCATATGTTTATGAAATCCAATTTCATAAATATATACTTTAGTAACTCCTTACTAAAGTGGTTGGGCCCAACACTCTGAATAACCAAACTCATTAAACTTATCTCAAGGGAATATTTTATATCTCCGTTAAGAGATTATGAATATCATCTTGAGAATATATGTTCCATCAACATTAAATGTGGCTGCCCAACATACTGAGATTTTGATCGTGTCTTATAGATCTCACTTCTGATATATCAAAGCAACCAACACCTCATGATCAAATCCATTATTCTCTCAGGATTTAGAGTTGATGTAAATAGAAGTCGTGAGATTTATTATTCATTTGACAGTCGTTAGGAGAATAATAAATCTCACAGTGGTCCAGTTCAATATGTCTTAACTCTTAAAATATATCAACATATCAACTAGAAGTTTCCACTTCCATGATCAAGACAAATTATTTTAGTTGATATGTTATAGTCTTCGTAGATGAAATGTCCAATTTCATCACCGATTACGAACTAAAATTCTGAGTTTACAAAGAACTTGTGATTTATATCTTCTGTGACTTTTCACATAAATCACATACTATGCATCTCATGGATTAAGATAATGTCTCATTAGTTCATTAATAAATAGTCTCATATAATTAAACAATTTAATTATTTATGACATGCCATTAAATTGGATTTTAGGGCATAAACCTCAACACATTCCACATGAGATAGGTACCCTTTCGAATTCTACCAAAAAACGGTACCCTTTCGAAGCTTGCCCACCTTAATTTGTCCCAAAATGTACTTAAAGGTGTACTTACCTCTTTCACTTGCAAACCTAACTCAATTGGTCACATTTGACATTTATTCTAATCTTATCAGTGATTCCAACCCCAAAGAATTGGGAAATTTAATAAATCTTCTTGAATTAAATTTGAATACTAACAAATTTATCGGACCAACCCCTTCAGCACTTGGTCTTTTGACCAATCTTTCCAGTATGGATTTGTTTTTTAATGATATCAATTTCTGTAGCGTCTGAAATTGGACTACTAATGAATTTGAGGGATTTGTATTTTGATTCGAACAAAATCAATGGCTCCATTCCCAAAGAAATAAGTAACATGAAGAGGTTGACAGCTGATACATTTGAAATTTTGAACCTCAGTATAACAGTATTTTTTTTATTATTATTATTATTAAGCCTCAATGTAGTAGTGTTAGTGAAATCTCTTCCACTATTACGTTGGTCATTTAACTAAACTGGACTCAACCCTTAGTTTGGAATCAAATTAGTGGTTGCATCCCTTAGAATCAAATAATTGCTTTTCGTTAACATCCTTGATTTTAAGACATTACTATTTAACTGTAAGTGTTCCCTCTTGCATTGGCAACCTTTTTCGTCCAATATCAATTTGACCTCAGCTACAATAACTTCACAGACAACATTCCCCCATTCAATGGGTTCCAGTTTTCAGTTAGCTCAACTAGTAAAGTCTCTGATGGTTGTATAAGAGATCTAGAATTCAATATCCGCCTACACCAAAAATTGATTAGTGTCTTGGTCTGATGATAAAGAACTATCATCATGAGCAGACGCCATAAGTTAAAACTCTCTAAAAAAAAAACAAAAAAAATTCCCCCATCCTCTCTTTAAGAGCATCCTTATCAAGGATTGCAAAAATGCTAAAACTTTAATTTTTGCATCTGAAACCCAAAAAACTCACTCCATCAAAACTTGCATATGCTAAAAGATTTTCCATCTTGCTACAGTGCACTCTCATTTTTGAGAGCGCACTGTAGCAAGATGTTATAATATTTTATTGATTTCTAATTCTCTCTCTCCTCAGACACAGTTTATTTCTCCCTTTTTTTATTCTTTCCTTCTTCGCTATTCAGACCTGCCATTCCTCTCTTCCTTTTTTTTTTTTTTTTTTTTTTTCTTTTTTTTTCTTCTTCTTCTTCTTTCTTCTCTCGCTCTCTGAAATCGATATCCCTATGGCTCCCCACTTGAAGCTATCTCACGACTTGGATTTGAACCAATGAAGCTACTTCCTTTCCAATTTTTTTTTAGTGGGTTTCGATGGTGGGTCACGGTGGCGGTGATTTGTGGGTTTGATTTGGAGGCACAGTGGTGAGATCGGTGAGTGCGTGGGTTGGATCTTTGGGTTACAATTTTGTTTTGATGGCTGGTTGTTTTTGCTAGATGGTTGTGGTTTTGCTTTTTTTTTTTTTTTTTTTTTTTTTCCTGCAGTAGGTTAGATCAGCCACCAATGAGTGCTTGGCTGAGATTTTTTTTTTGCAGTGGCTGGTTATTTTTGTGGTGGTTGGGTGGTGGTTGTTGGTTGTGATTTTGGTGGATGGTTGTGGTTATACTTTGAGTTTTTTCTTTTTCTTTTCTTCCTGCAGGTGGTTGTGGTTGCCACAGTGGTGCCGTGACTTGTGGTAGTGGTGACTATGGTGGGTTGTGGTTGCTACAATGGTGGTTATGGCAAGTGAAGCGGTGGTAGGGGTGGTGGAGGAGGTGGTTGCTATAGTTTTTTGTTTATTTTTTTATTATTATTTTAATGAGTAGTTTATATTATTTAAATGAAATGGTAAAAAATATAGAAGTTTTGATGTTTAATGTATCTTAAAGTGGGATAGTATAATAAATAAAGTAGATTTTTGAAGTGTTAAATGCTAAAAAGTTTAGAATGCCTAATGGGAATGCTCTAATATATCTGATTTTAACTTGTACAATTCTTTTAAGGGTCGAATATTTTTCCAATATCACGAATTAAGGATTTTATGTAAGGACGTCAAAGGATTTGCTCATTGTACACCATCTTCTCATGCAATGCGCCTAGTATATATTTTGGTCCTAGAACCACTCAACAAATTAAGGCATGGGCTATGTTACAACCAACCCAACTTAATGCTAAATGAACTTTAAGGGGTTTTTTTTAAAAAAAAAAATTTATTATTATTATTAGTTTTTTTTTTTTTTTATGGGTTTGGTTTACATGCAATACATTAAACTTCAAAGAAACCAGAGCCGGAACAATTTTTTGACGTAAAAAATATGCAATATAAAAGCTATAAGATAAATCTAAGCTGAAAAGTGAAAATAACATAAAACAGAAATTTTAAAAAAAATTAAAAATTAAAAATAAATAAATAAAAAAAAAGAGCTAGTGAAGAGTCTTCTGATTTCTAACCCAAATAATTGTTCTTGAAGGAACTGACGTGCATTTAGGCTCATGCATAAGCTCCAAAGCCATGGATGTTGGGTCATTTTTGTAATTACAGTAAAGTTGTTATACCTGCTGGGTATAATTTGTAAAAAGGTACGGTAAAATAAGAGTTGGACATCATTTGTCTCAGATCTAAAAATAAAAAAAAGGAAGCTTGGGCATTTTTCATCATGAGGGACCAAATCCAAAATATATAAATTTCAAATTATTTAAGCATAAATAAAAAAGGGATAGTATATTGTGGTAGCAGCACCACACAATTGGGAATACAACTATATATTCCGGAATATATATCCTTCACATATTGAAGAGATTGAAGGTTCAAATCCGAGTTAGTGCGGCTGTTCTTGCAAAAATCGAAAAAAATAAGAATAATAAGAAAATTGACTTTAAAAAAAATAAACAAAAGAGATTTCACGTAAAAAATTACAGGAAAAAAAAAAACCAGATTAAATGTCAACTTAGGTCAAACCAATTCAAAACCCTATATATATATATATATATATATATATATATATATATTCAGCTCTGTTGATTGTTTTTTCTTCTTAAAACACGCTCAATCAACCGCGCATAGCCACAAAAGACTTCTTGGACAATTCCTGTGAGTTTTTTTATTATCTATATCGATGGATTTACATGTATAAATTGTTTCCGAGTGACATATGAATTCAGTTTTAGGGCACACACTAGACTCAACTCCTAGGATCTTTAAATGATTTGAATAATAGTTAATAGTACTATGAATATATACTGAGTCTTATATAGTTGTGTCACATTCAATATTACACTATTTGAATACTAGTATATTAGTAGAAGTGTAGAACTATGAATATATACTGAGAAAAATACTACGGTGGAATTATGCAAGCGTTTCTGGATCAACTCCAAGCAATCTAATATGGATTACCCAAAACCAACAACCTTCCTGGAACCTCATAATTTTTATTTGTCACTTTCAACAATGCGATGGCACCCTAATAATGAAGTACAACAAATTAAGCATGAATTTTCAACACAAACAAGGAGTAAAATATTCTGATTTTTAATATATTAATTTTCATCTCTTTGGAAAATGAATCAAGTAATAAATTGTTGGATTCTTTAGGAAATGTCAGGGATTAAGACGAGAGAGAATTATCCACCCTATACTTTTTCTTTTAAAAAAAAATTTAATAATATTAATCTTCTTCACTTTTGACCAAACAGACCTTGCCCCAAACGAGGGTTGGGTATTATAAACTTCAAGTAGAAAATAATGAATTCCGTAATCTTTCCCAGTTATTTCAAACCAGCGTTCAATTTCCAATAGGAAAGAACCAACTTATTCCGCACGTAATTGCCAATAATCAAAAAAATGCAACGGAGGCTGCCATGAATGATGAATCCATCTTGTATGGTAACTTGACTGGCGCAAATCCAATTAATTCCTTCTTCTTTTTTTACGTACAGTTACAAAATTATGAAAGCACAACAAAAGATCCAGCTCCCTTTGATGGTTTTACTTTGATCCGTCTTTGAATAGATAAAATGTTGAGACTCTTTTTTATTTTTTGGTCTACTGTACGTGAGATTAGGAATTAAAGAAACCGTAAATTCATAAAAAAAAAATTAAATAAAAGAAAATGGTAAGTCATGATAAAGTAAAAAAAAAAAAAAAAAAGAGAGGTTGGAACGTGGTATTGAGGGAAATATAAAGCGAACTGAGAAGAGTTTTTTTTTTTAATTTTAATTTTTGGATAATTTTGTTTTGAAAACAGGGATTTGTAGAAGAGTATCATATTTTGTAAGCATTTTACGTGAAGTTTGAGATATATTTTTACCAAGTTTTCCTCATGTATTGTCCTTATTAAACCTAGGGTATAGGAGTATTTTTAAACCACATAAAAGTCCAGTTTAAAAAGGAAAATCCCGGACAAGTTGAGAGACTTAAAAAATCTTCAGGTATTAGATCTGGGTTTTAGTCAAGGATTCAATGGCGAGAAAGAGGAGTGAAAAAGAGAGGTGGAATATTCTTTGAGTGGAATTTGGTTTTGTTCTCAATTACATGCACGCACTTACCCATCCCAATTCCCTTGTGCTGATGGCTCATCTCAATTCCCTTGTGACTTCTTCCCTGATGTGAAATTCACATGCCTCTTTTTTGAGATTAATACACCGTGTGGAGTCTGTGGACCTATGGTTGTCTTATAATCGTACCACACTACCACTACCTCCTTTTTCTTTTTTCTTTTTTTATTTTTTGAGAGAAACCACGTCCTCATATTAAACCTTTAATAAAGTGATCAAATTAATGTCGGACTACGCGTGTTCAAATTTCTCCGCAAAGAGTCCAGACTTGGAAATGCAAGCTTCTCAGAAAGTCCAGTAGATACATTCAACCACATCACAATGTGAAAATATTTGCATTATGATATCGAAGAAATTTCCCGTATGAATTCATGGAATTAATACAGCGGTTTTATTTCAAGCATGTTTTGTGTACTTCCATAAGATTCACGTTGGTATACCTTGTAATTAAGTTGTGGGTAAAAATGTAATTTTAATAATGAGTTTAAATTAAAACTAATAACAACTTACCATTTAAAATTTGTTTTAAAAATGTTGTGGATATAGTATTTTTTTTTTTTTTTAGATAAGTATCATGTGCACATAATATTATTGTATCTATTAGACTATTTAACATGCATTAAGAGCAAAGGCATTGCACATGCAATATCTTACATGCATCATGATTGCATCCAATGCTTGTTTATCGAGATATAAGCGGCAACAATATTTTATTGAACTCTGAGGAGGAGGCATTTGTCTCTAATTTTGGTAAAGCTAGGCTTCTTGATCCTAACTCTTTCAATAAAACTTTAGTTGCTAGGACTTGTGGTTATATTGCTCCCGGTGAATTGTTCTTTTCATACTATATCTTATATCTATATATATATATATATATATATATATAATAAGTGAAGCTGAGAGAAACTCAAATTAGAATTCCAAATTAGAGTTCCAATTTTGCACCATCTGTCCTAAATTATTTATTTTTAAAGAGTTTTATTTCTTAATTTTAGAATCAAATGTGGGACCACATCATAAATATTCATCCAAGTGAGTTATTAAATACAAAAACCAAAGGGTCTATAATAAATGAATAGTAAAAAAAAATTAAAAAAAAAAGGTGCTTCAAAATGATTTTTTTTTAAAAAAAAACATGGACAATTTACATTTTATACCTAATAATATCCTTACAAATTTTTTTAAAGAGTTAACAAAATATAAAAATAACTATCAATAGTATTTAAATTATATATATATATATGAATTATATTATGCATCTTATTGTATATCTTTAAATGTATCCATGCATATGCATGGAATTACAAGCTAGTTATTATATATATAGAGCCACGTTAGCTGAAAACAATGTGGTTTTAAATAAATCAATTGAATGTTGGAATTATGGTCTATGGAGTCACCATCAATCATATATAACATTAATTAAATCTTTCGTAGTATTTCCAACAATCTTGATCATATGATTTTCGACATCTCTCTCAATCAATTCAATCTTGATCAAACACTAGTACACCTTGCCCCAATCCTGGGTTAGCTATTATAAACTTCAAGTCAAAAACTAACATTTTCGTATGATTTCCCACTTATTACAAACCACAGTTCAATTTCAATAGGAAAGAACCAACTTATTCCGCACGTAATTTCCAATAATCACAAAAAATGCAAGAACGAAGGCCAGCATGAATCCAGCAAGTAAAAAAATCCAGCTCCCCTTGATGGTTCTACCTTGATCTGTGGTTGAATGTGTATATATATATATATAAAGCAAGATGTTATGGTAAACCTTGGGTTAACCATCCTCTTTTCTTTTTTCTTTTTTTTTTAAGGTTCTTTTGATTAATAATTCAAAAGTGTTAGGTTCTAAAGACTTAGGAACTTATGTATTTAGAACTCTAATGTGTATTGTTGGCAAACCATGATCAAAACAGGTTGTTTAGTCTTGTTTAGACTTGCTCAAAGTTGTGTCTTTTATGTAAAGTTGGAATCAAGCTGATGCAGAAGTTACTGTGCATTTCGGCCTGGCTCGATCGATCGAACCTTAGGCTCGATCCATCGAAGCTTAGGCTCGATCAATCGAAAATCGGGCAGAATGCGTTTTCTGCAGAATTCCAACTCAATCCTAGTTTGTTTAAAACGTTTAGGGTTTTATGTTTTTGCCTTAGGTATATAAGGCAAACCCTAGCCACGTTTTAGTGTTGCTTATATTGCTGTTTGTGTGAATCTCTTGTGAGATCTGTGAGGAGCTTTCCTTTACACAAGCTTAGGATTATCAAAAGGAAGATTTCTTTAAGAACTTGATGATCATTCAGTTGCTGTCATAAGAGCTTAAAGAAACACAAGCGGGTGTGCTTATACTTGCTGGAGAATCCAAGAAAGAAGGAGTTCGTGGTCTCGGAGCTTGCACGTGGTCATGTCAGTAAGTTTCTACTGGTGGGTAGCAATAGGATATTAGTGGTCCAAGTCCTGTTGAACAACTTTGATTCTTTCATAGTGGATTCGGGTTTACCTTGAGGATAGCTAGGTTAAATCCTCCCCAGGTTTTTACCAGTTTGGTTTCCTGGGTGATCATATCATTGTGTTATTTATTTTTCCGCTGCTTTGCATGATATGATTGTTTGATTGTGATAACCTAGACTTGGAATTTGGACTAAGTAACAACTTGGCTAATTAACTAGGTTAATCCATTTGTGTTTTAAGGGGTCTAAAAACCTATCAAGTGGTATCAGAGCGGGTTGCTCTCTTGTTGTTGATCTTTTGATCTCTGAGCGGATCCTTGACCCCTGTTGTCATGGAACACGGACACTCTCTTGTTATTCCTCCTCACTTTGATGGGAATAATTATGCTTATTGGAAAGTAAGGATGAAAGTATTCCTGAAATCCATTGATGAGAGAGTCTGGAACTCCGTTGAGTACGGATGGGAGAAGCCCACTACTCCTGTTAGTGAGTGGCAAACTTCTCAAAAAGAAGCAGCTGCGTTCAATAGCAAAACCATGAATGCTATCTTTAACGCTGTTTCTATGGAGGAATTGAAGAGAATTTCTAATGTTGAGGTTGCTCATACTGCTTGGAATATCCTCCAGACTGTGCATGAAGGCACAAAGGCTGTCAAAATCAATAAATTGCAGCAATTAACTTCTAAATTTGAAAGCATTAGGATGTCTGATAATGAATCTTTTGATGAATTCTATGCTAAACTTAATGATATTGTTAATTCTGCTTATAACTTGGGTGAAATCTATGATCAACCTAAAATTGTTAGGAAGATTCTTAGATCTTTGACTGAAGATTTTAGACCCAAAGTGACTGCCATCACTGAGAGCAAGGATGTGGACTCCATCCCTGTTGATGAACTTGTAGGATCTCTTTAATCTTATGAGTTGGACCTACCTAAGACTAGCAAATCCAAATCAATGGCTCTTAAGTCAGTTGATGATGTTGATGTTGGTGGATTTGATGATGAGCTCTCTGCTACAAAGATTGCTTACCTTGCCAAGAATTTTAGGAATTTCCTTTGAAATAACAACAAAAGGGCAAGAGATAAGAACACTGCTGAACCTAGACACTTTAGGAAGAATGATCCCACTATGGTTAACAACACTGATAAACCTAGAGAAAAAGTTGGTCAATCTTCTAATAATTCTATGGGTTCTCAATGTTTTGGATGTCAAGGGTATGGTCACATGAAATCTGAATGTCCTACTTACTTGAAGTCTAAGGGTAAGACTATGGCTGTAACCCTTAGTGATGGTGAAGTTTCTGATGATGAGTCTGGTTCTGACGAAGATGGAAACTTCATTGCTTTCACTGCTACTGCTGTAGTCAATGAAAGTGTTTCTGCTGAAGAGAACTCTTCTGATGGGGAACTCTCTAAGGATGCAGATCTTCAAGAAGCCTACAATAAACTTTGCAAGGTTGCTGCAAAGGATTCCATGAATGTTGAATTAGGCTTGAAGGAAATTGCATCTCTTGAGCTTGATAAGAATAATCTGCTTGTTAAATTGTTTGATGCTACTGAACTTTTGAATAATGTTAAGACTGAGAACATGATGTTGCTTGAAAAAGTTAAGAATTTGGAACATGAGCTTTCTGTTGCTAGAGAACAATCTAATAGGTCTGCTAGTTCCAAACTTGATCATATGCTTAGTGTTCAAAAGTCTTCTTCTGACAAAACTGGTTTAGGATTTGTAGAAAGCATCAATGTGTCTGCACCCAATTCCACTATCTTTGTTCCTTCATCTTCTTCTGAACCCCCTATGAGTGAGGTTGTGAGTGAGGTTGTCAAACCCTTAGCAGTTATACCTCCTAGGAAGATTAAGGTTGATTTTAAAGAGTCCAAACCTAAGAAGACTACCCTTTCTAAGGACAAGACACATGATAAGCCTGCCTGGGTTTGTCACTTTTGTGGAAAGTCTGGACACATTCGTCCAAACTGTTACAAGCTGCAAGCTGTTAAGAGAGCAAATAAACCAAAAGTATCTGTGCCTCAAGCACAAGATCCTATGGTGCTTATTGGTGAATTGGTAAAGGCTCTAAACCTTTATTCCAATCTTGGAGTTGGTAATCATTCTCATGTGAATAAGAACTCCAATGCTCGAGGTGCATCTAAAAAGCTTTGGATGCAAAAGGCTCAATCTAAATGAGTCTTTCTGATATGGTCCTTGTGTTTCATTGCTCTACTCTTTGTGACATTTATTCTTTGGTTTTTGTTTTCTTTTTATTTCTAGGACTTGCATTGCATAACATTCATGCATTTCATTCTAGGACTGTTTTTGTTTTTTCTTTTCAAAAAAATAAAATAAAATAAAATAAAAAAGGGAAAAGGAAGCAAATTGTGTTTTGTATTACTTGCTTGGTTTTTGAAAACAAGGTTGGTCAATTTATTTTCACATAACATGTCTTGTGTACCTTGTTTAGCTTTGATGAGCTTATTTATTGCACTTTACTAGTTGAAGCTTTATAGTGCATGTTGTGTGGGAAAGATGTTTATGGTGTTGATCACTTTGTCTTGATCTTGAAGTCACATGTTTTTGACTGTTGGACTTGATCCTTTTGAGAAAGGCATAAATAACCATCTCACCACTATTCACTAGCCAATCATGAATATCTTAGTGCATATCGTAAGATTTTGTGCTCGAGAAAGTGTAGCACATGCACAAAAAGAACATAAGGTGTAGCCTCGGTTTAAATGCTTAAAATTAGTGTGTACATTATTGGACTTAAAGCTAAATCAAATAACTAAAATTGGTGTGTACAATATGAGGCAAAATCAAGAAACTTACATGATTGCAAGTTTATGATCTAGGAGATGTGGGAGTTATATGGTGTAACTGTTTTGGTGTTAGTCTCTTTCAAATTCTGTGTGATGAATTTTGTAGACTTTGTGTTTGATTTCTATACACATATCACCTCACATGTATCTCAAGCTTTTGCTAGCTGCACACACTACACAAGTTACTCTTTGCTAAACTGTGTACATGTTATTGTGTGTGTTTTTGGTTTGACCAATCAAGTTTGAAAATACCTTGCGTTTTATGCAAAACAGATTTGTTGCTTGAGAATTTAAAGGGAGAATGTGTGAAAATCTTAATTTTGGGAAAACTGGGTTTAAAACTTGTGTTTTTGAAAAACTTTGCATCTCATACTCATGCATTTTATTCATATTTTTCAATGCTTGGAGGAGTTTATGCACAAAACTGAGCTGTTTTTCAAAACTGTGTTTTTTCTAGAATTTCGATCAATCGAAACTGTATTTCGATCAATCGAAATTGCGATTAAAAATTTAAGGGAGCCTCTGTTCATTTCGATCAATCAAATTTCGTGAATCAGGTTTTTAAAAATTTAGATCTTGACTTTTTCAAATCACCTTTTTCAAAAGTTTTCAAACTTTTCTCTCTCTCTCTCCGATTCGGACTAGGCTCCACATCAAATTTTTGTCGTTTTCCTCCCAAATTTTTGCAAGTTTTTCATCTCTCTAAGCCGGTAAGTCCATTTTACCCTTCCTTTTGCATTTTATTTCATATTTTCATGCATAAATTCATGCATTTTGTGAGGAATTTCGGACCTATTCAAAATTGGGATTTTTGATGAATCAAGCCTTCTTCTATGAAATTGATCATTGGGTTTTGTTTCTATGATGTTGTAAACATGATCTTTGATACTTAATTTGATCATTTTGGTGTTTTGTGAGAAATTGAAATTTCTAGGGCTTGTATTTACCCGAATTGGGGATTTTGTTCAAATTTGGTTTAATTGATGAAATTGGCTTGATTGAATTGATGTAATTGATCATTATAATCTGTGTTCTAACTTGTGTGATGATCAATTGGTCAATTTTTTATAAAAACGAACAAGTGGTTTTTCAATTTTGGGTTTTTGTTAGAAACTCTATGCTCAAGCCAATTTTGTGAATTTGAACTTAAATTGAACTTAAATTTCACTGCATTAGAGCATGCATCATGACATTTAACTGTTCATGCATCATATAGATTTTTGTTCTATATTTTTATGTGCTAACTTGCATTCTGCCCTTGGTTTTTCTTTCTTCTGTTCTTTTTGGTTCTGCTTCGTGTCTTTGTCCTTATCCTAGTATCATGCCTAGGAAGACTAGAGCCCATAGGACACCATCCACTTCCTCTGAGTCTCCTTCTAGGAGTGTGTTGTTTAGGAATGACAAATGCAGAGAGGCCTATGAGAAACTGAACTGTAAAAGAAAGATTTGGGCTGAGCGTTCTGTTGTTTTAGATAAGGTTGATCCGGCCATTAGGGCGAACCTTAAGCGTAGAGGTTGGTTGTCCTTGTTAGAGGTAGATCATCCACCCTCGACCGCCCTAATTAGAGAGTTCTTCTCGAATCTCTCTTGCCACATCTATGATTCCAACACCCTTGTTAGGAGTTGGATACAAGGTGTTGAGTTCACCATTACCCCTAAGATAGTGGCTGAATCTCTTAGGGTTCTAGTCGTTAGGCATCCTGTCTATCCTTATGAGGAGTCTCCATCCCTTGATACCGTCATGTCTTACATCACTGGGTCTTCTATCTAGTGGGGTTCTGATCCTCGGATCACGTCTGCTGAGCTTACTGAGTCTTCCTATCTTTTCTTTAGGATAGCATGTCATTTTTTGTGGCCTATTTCTCATCTTCACACCATCCCTCTTGAGCGATGTGTGTTTCTATACGCTTTTGTTTCTGGTGCGTCTATCAACTTTCCTCATTTGTTTCTTCGTTCTTTGAACGAAGTTTATAGGAGTTCTGCTGTTGCTCATGCTCTTATTCATCCTATTTTTCATTCATAGGATTTTATTGTTTCTTGGTCTAACTGATTTCCCTGCCGGTGAGCCCGTGCATGTTGTTGCTCCCATAGGTGTCACCTTCCTTAGGCAGAGAGTATCTCACTTGAGAGTTGGCTCTATGCGTCCTAGAGGTGCGTCATCTAGTGTTGTTCCCCCTCCTCCCTCTTCTACAGGTGCTGATACGGCTGAGGCGTCTGGTGTTGTTGCTACTAATGCTGATGTTCCTCCACCGACTACTTCAGATGATTCTGACATTCGACGTACATTGGATCATGTCTTGACCGTTCAAGCGGCTCATGGACAAATTTTGGTGGACATGCTTGATGAGATTCGTGCTTTGCGCATGGAGTTGGCACAGTTTCAACGATCCTCACCGCCACCTCCTTTTGATGATGGATTTTGATTGTCCTTTGGCATTCCGTCACAAAAAGGGGGAGTACTTTGGATTTAAGCACTTGTAGAGTTTTTTGTTTTCAGGGGGAAAGCATTTTTTTTTTCTTTTTTTTGTTGGAGCTTGTGGAGATTAGATTGTATCTAGCTGCTTCACTTTGTATTTACCTTTTTGGCTCTTGATGTATTTTTGTTGGGCTATTCATGATAGGGGGAGATACTTTGTGATACATTGTTATCTATGTCTCTTGTTTCACTGCTTATTGATTTATATTTATGAGTTATTCATTGATATATGTCTTTATTTTGTGTTGAGTGAAATCAAGAATTTATTTTGTTTACTTGTATTTTCCACACATGCGGTTATGCATTTTGTTTAAGTGTTTCAGGAAATATACAGGTTGATTCAATTGAGCTGCTGTCTACATTTGCAACTGATGAATAGTAGTTAGGATTGGATTTGTTATTATGAGCATTTTTTTGTAAAGGGCTTTTCTTTGTAAACTTTGAGCTTTTAGTTGTGTTTTGTCACGGATTGCCAAAGGGGGAGTTTGTTGGGTTCTAAAGACTTAGGAACTTATTTATTTAGAACTCTAATGTGTATTGTTGGCAAACCATGATCAAAACAGGTTGTTTAGTCTTGTTTAGACTTGCTCAAAGTTGTGTCTTTTATGTAAAGTTGGAATCAAGCTGATGCAGAAGTTACTGTGCATTTCGGCCTGGCTCGATCGATCGAAGCTTAGGCTCGATCAATCGAAAATCGGGCAGAATGCGTTTTCTATAGAATTCCAACTCAGCCCTTGTTTATTTAAAACGTTTAGAGTTTTATGTTTTTGCCCTAGGTATATAAGGCAAACCCTAGCCACGTTTTAGTATTGCTTATATTGCTGTTTGTGTGAATCTCTTGTGAGATCTGTGAGGAGCTTTCCTTTACACAAGCTTAGGATTATCAAGAAGGAGATTTCTTCAAGAACTTGATGATCATTCAGTTGCTGCCATAAGAGCTTAAAGAAACACAAGCGGGTGTGCTTGTACTTGCTGGAGAATCCAAGAAAGAAGGAGTCTGTGGTCTCGAAACTTGTACGTGGTCGTGTCAGTAAGTTTCTACTGGTGGGTAGCAATAGGATGTTAGTGGTCTAAGTCCTGTTGAGCAATTTCGATTCTTTCATAGTGGATTCAGGTTTATCTTGAGGATAGCTAGGTTAAATCCTCTCCAAATTTTTACCGGTTTGGTTTCCTGGGTGATCATATCATTGTGTTATTTATCTTTCCGCTGCTTTGCATGATATGATTGTTTGATTGTGATAACCTAGACTTGGAATTTGGACTAAGTAACAATTTGGCTAATTAACTAGGTTAATCCATTTGTGTTTTAAGGGGTCTAAAAACCTATCAAGAAGCCTGTATTGACTGACTGACAGATTGGATTCAGTTTATGCAAAGGGACCCATGCAATAGAAAAGTGGCTGCTTTAATGATAAAATCTAAAAATCACACACACGGGGGAGAGGAAAGAGAATTTTTGAACAACTTACAAAAATATTGTATCTATTATTGTATCTATTAGATTTAACATTAAGAGCAAAATATTTTTTTGTAATAAAATCACACAGACGGGGTAGAGGAAAGAGAATTTTTGGACAACTTACAAAATATTTAGTTTGTCACAAAACTAGTTTTTAACTTTTTATGGATTAATTATTTAAATCAAAAGTATCAAAACTAAATTGAAAAAATTATAGAATACTCCAAAAGTACCATAAATTTATATTTCATCCTCTTACATAAATTGTGAATTGTAGATCTCTCAATTCATGTGAGATGTGAGAATACAAATTTATGATACTCCCGTAGTATTATATAATTAACCACCCAATTAACACCTACCTTAGTGCAATTATTTCATGCATCTTCCAACTAATTCCTTTTTGTTTTTCAACAGTAGGTTAAAAAATTGTAAAAACACGATAAAAGATCCAGCTCCCTTTGATGGTTTTACTTTGATCCGTGTTTGAATAGATAGAATGATTTATCATGTATATATATCATATATATAGAGTGAGAGCAAAATGTTATGGTAAACCTTGGTTAAAATCCTTTTTGTGTTTTTTCTTTTTGAATAATAATTCAGAAGCCCGTATTGACTGGAGTCAATCTATGCAAAGGGACCCATGCAATAGAAAATTAGCTGCTTTGATCTGGGAAATGATGGCTGGCACTATGATTAATCCAAAAATCTTTCAGAGAAAAATTTATTTGACAGTAACAGGATCCTGACTTGAAGTTAATAAGAGCTAACCCATGATTGGGGGTAGATGAGTTTGGTCCTCATTGCATTTGCATGGGTGGTTCCCCTTCTTTGACAAGTCGCCAGTAATAAATAGTGTACGGCTTCTAGCTGCAAGTAGCAACTGAAGTTTTTGCTATATCAGAGCACCAATTAATCTACTCGGTCACTAATCAGATTTTTAACTCTCAAGCGAATTTTAATTTTCAATTATCCTATAATGTATAAAAATAAATATACATAAAAACTTGACAATGACCTATGGCTTAGGAATGCGCAGACACAAACATAAGTACGGGTATGGGTACAATACGGCGACACGAGCAATTTTTGAAAAATTATAACATGATACAAAAAATAAGACACCGTTACGACATAGATACAAAATGGATACGACACAGGTACAACACCCCAAATAAAGTGTCTGTGCGTTCTAACCAATCGCTATGATCCCATACTAAAAAAATTCCTAACATTAATGACCAAGTTTAACTAGGCTTAATCTCCGATAACTATAAAAATGCTAAAATGGAGGCTAACATGAATCCAACCCATGCATAGAGGAATATAGAACTTAAAAGGCTTCTTTTTCAGTGGAATTTGTTTTAGTTTTAGATTATATGCAGGCACTTACCCATACCATGTGAGTTCGTCCCTGACGTGAAATTTACATGCCTTTCCCATATTCCAATATTAGTATTTGGTTGGGTCGCAATTATAAGATTAAAGCACCGTGTGGACCTATGGTAAAAGTAACAAAATCAAGACTAGGAAATGCAAGCTTCTCAGAAAGTCCGTTAGATACATTAATTCAATCACATCACAATGTGGAAATATAGTTGTACTATGATAATGAAGATATTTCCGGGAAGAATACATGGAATCCAGCGGTTTGATTTCGAGTATCTTTTCTGCAATTCAATATGATTCACGTTGGTATTCTTTGGAAGTCAAAAAAAATGAAGATACCCACTATTCACTCTCTGGCTGTGTTCTCACTTACTAAAGTGTGTTGAGCCATGGATATAAAAATCGACCGTTTGCCATTACACTCATCAATCATACACTTCAACATGGCTTCCAAAGTTTCCATTTCCGTTCTGGTAGTATCATGGATCCTTTGTGTCTTCATGCATTCCACAAATATGTTTATTGCAGCTGCCTCGGTGGCAGCATCTGAATCATCACTAGAGGCGAAGGCTCTGCGGGAGAGTGGGTGGTGGAGTCATCAGTCCAACGAAACGTCCTTAAATCATTGCGTGTGGAATGGAATTATATGCAATGATGACGGAAGCGTCACAGAGATTCACATGGATGGGGTCTATCTGGGAGATAATATTATTAGGAAATTCAACTTCTCTTCCTTCCCAAATTTAGTCCGTCTTGATCTTTGGAATACTGGACTTCGAGGGAGCATCCCTCAACAGATAGGTACTCTTTCAAAACTTATCTACCTAGATCTTTCCAGTAATAATCTTACGGGTCACTTCCCTCTTCTTCTCATGAACCTCACTCAATTAGAATCTTTTTCCATTTCCCAAAATCTAATCAGTGGGCCCATTCCCGAAGAATTGGGAAATTTAAAAAATCTTCAAGTATTAGATCTGAGTTATAACAAACTCACAGGATCAATTCCTTCAACTCTGGGCCTTTTAACCAATCTCTGGGGTTTGGGTTTGAGTTCTAATATGATCACTGGTTCCATACCCGACAAATTGGGAGATTTAAAAAATCTTCAAGTATTAGTTCTGGGAAATAACAATCTCACAGGACTAATTGCTTCAGCTCTACGCATTTTCACCGATCTCCACAATATGACAGATTTGTATCTTGATTCAAACCAGTTCAACGGCTCCATTCCCCTAGAAATAGGCAACATGAAGTGTCTTATATCCTTGAACCTCAGCAATAACAACATCGTTGGTGAAATCCCATCCACTATACGTCATTTAACTAATTTGTCCTTTTTGTCCCTTAGTTGGAATCAAATCAGTGGTTCTATCCCCATAGAATTAGCTAACTGCTCTTCACTAGCCAACTTGTCTTTAAGTCACAATTACTTAAATAGAAGCATTCCCTCTCAATTCATTGACCTTATTTCTTTACGTTTTATTGACCTCAGCTACAATAATCTCACAGGCAACATTCCCCTTTATCTTGTTAACTTGGAATTTAACCTGTCTTACAATTCTTTGGAGGGTCAAATCTCAAATATTTTCCTAAATCATAGTTTCGAAGCATTTATCGGCAATAAGAATTTATGTGGTGACGACTTCAAAGGTTTCTCTCCTTGCCTTTCATCTTCCCAAATCATGAGCAAAATAAAAATGTTACTAACCCTCACAATTTTCATTGTGCTTTTTCTTCTTTGGTGTTTTCTCTACTCTCGATGTTGGATTATAGGGAAAACACAATCCAATCCAAGCAGAACAATAAATGGGGACTTGTTCTCAATATGGAATTTTGATGGAAAAATTGCATACGAAGATATCATTGAAGCAACAAAAGACTTTGACATTAGATATTGCATTGGAACAGGTGGTTATGGTAGTGTTTACAAAGCACAATTGCCTAGCGGTAAAGTTGTTGCCCTAAAAAAACTTCATCGCTTAGAGGCTGAGGACCCAAGTTTTGACAAGAGTTTCAAGAACGAGGTACAAATGCTAACGGAAATTCGGCATCGAAACATTGTGAAACTTCATGGCTATTGCTTGCATAAACGATGCATGTTTTTGGTATATCAATACATGGAAAGGGGAAGCTTATTTTGTATCCTAAGTGACGATGTTGAAGCATTGGAATTAGATTGGCCTAAGAGGATGAACATTATCAAAAGCATAGCACATGCCCTATCTTACATGCATCATGAATGCATCCCAGTAATTATTCATCGTGATATATCAAGCAACAATATTTTATTGAACTCTAAGCTAGAGGCTTTTGTCTCCGACTTTGGCACGGCTAGACTTCTTGATCCTGATTCCTCTAACCAAACTTTAGTTGTTGGGACCTATGGTTATATTGCCCCAGGTGAGTTTTTGTGTAATTATTATAACTATATCATATCCCTTTAACACCTATTATTTTAAAAGGTTAGCCATGTGGGAATTTTTATAACTATATCCTGATTCCTCCAACCAAACGTGTTTACCTTATTGTTTGTTATATGAATTGAATCATGCAGGGTGCAAGCAATCATTTTCACTAAGGAATTTTTATCCAATAACTACTTTTAACCAACCTTTTCAAGTAGAAAATTAAAAAATTATAGGATAAATATATTACTTTTTTAAATAGCTTCCATTTATTTTCCTACGCAGAGCTGGCGTATACCATGGTGGTGACTGAAAAATGTGATGTTTACAGCTTTGGAATGGTGGCACTAGAAATATTAATGGGAAAACACCCAGGAGAACTCTTGACTTCATTATCAACGTTATCTTCTCAAAATTTGATGTTAAACGAAATATTAGATCAACGTTTGCCACCACCAAATCGTTCAATTGCACAAGATATTTTCTTTGCTGCTTCTGTAGCCTTTGCATGCTTACGCACCAAACCAAAGTCCCGACCTACGATGAAATGGGTTTCCCAAGAATGTCTTTCAGGTAAGAAACCACTAGCCATCCCCTTGCATGCAATTTCGCTATGGCAGTTAAGGAATCAAGAAACTTATATGATGGGAGAGAGTGAAACTCAATCACGTAGTGCTTGTTGTTAGGTTGTGTACCATATGGTTTGATGAACTTATGAGAAAAGAAATTGTTGTGTATGAATGATTTTCTTTTTCTTTTTTTCTTTTTTCTTTTTTTTTTTTCTTTTTTTTTTTTTTTTTTTTTTTTTGTAAGAAAAGAAAATTCTATTAGAATGATGTAATTCTGTAAGGTTTATCTATTTTCTTTATGATTTGTGGCCTGTATTTTGCATCATGAAATATAGGTGTCTCATCAAAGAAGGAACTATTAGGGCGGACCATGGACACTCCTAGTTCCTTGAAAGTTTTAATTATAATATTTTCTTTTATATATATATATATATATATATATATATATATATAAAAAGCAAATATTAAAATCATAATATTCTTCGTTCATATTAAAATCAGATGGGACCCATACATGATTTTGTCGTGCTACTAGTTTTACGGTTACAAACAATAACAGAGCTTTTCATTGTCAAGGGCGAACCCATATTTGGGCTAAGTTGCGGAAAAATGATATGGTGTAATAGGACCACCCCTATTTGAGAGAACCATTTGTCTCGCTATGTTCATTAAAAGTTTAATCCTTCATTAGTTCTCTTTAAGAGTAGTTTTTTATGGAGTCTCACAAAAAATTCATATATAGATAACTTTTCTCAATTGTAATTCTTTAGGCTATTTTGTGTTTTCTTATAATCTCTTTTAAATAAAATTATTTTTACCTATAAAAAAAAAAATTAGTATATTTGACTATGTTAGTTTCCTTTTGGAGTTTAAAAAAGCAAGAAATGTCTCAAATTAAACAACAGATATGTTTAGGAACTAGAAAATTGAATGACCTTTTTTGATGCAGTGGTCCGTTAAAATATTGACTAAAAGTACATTTTGATTTTTTAGTACCAAAATGTTCAATATGAATTTTTATCCGCATGAATGAATGCTTCAAGCACACTTGAGTTGTAAAAATGCCAACCACTGAAAAATACTCATTTACTAAAACAGAACCGTGGATAAGGTGACCCTTAAATACCACATTAGCTCAAAATGATGTTATTTTAAATAAATCAATTGAATCCTGGAATTGTGGTTTATGGAGTCACCATATTTAACTTCAATTAAATATTCCATAGTATTTCCACCAATCTTCGTCATATGATTTTTGACATTCTCCACAAAATTTTTTCTAAGGTGCTAGTAAACAGGTTGAAAACGATCCTACCACATATCATCACCAAGCACCAAAGCGCATTTACAAAAGATCGGCTTATATCAGACAATATTCTAATAGCCTTTGAGTCTCTTCATTATATGCAAAACCATAATTCTGCCAAGGATAGTTTCATGGCTCTCAAGCTAGACATGAGCAAAGATTATGACCGGGTGGAGTGGTCATTCCTTGAAACTATTATGAGGAAATTGGGGTTTAATAAGAACTGGATCACTCTCATGATGCCTTGGGTCTCCATTGTCTCTTACTCAATTCTCATTCACAGTGCACCTACTGGATTCATAACGCCAACAAGGGGCAAAAGGCAAGGCGATCCCCTCTCATCATTCATGTTTCTCTTATGTACTAAAGGGCTCCATGGCTTACTCACCCAATCGGCCTTGAGAGGAGACATTCATGGCTTTTCCCTTAGAAGGATAAGCCCCTCATCGTGGACGCAACGGAATTGTTGGGAGTCGCCACCTAATTTTTGCAATGGTCTAGGAACCATATATATAGCGTTCTCTCAAGAAATGACCATTAATCTTATAACCAGAGATATGGGTTCGGAGTTAAGGTACAATCTTGGGAAGATGTTAGGCACCCAAAACCGCCCAACCCTAAGGTCAGCTTCCTCCTATTGTGTCTTATGTCTTAACCTTATTAAAGGCACACTCAATATTGTTATTATAAACTCACACACACACTAACATACATCTAAGCACTCAACACGGCATCAATCATCCCAAAAAGACCTAATCATACATCTATCATGACAATCAACCAAAGCCTAACATTCATCTAGCATGGCATATCCCCACCCAAACATAACATACATGTCATATCAACCTAGCATCCATCTATAGCATGGCATCTCATATCAACCTAACATTCATATAATCATGCATATCATCACATCACAAACCCTAGCATACATCTAATCATGGCATCTCCTAACATATTACATCTTCCAAGGCAGTAACAAAACAAGGCAGAAAGATAGGCACGGCAAACAAACATAGATCATCACATGTATTCCAAACTGTTAGACATGAAATCAAACATTAAACAAAGATATTACATCATTAAAATGCATGTTCATACCAATGCATGACTTACCTCACTTACCTTGCAGCAACTTAACACCTATAGCATAAATGCATGAACATGTGAATGCATGTTCTTGGCATCAAAGTAAGGAAATGGGAAATAAACCCTAATTCTAACATGTGAAAGGAAAGCAAACAATTAAACATGAGAAACAAAAGCTTAAGACCATAAATAGATGAAAAAGGATCTAAAACAGAAGCATTACATGTGAAAACAAAAGCAAAATAAAAAAAATTAAGGTTTAGGGTTTTTGGGTAGGATCATGCGCACGCATGAACAAGCCTGCATGCACATAATCAAGCCTACGTGCGCGAGCAAGATTATGCACACGTGGAATCCTACCCAGAAACCCTAACAACACAGCAAATAGAGCAAGGTTTCAAAACACTAAATCTAACATCCTAACATTCTTTTAAGACATAAAACTATATAAACCTAAGCTATATAAACATATTAAAGCATATAATGACAAAGAAACTAAAACAAACAAAAAGATTAAAGTGCAAAAAGAAAAGAAAAGAAAGTTTAGATTAATACCTCAAACAAAAAGCTCTTCAAGCTTGATTTTTGACAATTCCCCTCAGTCAAATCTATTCACAATTAAAAACATGAGTGATTAGTAATCTTAAACTCAAAGATCAAGGCTAGATAAGGTCCCAATCAAAAGAAAATTGACTTAAGAATATTTTGTGAAAAAACTCCATCTTTGATTCACTATTTCTAGTGAATCTATTCACAATTAAGTGCAATGATGAAGGCAACGTCACAGAGATTAAAATGGGTGGGGTCAATCTCGAAGATGAGTTTAGGAAATTCAACTTCTCTTCCTTCCAAATTTAGTCCATCTTGAACTTAATTAGACTGGACTCCAGGGAAGCATCCCACCAGGGATAGGTACTCTTTCAAAACTCACCCACCTTGATTTGTCTTAGAACAATCTTACAGGTGACTTGCTTCTTTCACTTACAAACCTCACCCATTTAGTGTTTCTTGAAATTTCTGATAATCTAGTCACTGGTTTCATCCCTAAAGAATTAGGAAATTTAAAGAATCTCCATTCGTTACGTCTAGCTAGAAACAAATTCACTAAACCAATCCCTTCATCTTTAAGTCACCTAACCAAATTGGTCTATTTGTCTCTTAGTTCAAACCAAATCAACGGTTCGATTTTGTCAGGAATAGGTAACATGAAGAATTTGGAGCACTTGTTCCTCTATAGGAACAAGCTAACTAGTCCAATCCCTTCTTCTCTAAGTTATCTAACCAAATTGGTCTCTTTGTCTCTTGGTTAAAATCAAATTAATGGTTCCATTCTGCCAAAAATAGGCTTCATGAAGAATTTGAATTACTTGTCCCTCTCTAATAACAAGCTCACTGGGCCAATTCCTTCCTCTCTGGGTCATCTAAACAAATTGATCTCTTTGTCTCTTTATTCAAACCAAATTAGTGGTTCTATTTTGTCTGAAATAGGCCATTTAAATAAGATGGAAACTTTGAACCTTAGTTGGAATCAAATCAATGGGTCCATCTCCGTGGAAATAGCTAATTGCTCTTCATTGGATACATTGTCTTTAAAACACAACTACTTAACCGGAACCATTCCCTCTCAAATTCAAGACATTTATTTGCTACATTTAATTGACCTCAACTAAAATAATCTCATAGGCAACATTCCCCCCTATCTTGTTAAATTTTAACTTGTTATACAATTCCTTGAAAGGTTGCATACCAGATAATTTCCAAAATTATAGTTTCTACACATTCATTGGCAACAAGAATTTATGTGGTAACATCAAAGGTGCCCCTCCTTGCCTTCCATCTTCCCAAACCATGTTCCAAATAAAAATTTTGGTTCCCTTTACTATTTTCATTGTGATTTTACTTCTCAGATATTTTTTTCACTATCGAAATTGAGTTTTGAAAACACAATCTAAGTCAAGGGTAACAAAAAATGGGAACTTGTTCTCAATATAGACTTATGATGGGAAAATTGCATATGAAGACATCATGAGAGTCACAGAAGACTTTGACATTAGATATTGTATTGGAACAGGAGGTTATGGTAGTGTTTACAAAGCACATTTACCTAGCGGCAAAATAGTTGCGCTGAAAAAACTTCATCGCCTAGAGGCCGAGGACCTAACTTTTGACAAGAGTTTCAAGAACGAGGTCAAAATGTTAACAGAAATCCGACATTGAAACATTGTGAAACTCCATGGCTATTGTTTGCATAAACGATGCATGTTTTTGGTCTATGAGTACATGGAAAGGGGAAGCCTATTTTATGTCTTACGGAACGATACTGAGGCTATGGAATTGGATTGGACAAAAAGGGTGAACATCATCAAAGGCATAGCACACAGCATATCATACATGCATCATGAATGCATCCTAGTAATTGTTCATCGAGATATAATCAGCAATAATATTCTATTGAACATTAAGTTTGAGGCTTTTGTCTCTGATTTTGGAACAGCTAGACTTCTTGATCCTGATTCCTCCAATCAAACCCTTGTTGTTGGAACCTATGGTTATATTGCACTAGGTGAATTATTGTTTTCGGACTATATGACTATACATATAATTTTTTTCCCTTTTTTGCCTATTATGTTTAAAGGTTAGTCATGTGGGCCTTCCAAATGATCATGCTAGTTTACCTTATTGTTTGTTACCTGAATTGAATCATGCAGGGTATCAAGTAATCTCCTTCTATGGAATTTTTATGTAATGACAACATTTGACCAATCTCTTCATGAAGACAATATACAAAAATAAAAATTCAAAAAGAAAATAAAGGAGAAAGATATTACATTTGTTTTAATAGATTTCATTACTTTTTTTTTTCTTTTTTTTATGCATAATTAGCGTATTCTATGGTGGTGACTGAAAAATGTGATGTCTATAGTTTTGGAGTAGTAGTACTAGAAATAATAATGGGAAGACATCCAGGAGATCTCTTGACTTCATTATCATCACCATCTTCTCAAAATTTTATGTTGAATGAAATATTAGACCAACGCTTGCCACCTCCGAATCAACTAGTTGCACAAGATATTTTTATTGTTGTAACTATAGCATTGGCATGCTTACGCACCACACCAAAGTCTCGGCCTACAATGAAATGTGTGTCCCAGGAATTTCTTTCTCATAAGAAACCAATCCCAACCCATTACATGCAATTTCACTGTGGCAGTTGAAGAACCAAGAAACTTATATGATTGGAGAGTGAAACTCAATCATGAAGCACTTGCATTAGGTTGAGTATCATATTGTTCAATGAATTTATGTGAATGAAAATGTGTACGACAATAACAATGATATATGAATCATGTAATTTCTGTCAGGTTTATTATTTTATTTAGGGCTGTCCAGAATGATCCGAAGACCCGACCCACCCGAAGAAACCGACCGGACCCGATCCGACGCCGGCCGACCCAACTACTCCGGCGGTCGGCGGCGGGTCTTCACCACCAAAAACCGATTCCGGCGGGTCGGTTTCGGTTTCCCTCCCCTAAAACCCAAAAAACCCGAACCGACCGAAAGATATACAGATTCCGACTAAAATTTCCAGATTCCGGCCAATTTTTCCAGATTCCGGCGAAAAACAAGCATTCCGGCGAAAGTTTTCACTTAGATCCGGTGAGATTTTGACCGGATCTGGCGAAATCTCATCGAATCCAGTGATATTTTTGCCGGATCCAGTCAAAATCTTACCAGATCTAAGTGAAAACTATCGCCGGAATCTAGGTTTTGCCGGAATCTGGAGATTTTCGCCAGAATCTAAGTTTTTCTCACCGTTTTCTCGTCGTCTTCTCAGATCTATGACTCCGACCGACCCGCCCTCCACCCGTTGATGGTTTGATCCGCCCGACCCGATTACTCCGGCGGTCGGCGGCGGGTGAAATTTTTTGCCACCCGATTCCGGCGGGTCGGTTCCGGGTTGGGCACAAACCCGACCCGGACCGACCCGTGGACAGCCCTAATTTTATTTATGATTTGTAGCCTGTATTTTGCATCATAAAATATAAATCCTTACCACTTTTCTAATACCACACATCTATAATCCTAAATTCCTAATAGGTATTGTGGAGATTGCAAAGGCTTATCCATATGCATGACCACAAGAAAGACTGGTACTGTGTTTTCCTCGTTATAGAATCCATATTAGTAAAGGAAAATTTAATAAGCAAATAATTAATAAGATAAAAATGAATACAAAAGACCTTAACTCTTATAGTTATAAAGTCTTCTTGGGCCAAGATCAAAAGCATGAAGTCCTAAGTTTAAACCTAACAAAATGACTTGCTGACATTAGAACAAGTATATTGTAATTGAAAATAAAAAATCAAAAGAGATATTTTACATTTGTTAGTCTCGAGCAGTGACACTAACAAATAAAGAGTATTAATGCATTCTTTGACACGGTTCAGTCTTTGCTATACTAGTCGTGCCACTATGACAATGATAGGTCCTTCAACCATGCAATACTTGTTTTATGGTTAAGACTAACGACACAATTTTTCGTGGTCAAGAGCTAATAAACCAAACTGGGGACCAGATGATTTAGCCCCTCAATGAATCTGCATGGATGGTTCCGCTTACAAGTCGTGCATAACCAACTTTTCTTGACAGATACAAGATAGGACATGGAATTACAAAATAGAAAGTATAAACCAAAATATTTTCTATACAGAACATAAAACCAGTAACTAATGTACCCTGCCTATCACTTTCACTAGGTTCCTTTTTAAGTTCTCTGGCAAAATCAGCCTAGCAATTAACCAGCTGCAGATTAATTCATTAGCTATACCTAATCATGGCACCCTTCCTATTGATCTCTAAACCGATAGTAGTATGTGTTATTTTCGTTCTAACCAACTTGGCCTATTTGTTGCTTGATTCAAACCAAATTAATGGTTCCATTCTGCCAGAAATAGGCAACATGAAGAATTTGAGTTTCTTGTCCCTCTTTGATAACAAGCTCACCGGTCCAATCCATTTGTTTCTAGGTCATCTAACCAAATTGGTCTCTTTGTATCTAGATTCAAACCAAATTAATGGTTCCATTTTGCTAGAAATAGGCAACATTTGAAAATTTTGAGTTACCTATACCTCACCAATAACAAGCTTAGTGGTACAATCCCTTTGTCTTAAATCATTTAACCAATTTGGTCGCATTGTCTGTTGATTCAAACCAAATCAATGGTACCATTCCTCCAAAAATAGGTCATTTAACTAACATGGAAACTTTGAACCTTAGTTGGAATCAAATCAGTGGTTCCATCCCAATAGAAATAGCTAATTGCTCTTCGTTGGGCATGTTGTCTTTAAGCCACAACTACTTAATTGGAACCATTCCCTCTCAAATTAGAGACCTTTATTTGCTACATTTGATTGACCTCAGCTACAATAATCTCACAGGCAACATTCCCCCTTATCTTGTTAACATAAATTTCAACTTGTCATAAAATTCCTTGAAAGGTTACATACCAGATAATTTCCAAAATTATAGTTTCTACACATTCATTGGCAACAAGGATTTATGTGGTAACGTCAAAGGTGCCCCACCTTGCCTTCCATCTTCCCAAACCATGTGCCAAATAAAAAATTTTGGTTCCCCTTACTATTTTCATTGTGATTTTACTTCTTGGATATTTTTTCCACTCTTGAAATCAAGTTTTGAAAACACAATCTGATCAAGGGTAACAAAAAATGGAAACTTGTTCTCGATATGGACGAATGATGGGAAAATTGCATATGAAGACATCATGAGAGTCACAGAGGACTTTGACATTAGATATTGTATTGGAACAGGAGGTTATGATAATGTTTAAAAAGCACAATTACCTAGCGGCAAAATGGTTCCGTGAAAAAGCTTCATCGCCTAGAGGCCGAGGACCCAACTTTTGACAAAAGTTTCAAGAACGAGGTCAAAATGTTAACAAAAATCTGACATTGAAACATTGTGAAACTTCATGGCTATTGTTTGCATAAACAATGCATGTTTTTGGTCTATGATACAGAGGCTATGGAATTGGATTGGACGAAAAGAGTGAACATCATCAAAAGCATAGCACACGACATATCATACATGCATCATGAATGCATCCTAGTAATTGTTCATCGAGATATAACCAGCAATAATATTCTATTGAACATTAAGTTGGAGGCTTTTGTCTCTAATTTTGAAACAGCTAGACTTCTTGATCCTAATACCCTAGTTGTTGGGACCTAGGGTTATATTGCACCAGGTGAATTATTGTTTTCGTACTATACATATATTTTTTCCCTTTTTTGCCTATTATGTTTAAAAGGTTAGTCATGTGGGGCCTTCCAAATGATCATGCTAGTTTACCTTATTGTTTGTTACCTGAATTGAATCATGCTGGGTATCAAGTAATCACTTTCTATGGAATTTTTATGTAATGAGAACATTTGACCAATCTCTTCACCAAGATAATATACAAAAATAAAATTTCAAAAATAAAATAAAGGAGAAAGATATTACATTAGTTTTAATAGATTTCATTGTTTTTCTTTTCTTTTCTTTTCTTTTTTCTATATAGAACTAGCGTATACCATGTTGGTGACTGAAAAATGTGACGTCAATAGCTTTGGAGTGGTAGCACAAGAAATAATAATGGGAAGATATCCAGGAGATCTCTTGACTTTATTATCATCACCATCTTCTCAAAATTTTATGTTGAATGAAATATTAGACCAACGCTTGCCACCTCCGAATCAACTAGTTGCACAGGATATTTTTATTGTTGTAACTATAGCATTGGCATGCTTAGGCACCACACCAAAGTCGCGGCCTACAATGAAATGTGTGTCCCAAGAATTTCTTTCTCATAAGAAACCAATACCCAACCCATTACATGCAGTTTCACCGTGGCAGTTGAAGAACAAGAAAACTTATATTTATATGATTGGAGAGTGAAACTCAATCATGAAGCACTTGTATTAGGTTGAGTATCATATTGTTTAATGAATTTATGTGAATGAAAATGTGTACGACAATACAATGATATATGAATCATGTAATTTCTGTCAGGTTTATTTACTTTTATTTATGATTTGTAGCCTGTATTTTGCATCATAAAATATAAATCCTTACCACTTTTCTAATACCACACATCTATCATCCTAATAGGCATTGTGGAGATTGCAAAGGCTTATCCATATGCATTACCGCAAGAAAGACTGGTACTGTGTTTTCCTCGTTATAGAACCATATTAGTAAAGGCAAATTTAATAAGCAAATAATTAATAAGATATAAATTAATACAAAAGACCTTGACTCTTATAAAGTCTTCTTGGGCCAAGATCAAAAGCCTGAAGTCCTAAGTTTAAACCTAACAAAATGACTTGCTGACATTAGAACAAGTATATTGTAATTGAAAATAAAAAATCAAAAGAGATATTTTACATTTATTAGTCTTGAGCAATGACACTAACAAATAAAGAGTATTAATGCATTCTTTGACACGGTTCAGTCTTTGCTATACCAGTCGTGTCACTATGACAAACAATGATAGGTCCAATCATGCAATACTTGATTTATGGTTAAGATTAATGACACAATTTTTCATAGTCAAAAGCTAATAACCCAAACTGGGGACTCGATGATTTAGCCCTTCAATGAATTTGAATGGATGGTTCCGCTTACAAGTCGTGCATAACCAAATTTTCTTGACAGATACAAGATAGGACATGGAATTACAAAGTAGAAAGTAGAAACCAAAATATTTTCTATACAGAACATAAGACCAGTAACTAATGTACCCTGCCTATCACTTTCACTAGGTTCCTTTTTAAGTCCTCTGGCAAAATCAGCCTAGCAATTAACCAGCTGCAGATTAATTCATTAGTTATACCTAATCATGGCACCCTTCCTATTGATCTCTAAACAAATAGTAGTATGTGTCATTTTCGTTCTTTCCTTTTCTCCTACTATAGATAGTGCAATATTGCTAGTGAGAGCAAGTGACTCATCATTATCGCTTGAACATGAAGCAGAGGCTCTGCTGGAGAGTGGTTGGTGGCACTGGTGGAGTTCCAATAGAAACAATACCTCAAGTCATTGTAAGTGGCCTGGTATAGCTTGTAACAAAGCTGGAAGTGTGACAGAGATTAAACCACCTCGTAACTTCACGGTGGGTGACGAATTTGGGAAACTCAACTTCTCTTTCTTCCCAAACCTTGTTCGGCTTGATCTTAGTGGGAACGGACTCCAAGGAAGCATCGCCACTCATTTTGGTGTTCTTTCAAAGCTCATGTACTTCAACCTGTCCTCAAATAATATGACAGGTGAGCTAACTACTTGGCTAGCAAATCTCACCCAATTAGTAGAGCTGGATCTTTCAAATCACCATTTTAAGAGTCCCATTCCCATGCAACTGGGGAATCTGAAGAATCTGGTTGCCATAAACTTAAGTGGTAACATGCTCATAGGTCCAATCCCTTCATCCCTGGTTCATTTGACCAACTTGACATCTCTATGCCTCAGTTTGAACCAAATCAACAGTTCCATCCCTTCAGATGTAGGAAATTTGAAAAAGCTAGTTCACCTGGATCTTAGT
The DNA here is from genome assembly GCA_030021035.2 of Notholithocarpus densiflorus. NCBI lineage: Eukaryota > Viridiplantae > Streptophyta > Magnoliopsida > Fagales > Fagaceae > Notholithocarpus > Notholithocarpus densiflorus. The sequence goes on along the minus strand of JARYZH020000221.1, from coordinate 385,859 downwards.
TCTAATTACCTTAATGGTTCAATTCCCTCATCCCTTAATCATTTAACCAGATTGAATTATTTGTCCTTTCATTCAAATTTCATAGAAGGTTTCATAGACCAAGAAATTAGGAATGTAGAACATTTGAGTTGGCTAGACTTGTCTAATAACAAGATGTCTGGTGTCATACCAATTGAACTTACCAAATTAACCCAATTGGAGTACTTAAATCTGTCCTCTAACCAACTTTCTGGCCGCATACCTCCTGAAATAGACTTGCTTTCCAATCTTCTACATTTAGACCTCTCCCATAACAGGCTTGTTGGACATATCCCAACTCATATTGGGAATTGCAACAATCTAAAGCATTTGTCATTGAACAACAATAGTCTGAATGGAAGCATTCCAGCCCAGGTTGGGAGCCTCTCACTACTTTATATTGACATTAGTCATAATGTCATCAGTGGAAGGATAGCTCACCATCTGGGAAAATTGACAAGCCTAGAATTCTTGAATCTCTCCCATAATAATCTCTCTGGTACCATACCTGATTTCCTTAACTCCATGACCCAGATATCATCCATTGACTTGTCATATAATAATTTGGAGGGTAAGATTCCACGCAAGTTTAAAGATAGATACCCACCACAAGCAATCATTGGCAACAAGGGTTTATGCGGTGAATTCAAGTGTATGCCTTCTTGCTTGACATCTACAACCACAGATTCAGAAGAAAACCAGAGAGGGATAGGTTTCACTTCTCCACTGTCATTCTATATCTATTATTCTACCTTTCTATTTTTGGATATCTATATATATTTCTATCTACAAATGACGATGTTGAATCCAAGAGAACTGTAAACAATAATGGAGATTTACTCTCAATATGGAATTATGATGGAAGAATTGCATATGAAGATATCATTAAAGCAACCGAGGACTTCAACATCAAATATTGTATTGGAACCAGAGGTTATGGCAGTGTTTACAAAGCACAGTTGCCCAGTGGAAATATTTTTGCCTTGAAGAAACTTCATCAACTAGAAGCAAAGGAGGCAGCTCTCATCAAGAGTTTTGAAACTGAGGTAAAAGTATTATCTGAAATAAGACATCGAAACATTTTGAAGCTTCATGGATTTTGTTTACACAAGCAATGTATGTTTTTGGTTTATGAATACATGGAAAGGGGAAGCTTATATTGTGTCCTAAGCAATGATGATGAAGCTGTTGAGTTGAACTGGACAAAGAGAGTGAACATTGTTAAGAGTGTGGCACATGCTTTATCTTACTTGCATCACAATTTCAACCCACCAATTGTTCACCGGGATATATCAAGCAGCAACATTCTATTGAATTTGGAATTTGAGGCATTTGTCTCTGACTTTGGTACAGCAAGACCTCTTAATCCCAATTCGTCCCATGAAACTATACTTGCAGGTACATATGGATATGTTGCTCCAGGTGAACACTTCAAGCCTTCTTCTACCACTTCATTACTTTAATATTTCATACTTCTTCCTGGCACTTTTATTGTTTAGACTTGAATAACATGCTAATAAGAAAATATAAAACAAATATGTACTAAGGGCGTTATTTTTTTTATTTCTTTCTTTTGCAGAATTTGCCTATACTATGGTCGTGACAGTAAAAGGTGATGCCTATAGCTTTGGGATAGTGGCACTAGAAACAATAATGGGAATGCATCCAGGAGAGCTCCTCTCGTCATTATCACCATCTTCATCCAATCAAGATGTAATGCTAAAGGATGTCTTGGATCCACGCCTCTCGCCTCCAACAGATAAACGGGATGTGCAAGATATTGCCCTTGTTGCAACAATAGCATTTGCATGCTTACATTCCAACCCAAAGTCCCGACCAACCATGGAAAGTGTGTCTCGGGAATTTCTTTCTCACAAAGCAACATTGGTGAAACCTTTCTGTGAAATTTCAATATCACAACTTTGGCAGAAAGAATATATTTGAATGAAGAAAGACCTAATGGATCATGGATATAGTTTCTAGATTGATGTAATATCACTCCTTTCCCAAGTTTTGCAAATTGAACGCATCCCACTTAGCCCATAGGATGAAGTTCGTAAGTTGGTAGTTCTTGTAGTCACTAAAAATTATATGAGCGAATAATTAAATATAAAGGGATTCAGTGTAGCTTGATCTTCCACTTAGAATTAATTTATATGTAGCTTTTAACTTTCATCTAAAACTACAACTTGGAAGGTTGACATCCCACTAATTTTCAAGGAATATTATACATTTATACCCATCATATGCACCGATTGCAACGAAGGGTTGAACTTGGTTTATCTCCTTACTTTCCACCAACTACAACCACACTCCTGCAATAACTAATTTATGAAATCTCATTCCTCAGTTATGCATTTCTTCTCAAAAGCAATGATGAGAACATTCAATTTATCCACCAAAAAAAAAAATTTTAAAGGGGGTGTAGATGTGTCATCAAGGTCTTATGATGGGAGAACATCATATAATTACATATTTGAAGCTATACAAGGAATTTGACAAAAAAAAAAAATTGCATTGAAACTAGATGGCAAAATCTAAAGAATAGTTGAATAGTTCACCTGAAGCATCATATAAAAGCATCTGCTATTCTGATTTGATGAATCAAGAGCAAGTAGTCTGCCAAAGTTAGATAGAAAATCTCCACTTCAAAATTCAACAGAACACAGTAACTTGGAGTAATATTCCCTCCTATCACATAAAAGATCTCACATGTAAGTTTCATATAACAACAGATCACACATGTAAATTTCATGGTATACCCATAATTCATGTAAGAGGATAAAAGTATTAGTCCTAAAATATCGAATAATTCTCATACATCATGCCTTGGCCAAACAATTGATGGGCGCAATTGTGATGCAGAGTATATAATAATGCATGTTCCACACCATTTATTGCCTTTAATCCCTCTCCTACAAAAAGTAAGAGTTTTTCTCATTATGGTATAGAGATCATTGAGGGGATAACAGGACTCCCACTGATTAAGTGCCTCATTTGTAAATGAACGAACTATCTTTCTATACCGCCTGGTTTGTCCAAAATGTCTCATTGTTTACGTCTACTGTAAACAACAGATGGTCACTACAGATCATTAAAAACAGCAGTCCCTAATGCAGCTGTTCATTGAAAATGACAATCATTTATTCTTCCTGGTCTGAAAAGAAACGCTTTTCAAAATGACTAGCAAATCTGTTCAAACCTGTAACAAATCAATTTACACTAATAGCATCACATGGAAAACCAGCCGCACTAGAAGGCTTGCAGCTTAAATATTAAAAAAAAACAGCTTAATTTACCAAAAAATTGTATATAAACCCCAAACTATATTCTTTACATAAAATAAAAAGTAAAATAAAAAGGGTGCTTAAGAAAGAGAATTACCCACCACCAGTCTCAGAGTTTGAATATGCAACAAATTCACATTCAATAAGCAATAAGTTATTGTGCATGTATACTAAAAAGGAAAGGCTGGGAAATATTTTGGATTAACTATAATGCTCAAAACCAATTACAAACCATATAAGTGCAGCTTCATGATTCTCTCCAGGGCAACTTCACCAGTTACATATCAAAAAAACAAAACTCCAATCTCCAAAACATAGAGAGCAAGCCACACTGTCATCTCTCATAAAGAAAACATCGACATTGATTTTCAAAACAACCCCCAGATTTTTTTTTTTTTTTTTTTCTTCTGTTGGGAAAGATTCCTACATCCCTAAAAAGATGACATAAAAAGAAAAGGAGACAAAATGGGTACAGAAGAGATAATATGGTTCTCAATGTTATGGCTTTGAAACACTTGGTTTTGGGGAGCGGTGAAGATGGTGATGGTGATATGGAGACACATGCGGACCATTTGGTATGGAGAGGCTCCTTGTTGGTTGCCCATTCCTAGAAAACCCTGTCTGGATTCTACTGCAGTTTCTAGCATTTGGGTAGGACCCCATACGCTCTGCTTGCATAGCCTGAAAGAATGATGAAGAGCAGGCCATGTCCTTGAGGTTGGGCAAAGGCTTTAGTGCTTCAACAACTTCACTCATCAGAGGTCTGGCTTTAGGGTCAGGACTAAGGCAGTGGGCAGCCAACTGAAGTGCTTTTTGAGAACCTTTGACTGAGAAGCGGCCTTCGAGGCGAGGATCTAGAAGTCGATAGAACCTTCGCCTCTCTCCAAGATGTGGCCTTGCCCATTCCACCAAGTTATGCTCCCCATTTGGTCTGGTTTTGTCCATGGATCTTCGGCCAGTCACCATTTCAAGCAAAACAACCCCAAAGCTATAGACATCACTCTTTGATGTAAGATGTCCTGACACACAATAGATAGTATTAGCCATAGATGATTCAGATAACTCACTTAAACTCTTATTTAGGTTAAATTAAAGACGTTGATCACTCAACTGAGCGTTAGCTAGCAAAACTTTTATTGTTTCACTTTTTCATTTTTAAGAGAACCAAATCTTTCTATACTTCACATACTTTCTATCCTCTACGTCATCCATTTGCCCCAGCAAAGGTTATAGGTGCAACTAGTGGAAGAGGAAGTCATGTGAAACAACTTGAAGGTTAGCTGAAAATAAAGAGGGATGAGGTCACAATAGCATAAGTTTGGCAATGAAGGTGTTGCAACTAGCAACATCAAAGAGGTGAGGATGGTAGTGGTATCAGTGATGGTGACCATGTCAGTTGCAAGCTGGAGCCAGGGTTTAGTTTCAGCTTTGGTATTTGTAAAGGTAACATACATGGTGCAAAAAAGAAGATATGTGCAAGGAAAACACAACAATTTTTATGAAGTAACAGATAGTGCTAAAAAAAAAATCCAGGATCAAGGAGTGCTAATTTGATAGCAGCATTGAATTATATTACACACACACACACACACAAACCTATAAAACATAATGCAGAATGATGATACAAACAGTCCAACCATACTAACCTGTCATCACATACTCCGGGGCAGCATAACCATAAGTTCCCATCACTCGGGTAGATACATGAGTTTTCCCATCTTCTGGACCATCTTTGGCAAGTCCAAAATCAGAAAGTTTTGCATTGTAATCCTGGAATAGAAAGTTCTTCACAATGAGCAAAGACAAATATAGATATTGTTCACATAATTTGAATCACAAATGGAACTTCTTAAATAAGGAAAGAAAATAAAATAATTACACACCGCATCCAACAGGATATTAGATGTTTTAAAATCTCGATAAATAACTGGCTTTTCAGCTTCCTCATGAAGAAAGGCAAGGCCCTTTGCAGCACCAAGGGCAACTTTCATTCTAATGGACCAAGGAAGAGGCAGGGACCCTGCTCCATGTAACATAATTATTACCTAGAACATTTTCATTTGGTACTAAAATACATTATCCACTCAATTGTAATATTTAGGTGGTCTAAAGAATTTTTCATGCCATTACATAAGATATGCAATCTAATACAATGCACAGAAAATATAGTATTGTTTCCAAATGGTCACTTGTTGAGTACTTTTTTTATGAGTGTTTATTTGTTGAACCCTTGAAGACAAATCAATGGTAACAATTGTTAGAAATATGTGGTTAAATGATTAAATTTATCATATCTCAATAACTTAAGCTTTTGGGACAATCGGTAATTTAACATAGTATCAGAGCATGAGATCCTAAGTTTGATCCTTGTCTCCTCCACTCTGTCTCCCATTTAAATTCCCACGTTTTGGGCCTCACCTATTAAAAGGTAGTTTCAGCCCACACGTGAGGGGGGTGTTAGAGATATGTTGTTAAATAATTAAATTTACCATATCTCAATAGCTTAAACTTTTGGGACAATCGGTAATTTAACAACAATAATCTATCCCAGGGATTGCTCAAAGAAAGAACTCAGACACACACATAAACCAGATATATGCCTTAAAATTACATTTCTATGTGTGTACGCACGTGTAGTTTATGTCTTAAAATTGCATGCATCAAATCTTCATTGCCTTTCATACACACTTAAATCTGTAATAATTTTTTCTTCCTACAAAAAGCCAGTAAAACCTGAAGCTTTAGCTGATATTTTCTTTTCTTCAACTTATATTATTTGTGAATATAATTAGAACCAGTTTTATAAGGAAACCCTATAGCAAAAAAAGATAAATGGGAAAAATGAAAAGGGTTGAGATAGCATGGAACAAAATTAACTCTCCAGGGCCACTTAATAGGGAGCAATGAAAAGGGAAAAAGGAAAAGTTAAAAATAAATAAATCAGATTATTACAAGATCCAAAAGAACACGAGTGGAGAGTAAATATCCTATTTTAAGGAGAGCAGCATTAAATAATTAGCCAATTTTAAATGATAGAATAAAATTCATGGATATCTCTTTCATAGCCAACACCGACTAATTTGTTGAGGATTCATGGCTAACCCAATATTAAACACATGCAAGATGAAGAGGAAATTTGAGAAAAGTGAGTGCAAATTCATACTTCGAAAAAGGTGATTCTCCAAGCTTCCTCGAGGCATAAACTCATAGACAAGTAGCCTCTGGTCATCCTCAATGCAATAACCAATTAATTTAACCAAATTAGGGTGAAGAAGGTCACCGAGATAATTAACTTCAGCCTGCCATATGGAAAAGAAATAAAATTACCTTTTAAGTCATAGAAGTGAAGGTAACAAGCTACCCAAATCTCCAACCTGATATTAGTGCAAAGAAAAGAAATAAAAAAGTTGATAACGAATTCTCCTACCAGCCATTCTTTATGACCTTGTAGTCCATCATGGTTGAGGGTCTTTACTGCAACTGCAACCCCTGTTCCAGGTTTTACCGGAGCAGTTCCGTTCTCATTGATCCAACCCTTGAATACGCAACCAAACCCACCCTCTCCAAGAAGACTCTCAGGTCTAAAATTCCTCGTTGATGACTTAAGCTCATTAAAACTGAATTTTCGAAGTTGTGAAGCAACTTTCAATTCCTCAACCAAGTTGGGAGTTGATGGAGTACTTTCTGCAATGCTAGTTGTTGAGGATGACACAACAGGAGCAACTGGCTGGTCTTGGCTGGTATCATTTGTAGATTTACTCTCCGCTGATTCACAAACAGAAATGACACAATCATTTGGATTTAATTCAACCATAACCAGCTAAGCTATAAATAAAAGAATCTGCTAATCATGAGCTCAGATAGACTGGAAGACGTACAATATACATGTACAAGGAGACAAGCCTCTAAATGCATGTAGATGCATACACATAGGTAGTTTGTTACTGTAAATAGAACATGTATTGAATTTAAGGTAAAGCACCAATGTTGTGCTGTGATATAAGAAATCCTTGAAGCCTAAAGGAAGCTCCAAAGAATAACTGAAACTGTGATTTAGCATGACTAGTAACCTGATGAAATACGAAATAATTTAAAAGTCTAAACAATGCTCCAAAGCATGACTAGTAACATGACGAAAAATATTAGGTTCAAAAAAGTCCACATGGGTCTGCCAATACATAAGAACGTATAACACAATTCATTAAAAAGTTATAAATTTCATGGAAGCATGTTGAGCACTTGCCAACACTAGAAACGTGTCCACATTGATCTAGGGATACATAAGAACGATATACGCGTTTGGTTAAAAAGTCATTACTTTCTTCAATGTCTAATTATGTAAATAAATTAATGCTCCATCAACACAATCTACAATTCATTACAAGGGCATCACTCTTCTACTTCACTACTCATAATAACTCTTGAAAATTATTCGACAAAAATTTAACAAGAGAAAGTTTCCATAAAGCATATTCAAAACAAGCATGCTGCAGTGTGTGTGTATTTCTAGGGAGCATCCACCACCATAACGTGGAAGTTGAACCTAAACTAAGATTATAGCGTGAAATCATGGTTAAACATGCTAGGATCCTATTGCAAGCTTGGGCATCTAGAAATATGTTTCACAGCAGTGTTAGCCAATGACCTATATATAAGGAACTTATACTGCATTAATTGATCCTATCAATACATTTCAGGAAGCCATTATATTATGTCCAATTATTCCCTTCTAAAAGGGATTGCAAGTTTGCAATAAAATTTATCAACAGGGACAACTCCCTGTGATTTGAATTTTTCTTATTATTATTGGCAAGTTACACACGTACTCAATGGGTTCTAAACCTACAATCTCAGCCTCCACGTGGGAGGAGGAAGTGCCATTTGAGCAAGAGCTCATTGGCAAGTCCATGGTATTGCATCTTCGCAAGTTTCTAACCCTTTCTGATTAAGAAACAACAAACTAACAACCGGCAACAAATCATATCTCAGGGAGACCAAAAAAATAAATGAGAAGATTGCCACATGGTCATATTTTGTAAGTTCCTAGAAAGGAGCAATCTAATAATTATGAACCAACTATATTACCAGTAGTCAATTAACAGTATTAACGGACTAACGTTATTAACGGACAGAACTAACTAAGTACTTATTAAAGTCTATATCCATAACCTGCACTGATGGAAAATCTTAAATAGAAAATAGATTCACAATGTAAAAGAAATAAATTCAGTAAAAATGGAGATCAATATTCCAAAATGTGCTGCAAGTAATATCCACATCAAAGCAAAGAACAAAGTCAGATATAACATACACTTCAATATCAACAGGCACCAAACAGATACAAATGTAATATGATCATAAACAGACTAACACAAAGAATCAATCAATATCTACAACTACATAAAACCATATAACAAGATTGATCATATTAAGGAAACGCAGTAGACACAGAACATTTGTTTAAAAGTAGAATAAAAGTATACCATATTGAGTGCTAGTGCCACTCATAGAGCCATCCACTTTGGACTTTGAAGACATGCAGCTTCCAATGAACCTAAACTTAAACCAACATCCTGTCATCTCATTTTCTTCATCTTTCTTTTTCCTTCCCTTTGATTTTTCCACATCCCAAGCCCCAACATTAAAAGCATCAGGACCTAACCCCATCTCTCAAATCCCTAAACTAACTCTCATATCTCAAAAGCATCCCATTTCAGCAATCACCACCATTCCAGTCTATTTTAACACAACCTCCCCAAACCCAAAAACATCAAAATGCAGCAGCATATAACCATAGCAATCAAAAACCACCAAAACAAAAATAAAACAACCCAGAAACACAAAAACCGATTAAATAATCAAAATTCAAAAACACCCATTAGAGCATACCCAACCCTTGATCATATGAACCCAAAATCACTCAACCCCAAATGGGTTTTGGAATATGCTTGAATGCTCCAAATGGGCAACACCCAGATCACAAAAATGTACATGCAAACTGAAATAAAAACATCACCTTGAGTAATCAGTAGCTATAACAGAGATGAAAGTTTCAAAATTTAGTGCTGTTAAGAACCTTAAAAATCGAACAAACAAAAGCTGAACAGCTTAGACCAAAACAATGTAGTACTTTTTTTACTCCGAAATTGTAGCTAAACCAAACAGACACGCACACATATGTTTCACTCACTCCCACAGTGGACAGACAGACATACTACAATAGCAGCAAGACTAAGCTACCAGTACCAAAAACAAGCATTGTGGCTGTGGTTTCTAGGGAGAGCAAGACAAAAGCTTTTAAAGGCAATGGAAGAGCACAGAGATAGAGAAACGCTCATTTTGCGTGAAAAGGAGAGAGAGAGAGAGAGAGAGGTGAAGAGAGTGAAGTGGCATTGGTATACTTGGTAAGTATGTTTGTTGGAGAGTGAGACAGAAGGGAAAGTGTAAAACTACAGGCAGTGAGACTGTGACCGTGTGTGTGAGAGTGGCAGCTGGACTTTGATTACTGGTCAGCTCCTCGAACTGACCCAATTCCCTAGGGACACAGCAATGGCCAGTGTTCAACAATTTACCAAAAATAAATTCTTTTTTAATAATTGATAGAGTAATTTGAATCATTAACATTTCTTTATTGAAAATATTTTTTGGTAGAAAATATTAAAACTATAAAAATTTTAATTTTAATATATTAAAATATAATCTTGAATTCTCAAAATTAGTTTAAATTCGATTTTTTTTTACTTATAAAAATATAATTTAATCTTTAAAAAATAATAATGATAAAGAATGTTGAAACTTTGAGTTCTATCCGGCTGTTATTAAAAATTTATATTTATCACATGTATAGAGTGCTAGCGTGACACATAAAAAAGTTAATGCGGCATAGGAATAAATTTAATAGAACTATGGAAGAAGAAATCAATACCTTTTAAATATTTTAAAGAACAAATTGTTACTTTTTAAATTTGGAAAAAAGTAATGAAATTTAAGCCAAATTTTAAGGGAGGGGGAGTATATTTCAACTTTTATTTTTCCCTTTAAAAAGGTGCAATGTGATACACTTCTCATATGAATAGTAAGTTTCATTATAAATTTAATTAAATTGTAAGTCAAATTTATGTACGGAAACATTCAACAATATCGATAATGAAATGATCTCACCTAGGTGAGTAAATTAGTTGTCTTAGCTTTCGTGTCAAGTACTATGGATTATGGAATATGTCATTTAGCACCAAATTAAAATGAACACTTGGAGCAAAATTATACTAAAATTAAAAATTAATTTGGATTACAATTATACTTCGACTTTAATATATTACATATGATTAATGGAATCCATTATTTATGTCAAAAAAATTGGGGCAATATCACAACGTTGTACCTATACTTCTACAGTATTGAACCATTTTTCAAAAACAAAATGAGTAATTTTTCAATACTCCAAGAGTATTGTTCATTTCTCTCACATAGTAATGAGTTCTACTAATTAAATTCATAGTATAACTCATTATTCATATGAAAGGAGTGAACATAATTACTTGAGTATTAAATAATTTTTCAAAAAAAATGAATATTCTTCATTCATTCTTCCACCTAAGCATAGCTTTGCATTTATGTGAAATTAATTCTTCTTTAAAAATAAATGTAAAATTAATTCATTGCCATCTTTGAAGGGGTAAATGCATTTATTTCACCCAAAATAGGAAATTTATTCAATACTCAAGGTGCAATATTCCTTTCTCTTAAATGAATTGTGGGTCTCATTATGAATTTTATTAATGTGACCTACTATTTTGTAAGAGAAGACATCTCACATCATAATTATCATTCCAAACAAAGCATATATATGTAATAGCATTAATTAATTGTCATGCATTATGTAAATGTGCATTTATTTCCTTTTTTTTTAATAGAAATGTATTTATTTTTATGTATTAATTATCTATATGTGTTGTACTAATTATTGATGTAAAGGTAAATTTCACTTTAATCTCTATACTTCATGAGTTGTAACAAATTAAAATCTAAACATTTAAGTGGGTTCCAGTTAGCTCAACTGGTAAAGTCTCTGATGGTTGTATAAGAGATCTGGGGTTCAATCCCCGCCTACACCAAAAACTGATTGGTGTCTTGGTCTGATAATAAAGAGCTATCTTCAGGAGCGGACGCCATAGGTTGAAACTCTTTCTCAAAAAAAAAATCTAAACATTTAAAAATAACAAATTAAACCCCAAACAACGAACTAAACCCTATAGTCAAATTATTGTAACATTGTTAAGTTAATGTGAAAAAAAAAAAAAAAAAAAAAAAAAAAGTTAACACTGGAAAGATTTGGTTTTGTTTTGTTTTTTTTTCCTTTTCAAATTTTTGCCATAACCCAGATTTGATTGAAGGTAAGAATGCTGAGCAAAATTCAGATTCTTAACTCGGTTGCAAAGTCTAACATAGATGGATGTTATGTTCATTCAATCACATAAAACAAGGCACAACAAATTCCATACGATTAATCACAGTAAATTTAAGTAAACATGTCATGTGTCCGCAGAGTAACATAGCACACATAAATTTTTAGATTGATTAAGATATTTCCACACTGAACATAAGATGACAATTGATGAACAATGGAGATGGCAATTAAAATAGTTCCACACTGAACTTAAATTTTCTGTTGTCTCTCAAGCATCCTACAAAATACAGAGCCAAATTTATGGCTGCTTGTGGAAGCCACTAACAGTACTCGCATCATGGAATCAGATTAAACCGGTAAAACCTATTGAACAGTCTTCGTTCACCAAGATCTTCAGTGAACTTTATTTCAAAAAGAATTCTGAATCATCAAGCGGCTCATGCCCTCTCATTCCAGTTTCATGGTTTTCGCTATCATCATCATCATATTTGATAATTAACTTTACAAATTAGGATTGAAAAGTTGAATACCCATGATTGCTTGACTGAAAAGGAAAAGAAGAAAGAAGAAGAGGATCCCATCAATGGACTCCTTTCCCATCCGTTTGCCTACAACTTATTCGATCAGCTTTTATGTACAATTTTTTTAAACCTTATTTTTTCTTTTCTTTTTTAAGTACTAATAACTTTAACACATTTTCAACTAAAAAAACAAAAACGATTAGAAAAAACCTAAATAAGCTTATACCAAACGCATATGCAGTACCGAAGAACCAAATTCACCATTGATGTCGACGGGTAGTGTTGGGAGAACTGCAACGTGCGGCAGAATGTGGCTGGGTTAAGTGGTGTCCATATTGTTAGATCATGGCCTCAATCAAAGTTTCTTAATGTGCCATCTCCCAAACAAGTGTTATTAGAGGTAATGATGGTGTGCGGCAAAGTTATTAAGGTCTCTCTTGTAGTTGAAGTGAGAATGGAGTGACAAGGTTATCAAAGTACCTTTTGTAGTTAGAGCAGGGACGAGGTATATGTACTTGGAGCCTATATATATATAATTATGCCTCATACAAGGCAAGTTCATACGACCCACACAAATGAAATTGGAAAAAGGCTCAACAAAGTAGTATTTCTCATGGTACTAGATCAAAAGAAAAATGACACGTCATCCAAATTCAATGTACATGGACATACAAGATTTTCATAGATGAGTGAGCAAGATTGACATATGATTCTCGTGGATGGTTTACGAGAGTTTATGGATGATGCATGGTTAAGGAAAAAAACACAATAGGTAAATAGAAGTTAGTAGGATTTATTTGTGGCCGAAAAAAATGAGGTTTCATAGCCCACAAAAAAGTAATGACTCACACATACAGTATACATTATTGGGTATATACATATAAGAAGAAGTTCCACATGGAAAAAACGTTTAAAAATAAATAAATAAAAATTAATATAACATAACTAGACCAAAACTCATAAATTTAAAATTTTGAGTTAAATAGTATTCTTATACGTGATATCAAGGTCTCAATTGGAAACTCCTTTAAGATGTTAATCTCCTAACACACTCATAGTCCATTTGACAAAAAATTAATAGTTATTTTTTGTTCTTAAGGAAAAAATTTTCTCTTAGATAATTGTTTTTTTTTGGATGAAAAGAAAAAATATTTGTCACATTCTTATACTTCCAATGATTCAAGGTGCTCAAACTTTTTGAGAAAGTTTATAGACACAAAAATTTCACAACTACTGATATGATAAATTGTTAGTAATAGATAAAAAAAGTAATTAGTGGTAGACCTAGCTGAAAATCAATAAAGCCTACCAACTCAATTGTTGTAAAATTGGTGTATTTTGCAATTGTTCTCGAAAATAAGAGAGAGCGAGAGAGAGAACATCCATTTGGGCCCAAAGGGAACTTGTAACTATTAGAACCACCAAAACCGTTGAAGCCCATAGCCAATTAAGGATTGTCTAAAACGCTAAGGACTTGTGCTGTGGATCAATTCATAAGCCCAAGCTCAAGAAGTTCACCAGCAGCCCATTGATCTCCACATGGGATTCTATTCTGATTCAAAGGTTTATCAGTTTTCTTATCCAAAAAAGAAAAGAAAAAGGTTTATCAGTTTCAGTTTAATTAGACTCAATTATGTATATCAATTATTTAATTTCTTTACTTTACGTGAAACTCAACACTTTCACATAATCACATGCACTGACATTAGGCTAAACTTATTGGCTTGTAACTATGTTATTTAAAGAAAAAGCTATTACTTTCTCCTTTGTTTTTTGGTCATCAATATTGCATCAAAAGTAACTGGGTTTTCCAAGCAAAGTTAAGCATTTCCTGTGGAAGGCATGTACTAATAGTTTGCCAACAAAAACAAACTTGCTCAAAAGAAAAATACTCTCCGACCCTACATGCCATCTCTGTGGCTGTCTAGCTGAAGATGTCATGCATGCTTTATGGGAATGTGAAGCTGTAAAGTCGGTGTGGGGATTGGATTTTGGGTGGGTTAATAGTTTTGAAGCTGCACAGGGGACATTCACTGAACCGTTTGGTTGAATTTTGACTCAACCTCATGTTCCTAATATTTTCGCCACCACAGCATGGTTCATTTGAGGTAAGAAAATGCAGTTGCATATGCTTTAACTTAGAAAGCAAGAATTTCTTCTCCTTTGTTTGTTTAGGTGGAGTTTGTTCCACCTAATATAGATAATGTAGTTTTTGCTAATTTCTCAGCACACAAATTAATAATACCATGGATGTCTTTTTTCTCAAAAAAAAAAAAAAAAAATTAACTGGGTTTTCAATTGTGAATACCAAGATTTGAATGTATGGAATCCCAAACCACAGGAATTGTTTAAGCCCATAGCCCATAAACTTGGCCCATACAGAGCTTCAAGTCAGCAAGCTAAATTGGCTAAACTTGAACCCATTAAGTCAGACCAAGGCCCGTTAATATGGTCCACAACCCATGGATTCGATCCGCATGACTAACCTAATTAACACTTCAAATTGGTCTAAGTTAGGCCCACGTAATTCAACCCATAGGCATGGCCCATAAAACGACCAAGCTCACGAGAGAAAGAGGAGGAGTCCAGCAAATTGGAAAAGCTAATTGGATACAAACAGATTCTATAATTTGTCTTTGAAGCACAGACCATTTGTTGATGAACTATTTTAAGAAAGTATTAATATTATTTTTATAAAAATTATCAAAAAAATTAATTATTTTTTTCTTTTCTAATAAATTTTTTTTAAACAAATACCTTTAGGCATCCATCAACAAAATCTTTAGTTACAAATGTGAAAATTAATTTTCAAAGATAAAGGTTTAAGGGCTGCTGATTGTGGTGGCATAAATGAGTTTTGATTGTTTTACATCTAATAGTGTTTACGCTTCACGCCATCCCACACTACATTCACATTTTTTTTTTTTCATATCTTGGATACATAAATTATAGGACATCTATTATTAAAAAGTAGACATTTTGTGAAATATTTCACATCCAAAAGTATGAAACAATAACTATTTGACACAAATGGTCATGTAAAGTTTTTTTTTTTCTTTTTTGAGAAAGAATGGTCTTATGTAAAGTTGCATAGAAATGGATTTTATTTTTCCTTGGTATTTATACAACGACAAAACTAGAATTTTAAATTACAAGGCCCAAAGTATAATTTTACTAAAAAATTGATTATAGAATTTGATGCAACAATGAATTTGATTAGTGTCACTGCCACATTAATACTTGTAGGGACACGGTTTACAGCCCAAGCCCAAAACATATGGGATCTTGGCCCAATGAGCCCAATACAATGAATTTGTAGAGAGTGGGCTGAAGAACTAGGCCCTAATGAACGTGACAACGGCTAGTATGAGTTTGGAAGATGATCAAGCAAGAACTAAGAAAATAAAGCTGAATGACTTCCCTGTCCGAGGAGGTCACACTTGTATATATTGGTCACAATTGAATACAAGAACAGTTTAGATTGTTACAGCCTTTCCTCTCTCTTTCCTCCCCCCCCCCCCCCTTCTCATGGAGGGTCTCTCACATTATATAGCTCCCTTTGGACCATCTTGATCCTACACTTGTTGATTATCTGAGCCCCTACTTGAGTACCTGTCCCATCAGACACCTTCTTTGGCTTTCTATAAGTTGCGGTAGCCAAGGCTACACTGTTCAAAGGTATTCTCCACATAAATGCGGTCAGAAAAGTAGCTGAAGTGCATTTAATGCGGTGGTAGCAGCTTTCCCTTAGATATTTTTGAGTTTCCTTTCTTCTTGTACGTTCATGAGGCATGTCCCTATCACTAGAGCTTCTTGGAGGGTTACCCTAATTGCTGGAATACATACCTGAGCTGCATTCATCATATCCGAGGAGGAAGTTCTCCTCAGACCACTTTCCATTCGTTCCTCACTCGTGAGACTTTGAATTAGAAACCCTCAATATACCATACTAAATATCAATTTTTTATATATAAAAAAAGAGACAAATTTATGTAATAATAAATGTGATTAATACCACCTCAACAAAATAATAAATAAAAATTTTAATTACCTTTTTTTTTGTTTTTCAAAAATGATACATTAATTTGTATGTCCTATATAATAAAATTAGTACTAGTGTCATAATTATAGATAAATTCCTTTGACCAATTAATAGAAGAGAAGAAAAAATATTTATTTTCAAATTATTTGCAATTTCATTTTTAAAAAAATAAAATATTGTAGCTAAGTTTCCCAAAATTGCAAGTTAAATATAAATCATATTTATCATCTAATTATATGCCAAGTAATTTTTGAAATAAAAAAATAAAAAAACTAACTAGTGTTACCAAGAAAAAGCGGAGGAAAAAAACCAAAATTTTAACTGTCTTGGGGTCTAAAAAACAAACAACCAAAGTCAAATAACATAATTAATATAAGTGAATTGAATTTCAAAAAGGTAAATAATTAATTATAAAATAAAAAATAAAATAAAAATACCACGCATACGCACTTTATTTTTTTTTATACCAAAAAGGGAGAAAGCAAACCAAACAGATTACACAACAGCTGGATTAAACCAGCAACAGTTCAAAGGCATTTGACATGCCAAGTTAGCAATTGACCAAACAGATTTAACAACAAGATTAGGCACTAAGTACACATCACAGCAAAGTCCATTTTGGTACAAAAACTCTAAATCAGCTAGTCTGATCTGTTGCAGCCAATCAGTGGTCTTCCTGTGCTGAAATAGTTGGACTAAATGCCTGCTAGATCCAAGAAACAAAATATACTGGAAACCATGATTTTTAGCTTTGATAGTAGCTTCTACCATAGCATCCAGCAGTGCCCCACATGTTGTATTTGCTACACTACTATTTACACCATAAAACAAGCTATCTCCCTACCTAGTAATAGCTTCATAAGCAAAAGATCATCTGTTATGCTTCCTGCTCCTAGCTCCAGCAAGTTTAATTATCAGTTGCCACTGCCCTGAGGGTGAGAAGTGGTCTGGTTGAGGTCTTCTTGGCTGACTTGTGTGGCTTGGTTGATCAAAGAAAGCCTCTTTGTACCTGCAAGCCATAGATTGAGAAATTAAAATCACACTCACAGGATTAGGATGTAAACCATCATATAGCACCCTGTTCCTGTGTAACCAGATATGCCAAAGAGTTGTAAAAATTGCTTGTAAGTAAGCCATTGAAGAAGTCTCCCTAGATTTGAACTTGATGAGAAGTGAGGAAAGCCATTGCTGGACACTTAAACTACTAAAATCAGTGGAATGTACAGCCAAGGTTGATCCGTGCCAACAAGCTCTAGTAAAAGGGCAGAGGAGAAAGAGATGAGTTGAGGATTCAACATCAGAATTACAAAGAGGACATGCTCTTTGGGTTGGAATGCCTCTGTTGTTCAAATTAAGAAGTGTAGGCAATCTATCCTGGATAAGTTTCCAAACAAAAGTATTGATTTTCAAAGGTACTTTGACTCCCCAAATCAGATTCCACACATTTTGGTGTCCATGAATATTCCAAGAAGGATGGGAATCCTGCATAATAATCTCATAGGCTCTTTTGACTTTGTAGTTAACATTAGCCTCATCGGAAAACTTCCAAAGCAACTTGTCTTGCACATCATGAGTTTTAGGTAAGGGGACTTGAAGGATTTGTTTGCTCAAAGGAAAAGGGTATAAGGTTCGAACCAAATCAGCTTTCCATGTTTTGGAATTGTGGCAATAAGATCACCCACTGTACCTGTTTGTAATTCAAGATGATGCAAGTTACCATGAGAACTAGGAAACCAATTTTGATGAGTAAGTGAGATATTGAATCTAGTACCAACTCTCCACTGCCCCTCCCTAAGTCTAAAACTACTCTGTTTAGCAATATTCTTCCAACGCCAAGAATGATGAGACTTTAGAGTGTATTCTTGTAATGAACAATTTGGGTAGTATTTAGCTTTATAAGTCCTTGCCAGCAAAGAGTTAGGATTTTGGTATAGATTCCAATATTGCTTTGCAAGCATAACTTGGTTCATGGGACCAAACTTTTTAATACCAAGACCTCCCTTCCTTTTAGGTTGACAGATTTTTTCCCAATTCAAAAGGTGAAGTTTTTTCTCACCTTGCCCATGCCCCCACCAAAAGGCTCTAATAATGGTATCCATCTCATTACACACCTGATCAGGTACCTTAAAACATGAGAAAGTATTTAAAGGTAAAGATTGTAGCACTGAGGAAATAAGAGTTGTTCTCCCTGCTTGTGATAATAACCTAGCCTTCCAACCCTGCAATTTGGACTGGAGTTTTTCAACCAAGAAGTGAAAATCAGCTATTCTGTTACCGTTAAGCTTAAAGTTGAGGCCAAGGTACTTGCTAGGATTATGCACCAGATTAACTTTCAGTTTTCTAGCCAAGGCTTCCTGGTCTTCCATAGGCATATTAGGTGAACAAAATAAATCAGATTTGAGGGGATTTATACATTGCCCTAATACCTTACAATACCAATCCAAAATTTTTAGCAAGGTGTCTAAAGAGTGCTTATCCTTCTTGAAGAATAAAAAGGAGTTATCAGCAAACAAAAGATGGGTAAATGAAATGCCATTTCTTCCAACTTTAACCCCTTTCAACTTGTTCAAGGTTTCAGCTTGTACGGGAGATGGATAGGATATTAGCACATAAAAGAAACAAATAAGGGGATAGAGGGTCCCCTTGTCTCAACCCTTGAGCTGGTGTGAAAGACTTAGACATGCGACCATTAATGAGTAAGGTGAATTGTACAGAGGTGACACACTTCATGATCCAATTAATCCATTTTGAGTCAAACTTTATCACCACAAGCATTGCCTTAAGAAAATTCCATCTAACTTTATCATAAGCTTTGCTCATATCTATCCGCACTTGATCTAATGAACGGTTACATGAATGTGATGCTGATGCCTGGCTTCTTTTTTTTTTTTTTACAAACTATTACTTTTTAGGGGAAGCAAGCAAGTATAATTATTTAATATTTTAATGTAAAAATTATATATACATATATATATAATATTCGAAAGAATTAAAAATCCACGGGCTTATGGCCCCTGGTCTTGCTTTGGAGTCGTCCCAATATAGATTGAATTAGAGACTGTTTCTCTTTCTTCATATTCTTCTGCTTATTTTTCCCCCTTTTCTTCTGCCACTTAAATTTGATGTCAGCACCGACTCTGAAATTGGCAAAGTTCTTATAATAATAGTCTTTTGGCCAGGCAGCCACTTCATGACCTCCTAAGAAAATTGACTATTCGAATTAAATTTAAGAGAATTTTACAAATATCATCTTTGTATTTTATATTCCGTTTGTTTCGCTGTAAAATGTTTTGCAAAAAATATTTTCAGCATTTTATCATGTTTGTTTCATTGTAAAATTTAATCAAACCTGAAAATGTTTTCTATTAATTGTAAAATTCTTTTTCAAAGTTTGTAATAATGATTTGTCACAAATTTACCATGGTTACTTCACTTAAGGGTATTACAGACAACTATTCTCTATGTTTAGAGTTCATATCCAGCTTTTAAAAAAGATTTGAATGCTTTACATTTAACAATATTCATACTCTTTTATATTATGTTTACATTCCTTCATATTGCGTGTAAAACGTGAATATCTTATATAAGTGTAGATATTGTGTGAAACATTTTACGTCTTGAAATGTGGAAGATGGGTGTGAGGGGCATTCATGTTAGTATGAAATAAAGTATTCAAACTTCAAAGTAGCCAAATGTGATCAGTTTGAGAGTTAGAAAAACTCTAGTGAAAGGCAACTGCAAGCCTTTTTTTTTTTTTTTTTGGGTACCCAACACGTAGTTACAAATAAAAGTTTTGCATTTCTATATTCATTAGCCTCGTTATTTTGCACCCTGTACCCAACAAAATGTTATTTGACGGTGTAAAGTCCAAAACATACCCTCTTGGAAATGTGTATATTCTTAGTTATGAATGTGGAAACAAAGAGATTCCCCATCAGACAGTGCCAATTGATTAATCAAGACAGTACAAGCTTTTGTATTTCTTTAATAATTTTTACAGTTGACAAATCTCAAAAGCATGTGTTCTGCCTTAATCTTCCACTAAAAAAAATCTAAAACATTGTATTTAAGATACTCTCGAATATCTGCCTCTCATGGTATTGTTAGAGCATTCTCATCAAGTGTGCCAAATGCCAAATATTTGGCATTTGGCACACCAAACACCAAAAATCCTCTCTCATGAGGTGTGCCAAATGCCAAAACATTTGGCACTTATGAATAGTTCCGTTCTAAAAATAGAACGGTACGGCCAACAATGCTATTTGTAAAAATTAATTTTTTAATGATTTTCTCTCTCTTCTTTGTCATTTTATCTCCTTTTTTATTTCTCTCTCTCTCGTATGCTTCCCTCACTTTTCTCTCAGCCCTTCTCTCTCCTCTCTCTCTCTATCTTAGCCTCTCTCACAATCCGCCACAGTCACCCACAGCTCACCTCCTCCACTCGCCAGCAGCTCACCTCCTCCACTCGCCAAGCAGCTCGCCTCTCCTCCGACGCCAACACAGCTCGCCTCCGCCGATGCCGCTCGCCAAGCAGCTTGCTTCGCCTCCGCCGATGCCGCTCCAAGCAACCTGCCTCCACCGAAATCTGCCCGATCTCACTAAGATTTGATTCCCCTTATTTGTTTGGATTGTTTATGGTTGATTTTGGGGATTGGATTTGGTTTGAGAAATTGGATCACCAAGCAGCTCACCTCTCCTTCATCGCCAACGCCGCTCGCCTCCGCCGATGCCGCTCGCCAAGCAACTTGCTTCCCCTTCGCCGATGCCGCTCCAAGCAACCTGCCTCCGCCGAAATCTGCACGATCTCACTAAGATCCGATTCCCCTTATTTGTTTGGATTGTTTATGGTTGATTTTGGGGATTGAATTTGGTTTGAGAAATTGGATTGGAGGATAACAATGATTTGGGATTGGATTGTTTGATTTGGGATAGGTTTTGAGGTTTGTGAATGTGGTGGGTTGTTATGGATTTTTTTTTTTTCTGGTTGGGTTTTTTTTTTTTTAAGGTGGTGTTGGTGGACGTGGGTTTGTGCCGGTTCTGGCTGTCGGTGTTGTTGCGGCAGTGGTTGTTGGTGGCCGTTGTTGCGGCAGTGGTGGTGGTGGTGGTTGTGCCGTTGTTGCTGGTGTTGTTGCTGTTGATGATGGGAGGAATTAATATATTATTTTAATGTGTAGTAAATATTATTTTAATGTATAGAATTATAATATAGAACATCTGATAAATGGTATGTTGTAAAATGATGTGCTAAAATGATAAAGTAGGTTTTTGGTGTGTCAAAATGTCATTTTTTATGAGAGAGCTGATAAGAATGCTCTTATAATACCATATAATCACAAAGATGGCGGGAATGTGTGTTAATTTAAATTTTGAGTAATTAATGCTAAAAATATTATAAATGTATTATCCATCCCAAAAAAGGTAATTATTCAGACATTTATATTTTGTTGAAATGGCATGATTACATTCACACAATTACATTAATTTATAAGTGTTTTATTTAGTAAAATTTATAATATTTCAACATTTCCCTTAAATTTTTATAAGTCAATACAATGATAAAATATTTCAGAATATTGGCCGCTCCAAAGGATTGATGCAATCATGTAACATCAGTTGAGATTTTATTTGGTAGATAAAACATATCATATGCCTCATTGTAAATATAGTGAGTGAAGTACAGCACACTAGGCTTCTGGTGTGAAATCTGGTTAGACATTTCCTGCTTCTCATTAGGAAATCTATGCTGTCAAACAAAATTGTGTGAGATATATTAGGGCCAAATGACCCAAACCAATTGTAGACTCATCTAATAATAGAACAAACAAATTAATATTAGGTTATTTTATGGATAGCTTAGGATTAATCAAACATTCCCTAGTACATAATACATGCACTAAGTTCATTGTAATTTGTAGCCCAATAACTTAGTAGACATATGCAAACACCAATGTAATGACTTTTTAAGCTGAACCTTGTAAATCTTTGTATTTACTCTTTTTTTAAAGTTTTTGTTTATCGTTCAATTACACACAATCACACAACTTTAACACGGTATCATAGCTAAATATTCTTGGCCTTTTAGCAAAACTTATATGTCATATCTATTCAGCCCCACCAAATCCGTTCCCAAAAAAAAGAAAAAAAGAAAAAAAAGAGAGAGAGAGAAATCCCAAAACGGATCTGCCACAACAACAGCCTTCATCTCGTAACTCATAACAGGCACTGCAACACAGTGTCTCCAGCACCGTTGATCATCCTCGAAGCCACTGTTGTTGCCTCATTGCCGTTGATTAATCCCACCGTCACCACGCTGCCTTGTGAAACAACTAAACTTTTCTATTTTGTTTTTTTACATAACCAAGCTTCTTATGCTGCCCATAACATAATTTAAAAACGTTCTGTTTGCTTCGCTATAAATGCTTTCAAAAGTAAAATGTTATTTGAAATTATTTTTAATAAAATATTTTTAGTTGTTTAGTGTAATATGTAATAATTTTTAAGCACAAACTATCAAAACTGGAGGCTCTAACTACATGGCACCCCAACCCGCCTAAGCAGCGACCCCACCATAAGTTAGAAGGGAGAGAGCCATAGCGTGTTTTTATAAAATATTTTACCAAGTTTTTAATGTGAAAACATTTTACAACATTTTACAAACAATTTTACAGTTAAAAAATATTTTCAAATTTAACTAAATTTGACAACAAAACAAAAAAAATATTTTTAGATTTGACTAAATTTTACAACGAAACAAACGAAAGATACATTTTACAGCAAAACAAACTCTGCGCACGTAGCTTTGCAGTAGTTTATGTAAAACGCTTGTACTATGGCATAAAAGCCTGCAAGAGAGCTGTTTTAATTTTGTTATATATTCTTCTTCTCTCTACCAGCCTTTTAATCTTATACCTTGGGATAACAACACATGCAACCACTAAGGCAACAAAGAAGGCTGGTAGCTTGTAAAAGAGAGTTTGTTGTAAACATGCTACCAACTGCGTTCTTCTTATAACCCTTCATGTCCTTTCCATACCTATATTTTAATCTCAAAAATTTTTAGGGGGTGCTTTAAATTAATCTATCCTTATGCATTGGGATCAGATTCTTCTGTCCAAAATTGGTGAGGCAAAAGCTTACATATCCCTTTGGGAATTTGTACATGGGCTCAAGTACTTTTCCTGAATCATACCTTCTAAAATATACTCATTGCTCATATACTTGACTCATTAATTGGGTTAGTAGTTGTCTGGTTAAGTTTTGTACTGTATTAATTTATGATCAGGTAGAAATAGAATCTTAATCACAAAATAGATTCTCTGCATTCCTTTTAAGTAAAATGGAGATGTTGCTCCAAAACAAACTTATTAGTAAATTTGATCTTTTACTTGAGAGGTTATTATAATTAGCACTCCTCTCCAATAATGCTTGTTTAATTGAAAGTCCACTCTGCTCCTGCATACAATAATCTTTATTTTTCTGCTGGAACTGGATAGCAAGGACTCTGTGAGTCTGTGTGCCTGAGAGAGAGAGAGAGAGAAAAGTCTGCTATTTTGTTGAATGATAGGAAATGGAGGCAGTAGGTCACATGGATCCTCTACACTCCACAGGAGGAGTACACACAGTTAGATACTTGTCAGATGAAAATTACAAACACCCCCCATCAAAACTAATCAAACCAAACAAAGACCATGCCTAAACCCTTCCCTTGTTGTTTTCTGCACCTATCTCATTCGCTTCTTTCCTCTTGGAATGAGTGCATAAAATCTGACCACCCCTTTTCTGTACAAGTTCTTTCATTAACTCCCACCTAGATTTTGTTTCATCCTTTTAATCCGCAATGACTGATGCATGAGGTCACCCCCTTCCTCATCTTTGGTTCTTTCTCCAAAGCATTTTTATTCAATTTTTTTCTTTTTGTAGTACAATCTTCAAGGTCATGATTCCAAAGCACCAAACTATTAAAAAATTGGAAATTGCAAAGAGAGAATCCAATTTTATTTCATAGCCCATGTTACATGCCAGAGCTGGAAACCCACTCAGTAGCACATGTACCTTAACTAAGAATTAATAATTAAACAAAAGAGAGTATGATTCAGCCTAGCATATATATCACATTTCACCGACTGATGGGCAAGAAAGTATGTAATTTCCACAGTTTAATCAATTGCCCATACTGATATCTAGCCCAACTGAGCAGCTAGCTAGATATGTTTAAATCTATACACCAATTTACTGTGCCAAAATATGAATTCAAACACCCAACTCATAGATGAACAAGTAAATTGTGTATTACTTTGTTTGAGAATTGAATTTTACTTCAATGGAAATAGTGCTACTAGCTTTCTAGGGCCATGGCCAAAAGTTATGTTGGTCTTCAATGCCAGTAAACATGTTGCAGAAGCTTTCATCTTGAGCCATGTGGTCAATTTTTAAGGATTGGAGATCTGGTCTTGATGAGCCTTGGAGGAGTTGGGTCATGCTTGTAGGCCTAAGGGATGAAGGGAATAGGTGGTGACTGCTTAACTGTGAAGATACAGGACTGTTCATTACTGGTGTTCTTGAAATATCCAAATTGATATCACAACTATTCTCACTTCCATTGCTCCAAGAACCCTCAGCTTCTTTCTTGATGCATTTAACCCCAACTTCATTTTTGTCTCTATTTTTAAGAGCCAACAACTGCAGCATTAAAATAAAAGCAATTAAATCAAGACGAAGCAATAGTAAGTCAGAATGAGAATACTTAATTAACACCCTGTTCTAAATCAAACATATAAAATACTTAATTGCAACTAGGGCTACTTGAAAGGTACCGTTGTGATTAATATAATTTTTGTTCCTAAGATGCACAGTTCTGACACTGACACTTAAGAATAGTGATGATCAACTAATAATCAAGAAATAGTGTTAAGAAAAAGGAATCGTTCACTTTTAGAAGTCATTGTTAATGGTAGATCAAGAACCAGGCAATAAAATTAAGGTGTTCTCCTTGATAAACGATGCTCCAAAATTCTATCTACCTAGACTTCTTCAACTTCATTCTTAGAAAGACAAACATATATACTGGTGCCTAAGAAGAATACAAGGAGGAGCAAGTTTTCCACTTTCATTTATTACTTGTAGACTCTCAACTGTAGAATAACACAAAATTGGAAAGTTAAGATCAAGAGGAACAAGAACCGAAAGCTATATATATGCAAAATCTAAACATGCCAAGATCATAAATTTCCAAATTTAATTCTTTTGAGAACCCAAAAAGCTATATATTTGCAAAAATTAAACATGCCCAGACCATAAATTTCCAAGTTTATTTCTCTTCCATATACAAAACCAAATATATGAACAAGCTAGCTAAACTAAATCCATTTGGTCCAGTGGGGATTGAAACTATTACCTCAGCAGTAAGTTTCTTGTTCTGGGACTGAAGGCTATTATTGTCAGCCTTGAGTGCTTCAAACTGTTTCTTCAAGACCTCATAGTCTTTCTCCAATTGCTTGGTCTTCCACCTAGCCCTCCTGTTTTGGAACCAAATGGCAATCTGTCTTGGTTGCAGCCCCAAAGCCTTAGCCAGTTGCATTTTCCTCTCAGGCTCAAGCTTGTTTCCAATCTCAAAGCTCTTCTCAAGTGCCTTCACTTGTTCTAAACTCAGCCTCTTCTTCTTCTCTCCAAGCTGTGATCCGTCATCAGAAAGCTCATCATCTCCATGCACTACTTCTTCACACTTATTATTGTCTATACCTGAAAATGACATCGATCTCTTCATCAAGAATGGCACAGCACCTGAAACAATAGCACCCCAAAATACATCAATAAAAAATAATTGTAAATAATTAAAATTAATAAACCATCAAATTATTAAGCATAAGAGAGAGAGAGAGAGAGAGAGAGAGAGACCATGATAGTGTTGAGGAGGACATGAAGGAAAGGTGTTAGATGAAGGGAGGTGATCTTGATCTTCATGAGTTTGGAACATGAAACCATGAGAAGGTGGGAAGGCCATGGTTTTGGAGTTGTAAAAATTGTATCATGCATGCACTTTGGGTTTGAGGATCCTTTTGCACCAATTTATGGGGGTGTGGGTTATGGTCTGGCTCTCACTCTCATGGTTATGACAGGTCTTTAGAAAGATGAGGTGATGGGTGCAGAGACTGAATTGGACAGCGATATTTAGGTTGAGAGAGAGAAAGAGCAGTGTGAACTGTGAACGAGAGGTCTAAATTGTGAAATAGTATAACACAGAAGTGAGCTTTCGTGGACCCATCCTCCGATAGTGATTTGGGACTCTCTCTCTCTCTCTCTCTCTCTCTCTCTCTCTCACACATATGACTAGCATGAAGGATATAGGCTTTAGGTTAAATGAGCTGAAGTTTTACTTCTAGCCGCCAGAAAATCAAAGTCAATGGTTAGAAATTTCAATCGATGGCCTCATAGAAATTTCATCAAAAATTCTATCTCTAAGATAATCTTTAAAAAATAACATGCTAATGAATGTGATTATTTGATGTTAAAAATATAATAAATAAAAGTCATAATTATTTGTTTGTATTTTTTT
Organism: Notholithocarpus densiflorus; assembly: GCA_030021035.2. Classification (NCBI taxonomy): domain Eukaryota; kingdom Viridiplantae; phylum Streptophyta; class Magnoliopsida; order Fagales; family Fagaceae; genus Notholithocarpus; species Notholithocarpus densiflorus. Next base: position 359,032 of record JARYZH020000221.1, on the reverse strand, counting down.
TTTTAAATAAAGAAAGTTGACATTTATAAGAAAAATGAGCCAAAATCAGTTTAGAGTACATCAGTTAAGTGTGAAGGAACATCCTTTATCTATATAAAATAACTATTAACATGTTTTGTATGTTTAACTAGGTTATGAGTTACATAATTACCTAATTTACGAGTATGAAAAAAGAGACTGAGTTAAAAGCAACTAGAGAAAGTTTAGCCGCTGAAATCCGATAACCAAAGGTAGCAAAGGAGACCTCTTCACTCTTCAAGACTTTTATGTGACTTTGGAGTCCCCTTCAATAATGACTGAATGAAGACCCAACTCCTAAGCAAAGGATGCTTTGACAGTTGCCAAGGCTTCCACCTCATCTGAAGATTGTGGGAGACGGTCTTTCTATGCAATAATCTGCCCCCGATGGTGTCACATTAGTTTATAAAATGTTATATTCTAAAATATTTAGTATCCCTAGCATTAATAAGAAAAATAATAATGAATTTGATGATTTAGTGACTTACACGGTAGTTATGGGATGACACCATAACTAAGCTTCATCCTCAAAGCCTGGAAAATAATCCCATTTATTTAAAACATTTCTATTTTATGTTTCAGAATCAAATATTTACAAATAGTATATCCAAGTTATATGATGTGACTTTATGGGAATTATTAGATTCAAGTAAAAAAAAATCATAATTATGAAATGGACTCTTTCTATTTCAAGTGAAATTGATAAGATTGTCTTCTTTCACGCTGGCTATAGATCTTCAACAAATTAATTACGGCCTACTATATATTTATGTTCCTTGAATAAAATTTCTCTATTCCAATTTTAGTTTTCCACTTCATATTCACCTATTACAGCATATTATGTGTCATTTTTTTTTTTCATTTTAAACTTTGCTTATTTGATAAGCAAAGAGAAAAATAATGTGTTAATCTGCAATTTTTTTAGTGGTAATTTACGATTTATAGGATTTAAAGTGTAGCACTCAAAATAGGATATAGAATTTTTTTTTAAAAAAACTATTATTCCATTGTTCTTTTCTATCCTCTGTCACTAATTTATCCTTTGTTTATAAATATATATATATATTTATATATATATATATATATTCACTCCGTTTGTCTATGAAAACAATTTCTGAAAAGATGACACTTTAAAATTTATTGCAACTACAAAAATGCTCTTCAAAAACATTTTATGCTGTTGAATCCAAACAAAATCACTAATATTGCATATAGACACAAACTTGATGCAGGTGGTGGTCGTGGCAGCAATAGAGGTCTCAAGTGGTAACTCTAGGGTTGTGTGGTGAATTTGGTGATGGCATAGAGATGGTGACGATGGTGGCGATGACATCAAAAAAAGCATGTGAGGTGATGGTGAGGACTGTAGTGATGGTAAAAATAATAGTGGCTCCACAAAGAAATGGAGGGTGAGAGGGCACAGTTAAAAAAAAAACGTTTTCTACTTTTAATCTTGATTCATTTTTCATTTTACCAAATAGCAAAAGATGCAAAAAGTAGAAAATGTTTTCATTCCACTGAAACAAAGAGACATTTGTGCAGAATTTGCTTCTTTTAAATGAAACTAAAAAAATAATGTTTAAATTGACTGTTAAAAACAGATGTGATTGAGGTACATTAAATTGTAGCCTCGACCATAAGTAAATAATCATTTAAAAAAATTAACAAATAGGAAACAGTGGATTTATTTATTCTTGTACAGGAACATCCCTCATGCTGGCTGTCTCATAAGTAGTCCTTTCACATAAGACATTCGCCACCATCAATGAGCCTGCAGCCAAAAATTAAGTTTTCCTGGCCAGTGGTCACCACCAGAGCAGAAATGAATGCCACTAGGGTTATCAAAAAAAAAAAACTCGAGAAAAATGCTCTAAGCTCCAGTTGAAAACCATCTCCATGGCCAGTAAAACTGTAAAAAAAAAAAAAAAATGTTCCTATTATGGTAAACTGTCTTAGGGTCCGTTTGGATACAACTTATTTTTGTTGAAAACTGAAAACACTATAGTAAAATAATTTTTAAATATGTAAATAGTGCTGTGGGACCAATTTTTAATGAAAAAGTGGCTGAAAAATGAAGTTTGTGGGACCCGTGAACAGTGCACGGGTGCACTGTTCACGAGAGAATAGTTAAAAGTTGCGGCTTAAAAAAAAAAAAAGAAAAGAAAATGCGCGGAAGCAAAACGTAGACATGAATCCAAACAGATACTTAGGGTCCGTTTGGATTGAGCTTATTTTTGCTGAAACTGAAAACATTGTAGCGAAATAATTTTTAAATGTGTAAATAGTGTTGTGGGACCCATTTTTAATGAAAAGTTGCTGAAAAGTGTAATTTGTGGGACTTGTAAACAGTGCACGGATGCACTGTTCACAGTTGACTTGTCAACAATTGCGGGCTGAAAAAAAAAAAAAAGAAAAAAAAAAAGAGAAAAACGCATATTACAAAACGCAAATGCCATTTTAAGTTGAATCCAAACGGGTACTTAATCTCAAATTTTTTTTTTTTTGGTGGAGACTCCTGACTCTCGAGTAAAATTGTAAAAGATTAAAGGAGAAAAAGAAAAAAAAAAAAGGAGTAAAATAATGATATAGAAAACTAGGAAAGAAATCCTTTCCAACAATCCTAAAATGCCATCAAGTGTTTCCACAATCAAAGGCCATGTGTGACGAGGAAACTTGGGAACATGAATATCCAGAATCCAAGGAGAAAATTTAATAAACAATTGCTTTAGATTTCTCATATTCTTTCTAGAAAATTACATCTCTGCATGGTAGACCTTATATTATCAATTAATCATAATCTTGAGTCTGGCACTGGCTGTAGAATTATGGTAATTTTCTATTCACAATATGCATATTATGTGTGTCACCTTGTGTTCTGAAAAAAAAAAAGGAAAAATTCATTGTTAGGGATTGGAGAGCATGGCAAGGACAACAAACCAAACATGAAACATCATTTTCATGAATGAAAACCAACATGTCCTCCTAGGTGTATGCGTACCTTTAGAAAGAAAAGGCATAAAATTGTTTGTTTTGTTTTGTTTTTTGTGATCTAATATTGATTTTTTGTTAAAGACCTTATAATGATCAAATCTAAAATTAAAATATACTTGTTAATTACAATTCATTGATCATGTTTATCCAAGCCATTAGCCAATCATCCCAAATAATGTGCAAGGATATATAATTGAGTGGTGAATTGCAAAACATGATGAGATTCCAAGTCTATCAAAATAGGGTGGCATCTTTCTCCCAATTCCTTACAATGTCCTTTCTTTTCACCTTTTGATAGAGTAGCAGATTGGCCCTTATGTGGGAATAAGTATGGGATGGGTGTGTGTCATTTATCCATTGATGGAGAAATCATTTGTTGCTTTCACTTTTCTAGTGCTAAGTGTATCTGAGGGAACTAAGAGACCCACCTTCCCCTATTCACTGATTCACATATATATATATTTGTGGTGGAGAAGGTGTGTGATGGGATGTTTTAAGGTGTGGTCCTACAATGTACTGCCTAAAGCTTAGCCTGTCCTACAACAGAGCTCCCCACATGCCTTTATTAGAAGTTTAGAGGGGTACCCCTTTGGAATAGGGTGGATCCATGTTATTCCTTGTTAGTTGTTGCTCATCACCTCAAAATTTTAATTAAACTAAGTGCTCTGAATCTTCTCCACATGCCCTCCTGTTCCCATGTGCCTTTGCTTTATCCTTCTCCCTCTCTCTCTCTCTCTCTCTCTCTCTCTCTCTCTCTTTTGGGGATCATCTAAAACATATAGTTCTTTATTGTTATACATGTTTTTGCTAGCTAGACTTCTTTAATATCAAGTGGTTCTTCTGTTCTACAATGTTAATGTTAGCTAGTTTTATTACACCTTATCAACTTGTTGATATATGGGATTTGCTTTTCCTTTTCCTTTATAGACCAATGAGTTTAATTCAGCTAGCTATCCTAGGTATTTTTCTTAGGGATTCCATTACAACATAGGCTGAAAAAATTATTAATGTTAAAAACAATTTTATGTGTACGTGTCTAAAGTTGGTTGAAGAATCAAGCAATACTAATTATGTCCTTGTAACCAATGAAATACAAGGCACATCATTGGATAAGCATCTATGTGGGCCATAAATAATCCACCAAATATCTTGTTCACTAGCTAATCTACCGACTTTTCCCCCTAATCATAGTTGTAGAGTTTGTAGGCACTTTGAAAAGGGATTCAAAGAAAACCCAAAATTTTAATGTGCATAGAGTTGGTTGGAGAACTAGTGACATGCATTAATGTTTACAAAAACAAGTTATTGTACAGGAGTGCTGGGATATCGGCATCATTATTGGCTAAACATCTACTATTGGATGAAATTCAGCACTGTATCTTCTTAATTAGCATGAGTTTAAACTTTGTCATTAGTAACAGTGTATAGTTTGAACTTCCCAGAACTGTTTGTTTCTACTTTCTTTCTAAAATGCACTTATGAAGATATTTTCCCAATTTATAACCATAATATTGAACAAAAAATAAGGTGAAGAGTTTGGGTACTATGTGATACAAATTGGCAAATTGAAAACTGCCTCCATATATACTCCATAAATAATAACTAGTCGTACCTTAGATACAAAGAAATGTCAGAATTGGATTATGCAAGCTGCAACAACAATTAAGATTCACCCCCACATGATAAAACCAGTAGCGTCTCATTTACGTCTCGATCTTGTTTTCTTCTCTTCTTCTTCTTCTTCTTTTTTTTTTTTTTTTTTTTTTTTTTTTTTTTCTGAATTCTGAATTGAAATATTTTTTTTTTGGATGAAAAAAATATTTGTTTTTCACTGATATGAGGATTGTCCTTATTAATTAGTGCTTACTAATAAACAATACAAAGAAACAAACCTTCCACAGTTTCCTACTTCCTTAATTCCAAAGAAATATCAGGCCCATATAGAAATATGTCTCTATGTAAACAGTAAACTCTTTCTGTGGTCAAGAAGTATTCTATGCTTCTTTGAGTCCTACAATTAAATCTCAGGGCATATAATTGAGTTTAAACCCAATAAGGTATAGTACTCCACGGAGGAAGGAACTATATATAAAAATGATTTTTTTTTAATTTCTTTTTAGATATAATAAAATTTATAGCGTCTATTTCATGATAATTATTCTTTATTATTCTTTATCATTAAGCTAAGACACTAATCATTTTTTTTTTGTAAGCGAGATTTAAACTCCAAATCTTTTAATGAACGACAGAGACTTTACTAGTTTGAATCAATTGAAATCAACTACAAAAGGATTAATCATTCACAATACATACTTCCGTGGTCTAAAATTGTTTTGTTTTCTTTTCTTTTATTTCATATATGAAAGAAAAATTCTACAATATCCATACATATACTATTTTTGGTATAATGTTTTTATTAGGAACAACCTAAAATGATAATATGTAGGGTGTGTTTGGATACCGCTTATTTGCTGAAAACTGAAAACTTATTAATTGCTGAAAATATTGTAGCAAAATAATTTTTAAATGTGTGAATAGTGCTGTGAGATTCAAATTTATATTGAAATCTGTATTTAAATGACTTTTGTAGATCCGTGAATAGTGCCATGGGACCTACCATTTTTCAGCGTTCAAACGCACACGTAATGATAATTTTGTCACGTTCCTAAATAACTAACATCTTATTTAGTAACTCTACTGCTAGGAGCACCTACACAAAATCCAAACCACATAATACAAGTTTATAAGTTAGTGGTTTAGTAAACCACGTGAAGAAAATAAGAGGCACTTGGTCTGTTATTAAATAAAAAAAGAAGAAAAAAAGAAGAGGGACGTGTAGAGCAACTACAAGTCATTTAGTAACAGAGTAATGTTATCGACACAACAATTTTCATAATAAATTTTATAACTATCAAGTAATTAACATTTGGTAAGTTATTATTGATTCTCATTTTATCGTATCACTTATATATACTACTTTATTAACCATCATTAATAACTTACAACCACAAGCAATTATGAAATTTGTTATAAATTATATTGTGTTAATTGGTTTTGTATGCATCAAAACCAAAGTTGGCTACACAATTATATTAATGGATATGTGACATATTTCAGATTTATACTTAATTTTTTTTTTCTGTGTGTTATGAATTAAGTGGGTTATAAGGTTGTTGAGAATAATTGGATTTTTTTTTTTTTTTTTTTTTTGCTAAATATAATTGGAATTACAAAAGATCTTTGGCAATGAAAAATGGAAATTTACAGAAGATTTTTTGGTTATTGTAGGAGGGAATGCTTGTTGCGATAGGTACAAGAGTACTAAGAAAGGGTTTAATGCACTCAAAGATTTTCAAAGAATTTAGAATTAAGAGTTTGAGGTTAATAATGTGTCTACTAATAGTTTATTTGGGATCCATTTATTTTGCTAAAACTGAAATTTTTTTGCTAAAAATATTGTAGATAAAGGTAAAAATTAGCTAAAATAGTACGTTGGAATCCATAAATAGTATCAAAAAGTGCAGTGGGAACCATGAATAATAACAAAAATAAGCTAAATAGTAAAATAAGTTGGTAAAATTAATCATGTCAAACGGACACTAAGAGCATAAATTTTTCTCTATTTAACAGTGCTACAAATGGGGAGCAATGTTTAATAAAGAATGTGGAGATGTCAAGCTGACTACAAATGATAAGGATAGGGTAAAAGGTTTAAATGGTCTTGGGTAGGGGAGTATTCTCCTTTCACTAGAGATTATTGAGCCTCTTGAAAGAGGGTTTAATAAACATCGAACAAATAGTTTCAAGAATATTGTATTTTCTGACAAGGGAGAACCAAGGAATCAGAGTAAGAATGTCCAAAGATCAGACTTTTTTTTTTTTTTGATGAAACAAAGATAAGACTAATCTTTAAGAAAGAACGTTGTTGACTTAGATGAAGCTTTTTTATTTCTTTATAGGTCACACAAAACCAATTAACAAGTGGAATAGTAAACCATGTGAAGAAAAAGGATTCCTAAAGCATCTTGAAGTATAGTATATGAAATTTACTATGAATGAATTGTACATATTACCAATAAAATATAAAATATAAATATGAATTTAATATTATTTGAACCTAGTTACAAACTTATACAATCCATTCACAAGTCTATATAAATATGTTTTTCGACAAATATACATATAAAAATATAAGATTATACATAGTTAAAATCGAACTTGCATATTCATGAGTTTATTCACAAATACATTATTATGTTTGAACTTGACTTGTTTAATAGTTGAGTTTAAAGTTGTGTTCGAATTTGACTTATTTTTTAAACAAACAAACATAAACAAACTTTTTCTCAAACACTGTTCCCGAATAGCTTAATTCATTTACCATCATAGCTAAAAGGCACATGCACAAGTGAAGATGATGAAAAAAAAAATTTGACAGAAAGACGACTTTTTGTCCCAGCCCCTTTTCTAGTTCAAGCTGAGCTGAAGAACTTATTCTCGTGGGCTGGATCTAATGGTTTCCGAAGATTCTACATGCTCAGCCCCGGCTATATATGCTCATTACAATTTACAATTAACCCAAACCCGACCATTTCAATGTTGTGGTCTGTGGTCACAGCTTGGACCTCCACTTCAACCTTTTTATCTTCCTTCTGACCCAGTGACCCTACACTCACGTAGTATTCTCAAATCAAAACTGAGATGCCTTTATTGAAACAGCTTTTAAATTTTTTTTTTTCCCTTAAAAGTTTTTTGTACACAGAGTATCAGACCAATAAGGCTTGTAACAATTTGTAGGAAATAGACCAGAATGTCTTCCATCAATTTTAAGCTATTCCAAAATATATATGAGAATTTTCAAACCTAAACCCCCTTCAATTATTTAATTCTCATATATATAACCTTTAAATTTCAGACCACATCTTTATAAACTTAAAGTTTTAATCCATCTTTTTTAAAATTTGAGTCCACCTTTCTTGAGCCACAAAAAAGGCATTTAAAGAAGAGTGTTGTCTTTGTTTTGTTTTGTCACTAATGCAATAATGCATACAATTTGTAAAGGACAAAATTTCCTCTAAATCAAGTTGAAAGGATCTCTTCCAACCAATTACATTTACATGTTGATTCAAATGATTAGTCACTTAAAAAGTCAAATAATTATTAAATAAATCATGTAACTAAAAGTTATGTAAACACTCATTTCAGTTACATTTTTGATTTGTAAACTACCCTCAGTTTTAGGACGAAAAGTTTGAATTAAATTTTTTTTTTTTTTTGGGTGACAATACAATCGCTTGCTCAATTTTATTGTTGGGATTTGGAACTCCTAAAGTTTTTAGTATAACTCTACAATGAAATTCTTAAATTTATATCAATTCATTTTGAACAAGTGATTTTTGTCAATTATTTAAATAAATATCAAAAGAAATATTATTAGTGAAACTTTTGCCAAACTTGGCCTAATATAACAAGGCATACAATGTTGATTTGGGCCAGAAGTTCAGATTGAAGTCTATCGTGAGCCTTCTGCATAATAACCTTACGGGCCTTACCAATGTCTTCAAGTTGACTGCTCTCTCTAAGGCTTCTTCTTGAGAGCCCAGGGTCCAAATGACCCCTAATTCAACACATTTTCTTACGAAATATCTTACTTCCAACCCACTTCCCATTATCAACTTATGAGGTGAGGAATTTTAACTTTAAAGAAGTGGGTTTTCTTTCTTCTATAATCTATATTCTTTTCCCTCAAAGAAAAAAAAAATCTATATTCTTTATAATATCTAAATGCTGAAGCGTATCATTTATTGTTATTATACTTATGTTGAGCCATATTAGTATAGCATTTCAGTTTATTTGGTTCACTTTGATCCATTTCAATTGTAAGATCTATTAGTAAATAAGTAAATGAGTTAATTTAATTATTTTCTCTAAATTTATTAGTATATGAAGTTATTTATGTGTTTTTTAAATTAATATAAATCAAACAATAAAGATATTTTAAATAATTCATCTTATGAATGTGTTCATTTAAAATTATAGTATAAAAAGATATTTAAAGGATATGGTTTACTAACTAAAGAATTTACAAAGTGACATAATTGGTTAGTTTCACGTCAACAACATAATAATAAAAATTTCTAATTATTTTTTAGTGATATTTTAGTTGGTACAAATTTTACTACATATAATTATTACAATTCTAAATTTATATATATCTAAAAGTTGGAGCGTAGTGTTTAACGTTGCTGCGCTCCTGTTGAGCCACATTAGTACCACATCATCAACATATTTTCAATATTTTTTCTCTCCTTTTTAATTATTTTTCTCCTTACCAATTTGCCACTTTACAATTATTATTTTTCTCCTTACTAATTTGCCACTTTACAATTACACATTTTCCAACATTTACTTACTTTTACCCTTTTATCTCCCCACTAGTCTATACCTTAACCTTACAATTTCTCCATCCCTTCATCTTCCTTTTATTTTGACTATTCTTCTCCCCATTTCTTTTACTATAAAATTTTTTTATTTTCTCTTCCATTCAATCCATATTTTGCTCACACAAAAAGGTGAATACTCTGTGTGTGTGTGTGTATATATTCTTTCTTTCGATGGATATTTAATTCTTTATATTGATGAATTTTTATATTTAACTCTACTTTAGGTTGATATAATTTGGTTATATTTTAATTTTTTTTATCTTTTTTATTTTATTTTCTTTGTTGGTTACATGTTATCCTATGAAATTACAGAATGATTTAATGTTATTCTATTGCATAACATGACTTGGATAATTTGGTGTTTACAATTATACATTTTCTTTTGAATATTCTTCTACTCATCTTCTTTTATATAATTTTGTTATTTGTCTCACATTCTCTTCCAAAGAAGGTGATTGCTATCTCTCTCTCTCTCTCTCTCTCTCTCTCTCTCTCTTATTAATTATTTCTTGCAACTCTATTTTAGATTGATGAATTTTTTTTGTTTTTGTTTTTGTTTTTAGTGTCTCTACTTTTGGATGATACACTTTGGTGGTGTGTTTTTTGAGTTATTTATAATATGTACTCTCTATTCATTGTATAGTTTTGGTTTGAGTTAATTTTTAGATAATTTAGAAGTGAGATGATTATGTATTTGAATGTCTCTATAAATTATTTGAGTAATATTAATTGTAAATTTGTGATGAGGTTTAGTTATCATGATAATCTTCTTAAGAGAATGAAAAATTCAAGTAATTAATTTTGGAACTTAAAAATTTTAGCTGTAGAAAAAAAAAATCATAACACACTATACAAAAGTTTGAATAATATAGATCACTTGAAAAAAGAATTGTATTTCTATCTTTTATCTCAAAAAAAAAAAAAAATTAATGGAATAATATCTGTAGCAACTAGAAAAATGGCCCAAGCCCACTTAAAACAGTGAAATCCAGTACTTTAAGCCCAATACAATAAATTTGTAAGAGAATGAGTTCTCTGAGTCAATTGCAATGCTAAGTAATTACAAGCTTGAGGACAACAGGACTAACGTAATTAATATGAATGAAAGAGACGCAAATTCAATGTAAATTATTCCTTGGGCAGGTCCGAGGAGAGGTTGTTCATTAACAGTCAAAGTTGATTCTTTTACAGTCAATTTTAGTTTTCTCTTTCACTTTGTTTGTAGAATGTTCATCCCTTTTTCTAGAGGTGTTCCTTTCCTTATATAGCCTTTCCCATTGCATCTCAGCCCTCCATCTGTATGTCTTAGGGGGATAATTCAAATGTTTGTTCCATCAAGACCCTTCTGGAGGTGGTAGAGAGAGTTGTGAGCTATTGAGTCACTATTCAGGTGTCTTTTTCTCATAAATGCGGCTAGCTTAGTTGGTGCAAAGTATTGAATGCGGAGGTGATAGCCACCTTCCCAGATATTTCCCTTTTCTGTTACTTGCACGACTCTGACCTCTTCCATGGTGCTTCCGAGGTGCATTTACTCCTCGGGCTCTTCGGACAATAGGCCTGTTGGCCTCCTCTCCTTGGACCTCTTTTTCTAAATTTAGCCTGATTCTAAGTGATCTTGATGTCTTCCTTCCTCGGTCTTAGCCCACGTGCTTGACTTGGGTTGACACATGAATGGGCCTTCGTTCACCCTCGGGCAGGGCCCATGGACCTTAAAATGTCCTCGGATCACTTGGCCCCACAATATCAATCAAATGCACCTAAAGTTTTTTTTTTTTTTTTTTAAAGCTCAAAATAATATAATGATATATTTGTAGAGATAGAGAAATGAAAAATAATTTTAGAAATAACCGGCACATTTTAGAGAATAAATCATACATTATACCACATTACAAAATAGTTGTATATTCTCCTGCATTGCGTGGGTCTGCGACTAGTTATATATAAAAGTTGAAGCATAGTATTTATTATTGTTATGCTCCTTTTGAACCACATTTCGGTCCATTTTAGTCAACTTAGGTTCAATTCGGTCCTTGTGGTCCAATTCGGTGTATTTTAGTCAACTTTGGTGCATTTGGTCCACTTTAGTTCATTCAGTCTAATTTGGTTCACTTCGATTTACTTTGGTCCATTCCATTTCAGTCCAATTCGGTCTTTTTCGGTCCATTTCTGTTATTTCAGTCTATTTCGGTCCAATTTGATTCATTCTTTCTATTTCAGTCCACTTTGGACTAATTAGGCCTTAAATTGATACTTTTTTTGTAAGTTGCCAATTTCAGTTTTAGGTCAAAATTTTTATTTTTTATTTCTTAATTATTGGGTTGAAAATTATGAAAATTTATTCTATTTGGGCCAAACTTTTTAGTTTTGGGCTAAATAATATAAATAAAATAGGTATAAAAAATTGGAGATATGGGTCCTAAAAAAAACAAAGTTTAGTTACAAAATTGGTTGTAAGCTACAACCTTACTCAATATCTTTTTATTAGAGGTGAATTTTGACAAATTCACCATTGGATGACATATTCTTCTTATATTTTCTATGCTTGCAAAATTTCTAGAAAATTAAATATCAATAGCTATGTCATCAATAAATTGTTTAAATTGCAAGTTTTTGTAGTTTAAAATTATGCATAAAATATAACTTATAGATCATATAGTAAAATAATATCCAACTGACACAAAATTTGATATGTGTATTAAGAGCGTAAAAAACATGCAATTCAACGATTAGATTTAAAATATGCAGTAATGTTTATTTTATTAAGTAAGGTTGTAGCCTAATGCTACAAACAATTTTATAGCTAAACTTTATCCACCCCTAAAAAGGCAATAAAAATGATAAATATTCAAAAAAGTATTATAAATTCAAGTTTCTATAATGAGATTAAATTCTATAAGGATGTGGTATAAAACTCATGTTTTACCTTTCCAATTCTAACATGTCTCTTATCATATATTTAAGAATAACATAATCACATCCAATCAATTCTAATACCCATATAAAAATCTAACCAAATTGGAAGTTTATTGAAATGTTATTAGGTGTGGTAGGACTGAATTTTAAGAAAAATGTTGATGTGACAATCTCTTATTAGATGATGTAAAACATAAGTTTTACACCCCATTTTTACCAAATTTGGACTCATCTATAATATAGCCATTATACCTATATTTGGAAAGAAAAAAAATTGCTACAATTTTTAACTATTATAATAATTTAAATTTAATATAACATGTGTTTCATAGAATGGGGCCGGTGTATATTTTTTTTAAAAATATTAATAGATATGTTCAAATTAGTCAACTGATAATGGTATATTTATATATAAAAAATCCTTTTAATAACATATATCCTCTATATATAAAACAATATTATAATTATGTAATTTAAATTTTTTATTATATTACGTTTCACACACATCATTTATAGGCATCAATTGCTTCACATTCAATTGAATGGACTTAAAATGGTATCTTCTTGTGACGTTTAACCTAAATGACCTTAAATCCTAATTGGATCAAGCTGTCAAAAGTTCCCATCCTCTGAGTCCTCCAGTAAAGGGACCCATTTCTATGCATGCTTTTTCTCTCCTCCAAAAGTACCATCAAAGAAGAAACATTTTCAACACTAAACCTTCTTCATAATCCCTTATAATGGAAGTCTTCAGAGTACCAATCATGTTGAATGTACACGCACTAATAAAAACTAGTTAAGTTCTTGTAAATGTAAATTGTAGAGGAAGTTAATACAATCTAAGTTATTCTTTACACTTTTGAGCTAGCTAGTCTAATTGGGATCCAACATGAGCTTGAACTTCATCTGGTTGATTCTCAGCTTGTATTCTTGCTCATTTGTCAACAGCTCCTCAGACAGCTTTGCTAATGATTCCTTGGATGCTTCTCTTCAAGAGTTTGCTTTCAATACAAAGCTGTCCTCAGAAGCAGGGGATTGTGGAACAGGGGAGCTAACTTTAGCTTCGTTCACATTCCATCAAGAACTATGTCCGTGCCCCGTATAAAGAGACTTGATGTGGTCTATCAGTACTTGGGCAACTGATCTTCTACTGATCACTCCTGTTGTTGGCTTCATGGTTTTTGATGCATCAAATGTTAGTGCCAAAAGCTTCAGAAAGCTCAATCTCAACTCAACAGGCAAGCCTATATTGAGAGTAAAGTACCCTATAAACATAAATTGTACTGCGAGAAAGCACCAGTGTAGCTTAAAGCCTGAGAGCAGGGAAAAATTCATGATGGGGGAATTCAAACTCTGGAGTTTAACATACTAGATGTATTCCTTACATGGTCACAACCAAAAAGTTCAATCCAAATCCTACAGCATGCAACATAAAAAGGAAATAAATTTGGAAAAATGCTCTATATGGATTCCTCTCTAGAATTCTAGTGACCAGCACTCAGTGTTTATTCATTTAAGAATTCTACTTTTTCATTACCCTTACCTTTTATACGTGACACATATATCAGAGGCAGGGAAGTGTATGACAATTGACTTTTTTTATTCTACAAACTCTATAGCCATGAACACAAGGTTAAGCATTTGAAAAAGGCCAGAAAATTCTATAGGAAACAACATGATAATTGGATATATATTCAAGTCAAAATCTAGATAGTAGAGTAAGATGTCTGGTTTTCCATTAGCATTACATTTTGCAACATTAAAAGCTCTCAAATTAAAATAGTGCTATATGCTACACACACAACAGGCAAGGAAGTGTAGGGAAATCATCTTTCCTCATTCTACAATCTCTATAGCCATGAATACCATTAAGAGTTGGCATTTGAAAAGGCCTGAAAGTTCTATAGAAAACATCATAATAGGATTGTGTCAACTCTCACTAAAATGCAGACCAGGTCCCCAACTTAGACAAAGGGCTAGGGAATAAACAACCTACCACCAAAATCACAAACACTCCAATCATGATCAGAAAAGATGTGCAAATCTAAAAGTGAACTTTTGCAAGGGGCCAACATCTTTTTGCGTTTAGCCCAACCAACTTTCGAAAAGAACATCAAATATATTCTTATCCCATAGACACGACTGGTTTTAAAAATAGTTACTCTCTTTTAAGTAAACTATTTAGGGAATCTATTTTCTCAAAACTCACCTACCACATAAAAGAAATACTCTAGCTGTGAGCCCCAGTGCACCACAAAAGGGGAAGAAAAATTTTTACAATTGATGAAAGTCTTCTGAAATGAAGAGATTTCATTGAAATCTTATAAAATAAGCTAAAAGAGGAGAGCAAACAAATGATAAACCACAGCCAAAAACACCAATTAGATATGAACCAAGAAGGTTGCCAATAACAAAATTCATGCTCACTTCCACTCTTACTTGCAGTAGCTTCAAAATCACCTATCAACTAATCACCAGTCGCTCAAGCTGAAACGATAACAAAACCTAGAGCTAGCTAGCATTTTCAGATTATGAATCCTGAATTCCAGCCAACCCTTGGTGGTAGAGCTGCAAATTCATGTTTCAAAACTAAAGCTAGCATTTTCACAGCTAGAGCTAGTTAAACTTCGTCCCAAAGATATTGCCTCATAAATTAATCAAGAATAGATGTCTGCCAAGCTAATTGGGGATTCACAATAATATCACACCAAAGAAGATAGGGCAGCAATTGTACAAAGACATATTTCAACCTTTTCATCTAATCTCCAATAGATATATATATATATATATATTTATATTTATATTGAACAGAAAAAGTGTGGGTGAAAAAGTGTGTGGAAATGTGTGTAATGTTGTTTAAAAACTGAAAATGAGTTGTTTAACAACTCTACCAAACGCACCCTATATAACTTTAGCACATAATAATTTAGAAGACAAGGAAACACTACTGAGAACGTACAAAAGGAAATCATAACATGGATAATAACAATAAAAAGGAAATCATAAGAACAACTATTTAGTTAATGAACTCAAAAGGTATGCATTTCTTATTAACAGCCAAACAGCAATGCTAAACAACAATTGTTCTGGCTAAGCAGAGAATCCTAACCAAGGCATACAAACTGTAATTCAAATATCATCATCATGATAATCATCATCGACATCAAAACACAACAAGTAACAAAACGATTGAACAAACAAGAAAAGCTCAATTGAGAGCAGCAACACCGGCATTCTCACTCGTGCGAGCAAGTTTAGTCCACTCAGTATGAAACGAACCGGGCCTATCAATCCTCTCATAAGTATGTGCCCCAAAAAGGTCCCTCTGCGCCTGCACCAAGTTTGCAGGCAGCCTCGCCCGCCTATACGTATCAAAATACGACAGACTAGCACACATCCCCGGCGTGCTAATCCCCGCTGACACCGCCAACCCAACAACCCTCCTCCACGCCGCCTGCCTCTGCACCATCTCCCTAGCAAATTCCGGGTCCACCACCAAACTCGCCAAATTCGGATTCCTCTGATAAGCCTTCTTAATCCTATCCAAAAACACAGCCCTTATAATACACCCACCTTTCCAAATCCTCGCCAATTCCCCCAAATTCAAGTCCCAACCTTTCTCCACACTCTTTGCTCTCAACAAATTCATTCCTTGAGCGTAACTACAAATTTTCGAAGCATATAAAGCTTGCCTCACATCATCAATCAGTCTCTTCTTATCAATTCCCTTCTTCACTCCTCCCAACTGCTCATCTTCTTTCAAACCTGCCTCCCTCAACGCTGCAGCGGCGCTCTCTCTCTCCTCCTTCAACCCACTCATATACCGACCATCCAACGACGCGGCAATCGTCGGCGCTGCTATCGAAAGCTCCGCAGCCTGCTGAACAGTCCATTTCCCAGTCCCTTTCATCCCCGTCCTATCCAAAACCTTATCCACCAATTCGCCCTCGCCAAACTCATCCTTAACCCTAAAAATATCCGCCGTTATCTCCACCAAGAAGCTCTCCAACTCGCCGCGATTCCACTCGGCGAAAATATCGGCGAGCTCCGAATTCGACAACCCGCCGATATTCTTCAACACATCGTAGGCTTCGGAAATCAATTGCATGTCGCCGTATTCAATTCCATTGTGTACCATTTTGACGAAGTTGCCGGAACCGCCTTCGCCGATGTAGGTCACGCAAGGACCGTCGTCGACCTGAGCCGCGACTCTCTGAAGAATATTCTGGACATTCGAATACGCTTGATAAGAACCTCCGGGCATCAACGAAGGACCGTATCGGGCACCTTCTTCGCCGCCCGATACGCCCATACCGAGATACAGCAAGCCTTGCGACGAGACCTGTTCGATACGGCGCTCGGTGTTTAGGTACCATTCGTTGCCGCCGTCGATGATGGAGTCGCCGGGCTCCATGAAAGAGGAGAGGGCGGCGATGGTTTGATCGACCGGGGAGCCGGCCTTGACGAGGATGATGATGGATCTGGGGCGCTGGATTGAGAGGACGAAGTCGCGTGGAGTGTAGTGTGGGGTGAGAGGGAGGCCGCCTTCGGTTTGGGCGCGGTGGTGGGTCTCTTCGACTTTGGAAGCGGTGCGGTTGTAGACGGAGATTGGGAAGCCTTTCTCGGCGATGTTTAGGGCTAGGTTTTGGCCCATCACGGCTAGCCCTGCTAGGCCTATGTGTGAGAGAGCTGGCGTCGCCATGGTTTCAATGAGCTGAGCTTTTTTGGATTAGAGAGAGAGAGAGATTGGAAATGGTGGGTAGGGTTGGTGAGAGAGAGAGGAGTTTATGTTATATTTGATGTGTTGTGGGAGTGACGGAGTAGTCGAGGGAGTGTTTTAGTACGAAACTTGAATTGAAATGAGAAAATGAGTCAAATGGACAGAGAGAATTTAGAACACGCCTTGATTGAGCGGCTCATGGCGTGGGCGAAAGGACGTCGTCGATGATTCCTAAAGATTTTGATTTTTTATAGCTTCCATTTGTATTTGTTTATTTTACTTAATTTTTTTTTTTTTTAATTTTCAAAAGTTTTGTAAGACAAAAATTTTCAAGTATAGTGAAGGAACTTGGTAGTTGAATTGACACATTTTCATATTTTAGTATTTGGAGATTAAGGGAGGAAATAATTCAAATTATGGGGTTTCACTAAAATTAGTTAGTCATTGGGAGAGAGGTAACTCGACCCACACAGTGGCAGAGCCAGTAATTTATTTTTGGGAGCCATATATAATTTTTTTTTTTTTTTTTTGGTAACTATGTATGAAATGCAAAATAGTAATGTACAATTGTATACTATTTTGGAAGAACACTCATTGGAAGTTGACCCTTTAACATTAGAACCCAAAAGTGTACTATTTTCTGAATTACCGTCTTTATTATTTTTTTTTTTTTTTTGAAGAATGAGTCATGTGCGGCCCCGTGCAGTCCAAACCCATTGGGCTTCGAACTTTAGTCATTAGCACGACTCAAGGGCCCAACTTCCGCTCTGCCTGGGATTCCGGCCAAAACCCCCAAATGCTGCGGGCCCGAGCATGATGTTATTTAGAAGCTGAGGAATAGGCAACCGGCCCGAGCGCCTTGCCTTGTCACATTGACCCTGTTCTTACTGAGCAATGTCTGCAGTTGTCCGGCCACACCACGCCCGACTGCTCGGCAGCTCCTTAGGAAACATCGCCGCCGAGCACATTTGCTGGAGTGGGAATCATTTCCAAAGCCATTCCTACCTAAACGCCCACTTACAATCAGCGACATTGGACCACTCATTGCACTAGTTTTGAAAGTAATCATAATCCCCCCACTAATAATTGGCTATAAATAGGAGAAGCTAGAGAAAGGATGGGGGTTGGAATTTTGGAAGAGAAAGAGAGAGTATAGAAAGGGTAAGCAACACAAAAAGGGAGAGAGAAGTGATCTTATTGAGTCTCTGTGTGGAGAACGACCCAAAGTAGGACATCCAAGCCCATTATACAAGTAAGTTGTGAGCCCAAGCGAGGCCCAGCCAAATAGCCTCATTTTTGGCGCGCACAATTGGTGCCGTCTGTGGGAATCTCCTACAACGCTGTGGTTCTAAAGGGACTCAAGCTCGGTTAGCATGTCCGAAAGAAGTTCGGGGAGCCAAGTGGGAACTGGATCCGTAGGGTCCACTCAGGGGTCTAGCTGGCAAGAGCGCAGGCAAAAGGGGCGAGAAAATGGAGCGCACGGTCAAGAGGGAGAACGGTCCGATACTTGAGGGGGATCGTACCAAACCCAACGGACCGTCTCCGGCGCCACGGGGCATCGGCAGAGGGAAGAGAGGGATGAAGAGCTCGAGCGGCTACGCAGGTTGGTCAGGGACTTGGAGCTGGAGGCGAGAGGTAGGCGTCGGAGAAGGGATAGGGATGACCAAGAGAGGAGAGCTGACAATGAAGGAAATAGATATGGGGCGGGGTCAAATCTGTCCGGACAACGTCATCGGCATGGTCGTTCTCATTCCTGGGAATCTCGTCAACGACAAGACCGTTCGCATTCACGGGGATCTAGAAGGAATCGAGACTGGCCACGCTCCCGTGAGCCTCGACAACGCCAGGATCGCTTACGCTCACGGGAATATTTCGTTCAAAATTCTGCCTCTCCAGAGGAAAGGCGGCCCCATAATGCCGCCATGGATGCCATGAGTCGCGCATTGTGAAAAGCGGCCAGGTCCCCATTTTCAGATGATATTGAGGGGGCTGAAATGCCGAGCAGGTTTACCCGCCCGCCGTTCATTTCTTACGACGGGAAAACAGACTCGGTAGAGCACGTCAGTCATTATATTCAGATGATGTGCCTGCATACTCATAACGATGCGCTAATGTGCAAGGTATTCCCTTCAAGTCTTGGACCTACGGCTCTAAGGTGGTTTAATGGGCTATAGAAGGGCTCGATACGAAATTTTTCCGAGCTAATTCAAGAGTTCGGGGTCCGGTTTATGACCTGCAGCCGTGTACCACAACCGGTGGATGCGCTATTGTCCATGAAAATGAGGGCAAGGGAGACCCTCCGTAATTATGCCAGCCAGTACTGGGAGCTGTACAATGAGATAGGTAGGGATAATGAAAAAGTTGCAGCAAGCACTTTTAGAATGGGGTTGCCCGAGGACTTTGGACTACGGGAGTCATTGACTAAGAAGCCTTCCGAAGACATGAGACAGTTGATGAGGCGCATTGAGGAATACAAACGGCTGGAGGATGACCAGCTGCAAAGTAAAGGTAAAGCACCAATGACAAATCGCCCCGGGCCGAGTGGGTTTCCTTTCATGCCCCGGGGGGGCTTGGCTATTCAAGAACCAGCTACACGAACGGGAGAGGTAAATGTGGCATTCAAAGAGCCGATACACAAGATCGTTGACAGAATTAAGCACGAACCATACTTTCGTTGGCCGAACAAAATGGGTGGAGACCCATCCAGGAGGAATCAGAACTTGTACTGCACATATCACCGAGACAAAGGGCACACCACCGAGTAGTGTCGGGTGTTGAAGGACCACCTCGGGCAACTGGTTAGTGCCGGGCATTTGAAGGAATTTGTTCTGGACTCGGGAGATAAAAATGCGGGGCAGGATACTCAACAAAGGGGGAACCCCCTTCCACCTCCTGTAGGGGTTATCGAAGTCATTCACGCTGCCCCAGAGAGGTTTGCCATGGGAGGGAGGAAATGAGTTTTGGCTGTAGTACCAACGGAGAGATGTTTGGAGGAACGGCCACCGGAGAAGAAAACAAGGTATACGCAGGAGTCTATCACTTTTAACGATGACGACTTGGAAGGGATGGTCCAGCCGCACGACGACGCATTAGTAGTCACTGCCAGGATAGGTGGTTTCCTAGTAAAAAGGGTAATGATAGATCAAGGGAGTGGGGCCGATGTAATGTATCCGGACCTATACAAGGGGCTCGGGCTGAAGAAGGGGGATCTCATGAAGTATAGCACGCCCTTGTTTGGGTTCGACGGCAAGGTAGTGATTCCGGAAGGGCAAATTTCACTCCCCGTGATTATGGAAGATAAAAAGGCACAAGTAACATTCTTAATAGTAGCATCGTTTTCTCCCTATACGGCGATCTTGGGAAGGCCGTGGATTCATTCAATGGGGGCTGTCCCCTCTTCCCTGCATATGAAGATCAAGCTCCCTACCGAGCATGATATTGCCATGGTGAGAGGAGACCAACAAATGGCAAGGCAATGCCTCGTCGCTGTGGTTAGATGGGAGCGAGAGCAGTCTGAACGGCTGGCTCAGGCCGACCGAGGAGGGCAAGCTGAGAAGTTAAAAATAGCTGGAGATGAGGAGCAGATTGAACAGAGGCAGGATGGGCGAGAGGACCCATCCCAAAGGGTCCCATTATAGCAGTCACAGCAGCCCCATGAAGGAATGGGGGCTAGCAGTGCCGAGGATCTAATAAAAGTAAAGATTTTGCCGGACACTGATAAGTACTTTCAGGTCGGGGCCAGTATGGAAAATGAAGAGAAAGTGCAAGTGTTGCTATTGCTTGTTCAAAATTTAGATGTCTTCGCATGGAGTCCTTATGAGGTGCCCGGCGTTGATCCTGAGTTCATTGTCCACAAGCTTAATGTAGACCCCACGTTTCCCCCGAAGAAGTAGCGGCCGAGAAGATCGGCCCGAGAGCACGTCGACGCAGTCAGGCAGGAGGTTAAGAGGTTAGGGGATGCCGGGGCGATAAGAGAGATCTTTTTCTCGGAATGGCTGGCAAATACTGTGGTTGTTAGAAAGAAAAGCGGCAAATGGAGGGTCTGCGTAGATTTCACTGATTTAAACCGAGCTTGCCCAAAGGACCCATTTCCTATGCCAAAGATAGACCAGTTGGTAGATGCCACGTACGGACACCTGAGAATGAGTTTCCTGGATGCTTTCCAAGGATATCATCAGATCGCTCTAGCTGCCGAGGATCAGGAGAAGACAGCTTTCATAGCTCCTGACGCTAATTATCATTACACTGTGATGCCTTTTGGGTTGAAGAATGCCGGGGCAACTTATCAACGGATAATGACGAGGATGTTCCAGGACAAAATTGGGCGGACCGTTGAAGTGTATATTGACGACATGGTGGTAAAGAGCAAGCAGGAAGCGCGGCACATGGAGGACCTGCACGGGGTGTTTGAGATATTGCGGAGACATAAGTTGCACCTTAATGCCAAAAAATGTGCTTTTGGAGTGGGGGCTGGTAAATTCTTGGGGTACCTAATCACCAGCCGGGGAATAGAGGTTAATCTTGACCAGATCGAGGCTGTGAAACGGCTCAAGTCGCCGAGCAATCCAAAGGAGGTACAGGTGTTGACCGGGATGCTAGTCGCCCTCAATCGATTTATCTCTAAGTTTTCAGATCTCTGCCGTCCGTTCTACCAGCTTTTAAAGAAGTGGAAAGGATTTCAGTGGGATGATGAGTGTGAAAAGGCTTTTCATGACCTTAAGGGGTATTTGACGCGGGCACCCATGATGACAGCACCAGAGCCCGGCGAGGACCTGTTTATGTACCTCTCAGTGTCCGACCATGCAGTAAGTGCCGTACTTCTAAGATATCGTGGAGTACAACAACCCGTGTACTATGTTAGTAAGACCCTAGTTGACGCAGAGACCAGATATTTGCCTCTGAAAAAATTAGTATTGGCGTTGGTGCACGCCACCAGAAAGTTACCTCAGTACTTCGAAGCTCATACCGTGTATGTACTGACAGAATTTCCTCTGCAGTCGTTGTTGAAGAAATCGAACTTCACGGGGCGAATAGCTAAGTGGGGGACCCGGCTTAGGGCATTCGACGTCAGGTATAAGCCGAGAAATGCGGTAAAGGGGCAAGTCTTAGCCGACTTCGTGGCTGAATTTTCTCCTAAAAACCAAGGGGAGATGGTTTGTCAGCTTGAGTATCGCCCGTGGAAGCTAAATGTGGACGGCGTATCTAGCGCCATAGGTGCCGGCGCTGGGGTCGTCATTATTACCCCGGAAGGCATACAGTTGGAGCAGTCATTCAGATTGGGGTTTAAAGCCTCCAACAATGAGGCAGAGTACGAAGCTTTGTTTGTCGGATTAAGGGCAGTCTCGAGCCTCGGTGCCCGGCAAGTAAAGGTCTACTCAGATTCGTGGCTAGTAGTTAATCAGATCCAGGGAAGTTATGAAGCCTGAGATCCCCGAATGAAAGCGTACTTGGAGTTGGTAAAGCAAGCTATGAACGACTTCTGTACGGTGAAAGTGACTCACGTTTCCCACGCACAAAACAGACACGCTGATTCTCTTGCTACGTTGGCGTCATCCTTAGCAGAAGAAATCCCTCGGCTAGTCAAGGTAGAGCTTGTCCTAGAGCCGAGCATTAAGTTGGCAAGTGGTGAGCAGGAAGCAGTGATCGGCGTCACGACGATTACAACATTAGGGCCGAGCTGGATGGATCCCATCATAAGCTTCTTAGCTGAGGATCGTCTCCCAGGAGACGAAAGGGAAGCTGACACGATCCGTAGAGTGGCATCCCGGTATTGGTTGTCAAATGACTGGAAGCTGTATAGTAGGTCCTTTGGGGGACCATATCTTCTATGCTTGCATCCCGAGAAAGTAAACCAATTGTTGGCTAAACTACATAACGGAGTGTGCGGCAGTCATGTGGGGGGATGATCATTGGCTCACCGGGCAATGACTCAGGGATTCTGGTGGCCCCAAATGCAAAGGGACGCCGCGGAATATGCGCGCAGATGCGAGCAGTGTCAAAAGCATACCCACCAGATCCACCAGCCTGCGGGGTGCTTGAACCCGATTAGCAGTCCTTGGCCTTTCGCACAGTGGGGGATGGACATCATCGGCCCCTTTCCTTGGTCCACAGGTAATCGAAGGTTCGTACTGGTGGCTGTCGATTATTTTACAAAATGGGCGGAAGTAGAGGCTCTGGCCAATATCTGGGACGTGGATGTGAAGAAATTCGTATGGAAGAATATAATCACAAGATTTGGGGTGCCGGACTTCCTTGTGTCTAACAACGGGCTGCAATTTGATAGCCGAGCGTTTCGAGAGTTTTGCAGTAATCTTGGCATTAAGAACAGGTACTCCTCCCCAGCGTATCCCTAAAGTAATGGTCAGGCCAAGGCTGTAAACAAGGTGATTGTGAATGGGCTGAAGAGACGACTGGAGGGAGCAAAGGGTAACTGGGCCGAGGAATTACCCAAGGTTTTGTGGGCATACCGGACGACCCCTCGGAGGTCAATAGGGGAAACTCTGTTCTCTCTCACATACGAAGCTGAAGCCGTAATACCAACCAAGGTCAATTTGTGCAGTGGGCGAGTTTCAGAATTTGACTTAGCTCGAAACGACGGGTTAATGACGCAGCAGCTTGACTTGCTAGAGGAGTATCGGGAGTCGGCGGCTATACGACTAGCCGAATATCAGCACAGGCTTGCAACGCACTATAACTGAGATATTAGGGTAAGGGAGTTTAGTGCCGGGGATCTAGTACTTAGGAAAGCTGTGGGAAACATACAGGATACGAATGCCGGGAAGTTGGCCCAGACTTGGGAAGGACCGTACAGAATCACGGCCATTGCAGGTACGGGAGCGTATTACCTGGAAGACATGAATGAGACACCACTGCCCCGGCCATGGAATGTCCGTAATCTCAAGAGGTTTTATCAATGATCATCTGTGCACGGAAAAATGTATTTCGAAATAACATGGTATCGATGAGGTTTATTTGTTCAATTCTGGTCAATATTATTATTTATTTGTTGATCATGTCGCTGAATATGAAGGAAGCCAGCTCTGTCTAAAGATAGAAACCTGTCCCTCGGTTCGATCCCTATCACCGGACAGATGGAAACCTTAACTTTAAAAAACTCTCTAAGGACAGAAACCTGTTCCTCGGTTTGATCCGTATCACCGGACAGGTGATATCCTTAACTTTAAAAAACTTTCTAAGGACAGAAACCTGTTCCTCGGTTCAATCCCTATCACCGGATAGATGAAAACCTTAACTTTAAAAAACTCTTTAAGGACAGAAACATGTTCCTCGGTTCGATCCCTATCACCGGACATGTGAAATCCTTAACCTTAAAAAACTCTCTAAGAACAGAAACCTATTTCTCGGTTCAATCACTATCACCGAACAGGTGAGAACCTTATACAAAAAGTTACTCTCTAAGGATAGAAACCTGCTTCTCGGTTAGACCTCTATCACCGAGCGGATGTAAAACTCATCTCAAAGAATTTCCTTTAAGGTCAGGGCCTAATTCTCGGCTCGACCCTATCCACCGAGCATGCGAAAACCCATTTCTTACAACTGTCACTAGTAATTGAAGCGTGTTTCTCGGCTCGTTCCCTTCAACCGAGAAGGTCAAAGGGTAAGCGAAATGCTAAGTGTTTATAAGTGCAATTCAGGCAACCAGTCAACAAGCAATACTTTAATCAAAAAAGAAGTAATAGAAGTTGTCTCGCCACCAAAATCCAGTGATACAAAAATTAAACTTAGAAATAAAACAAACTGTTTAGTCGCCACACCCGGCGACATAGGCAAACCGACTTGAAAATTAGCCAACTACTTAAACAAAGAAAGAGCAAAACATGATAAGCGATCAGACGGTAAGGTCCACAGGCTGCTTCTCGGGCGCGGCAGCCTGACTCTGAGCGCCTTCACCGGCGGGGTCGTCGGTGCGGGGGTCGCTGGAAGCTTCTGTCCCGATCAGTTCCACGTGTGCATCGATCTGCTCAACCAGCTCCCTCAGATTGTCCGTCTCCTCCTCATCAGCAGGCCCAGTTGGATTCTGTACGGCTAGGGAGGAGACCGAAAATGGAATACAGCCAGCATCCCTTAGAAGGGAGTCTTCGGGCACTCCTAAGGTATGCAGTGCAGCCATCCAACCATCCTGGAAAGATAGCTGCCGGGCTTCCTTGACGACCGGCTCCACACCCCTCTCAGCGTCGGCAAATCCTTCGTCGTACCACTTATTTTCGCAAGCCTCCAGTGCCGCTCCCAGATCAGTTAATTCTTCAACTTGGGTAACGTTCAGATTGGCCGCTTCAGCGAGCTTCAGCTCCACCTCATTTTGTTTTGCCGCCAATTCCGCTAGCTTTTTCTCCGCCACCGTCCGGGCTATTTCCACGGCAGAGGCTCTCTTCTCGGCATCATCAGCAGCTTTCGCCTTGTCTTTTGCTGCTTTGGCGGCTGCCACCCGGCCGGCCTTTTCCCGATCAGCCTCCTCGGAAAGGTCCTTTAAACGTTCTTTCAGAACGTGAGCCAACTGAGCAACCTGATAGAACGGAACTAATCATGTACGGTATTTTGAGAAAGTGCCATGTATGGCATCGAAGAGAATGCACGTGTATAATAGTAAATAAATGGATGGACATATAAATAAAATGTGTACAAGGAAAGATAGCGTACTGCAATAGTATGCCACTGAAGCCTCCTCCCTAAAGACTCCTCAGTTCCATCTGCGAAGGTACTCACATCCTCGGGGAGAAGCAAGCCGTGCACTAAACTTTGTGCAACCCGACCCCCTTGACCCTTCTCCCATGTCCGAATGCTGGCGTCGGCCGGGAGAGGCAAACCATCCAGCTCGAAGGTGGGCCACCATGCCGGTGCTGACCGGGAAGAGGAGGCCACGTTTGTCCCGACTTAGGTCGGAGGTTCCCGAATAACAATACCCCCTGGCGTTGGGGGAGGGGTTCGAATTTGAGCGTCGCCCGGACTGTTGGAAGGCTGGTCGGTGGCCCGTGGTCTTTTACGGACTCTTGTTGTAGGAGGAGGTGGGGGATGCGCAAGGGGAGTTTGACCACGTCCTTGAGGTGGCTGTTGCTGCTCGGTCTGACGTGTGCCAGGGAGGAAACGACTGATTGTTAAGGTCTTGCGAGTCACCATTTCTTCGTCGCAGACAGGATGCGTTCTGGAGGAATCACTCGATTCTGTAGCCTCTTGTTCGGCTTCCTGAATGGGAGCCTCTTGTTCGGCTTCCTGAACGGGAGCCTCTTGTTCGACAGGAGCAGCTTCGGGTTGAACGGCTCGGTGGGCGCGTTCTCTGAGATGCCGAGATACTAATTCGGCTGTTTGATTTCTGATAGGTGCAAGCTCGTCCGAATAAGTGTATCGTCAGCCGATATCCCGAGCTTCACCTACGGTAAATTTTGGAGGCAGGAAGTTCGGGTGCCGGACGTCTATGTAAGAGAGGAGGGGGCTGTCTACTAAGAGAGCTTGGCCAAAAGGCTGCCAAGTAGAATACACTGGGTTTACGCCGAGAATTAGATGGGATGCCCTAAGCTGCCCGTCCCCGTGAACAAAAATTTTGGACCTAGGTACGAAGTTCAGGTCCCGTACATGAACAGTTCTGACGTCTTAGGTAAATACCGAACCGTCTGCAGCAAAAGACAATGAATCAGATTTAGGACAATCAAAATAGCCATTGACAAGTAAGGAAAAAGAAATTAAAGATCTTGACGAACCCACTTCACGCCGTGAGAGGGGGGGAGCGATATCACCGACAAACCAGTTGCCGCATACTCGGACGAACTCTCCGGCAGAATTCCTGTTAGAGTCCGGCAGGCACGAGATCAGCCGTACCCTCATGTCTCTAACCTTTAAGTAGTAATTTGTTTTCTTCTTTCCACACAAGCTATACATGTGGTTTATGTCATGATGGTCTAATTGCAGACTAAATGTTTGGTTTAACCTACTCACACAACTTGCTACCCAGTAAAAATTTGGGGGAAGTTGCTCGGGACACAGGCCGTAGTACCTAAGGGTGTTAAGCAAAAGGGGGTCTATTGGAAACCTAACCCCACCCTCTAGAATTGACATCAATGGGAAAAAGGCTGTGCCTGCCCCTCTGTGGAAAGCGATATCGCTTTCATGACAATACATGACTTCCACGTCATCTGGGACGTTATAATTCAGCCTGAATGTGGCAAGAGATGCCTCAGTGTTCAAAAGATAAGCGTAACCCATTTTAAAGACTGAAAGATAGAAAGAACTTGGAGAAAAGAAATTAAAGCAAAAGAGTGGGGGAGGAGACTTACTTTTGGCTCTAAAGGAGAAGGAGATTCTGGGTTAGTGGACAAGTGCGCAGGTGAATGCTCGATAGAGAGAAATCTCAGAAAGTGAAGTGTAAAGGTGTGAAAAAGGCTGAGATGAACTATTTATAGGAGTAGAAGAAAAATGGGCATCGGTTCACGAACAGGCAGGCGATGATGATAGATGAGACAGAAGGTCAGACGTAACGCGCCTTTTAAGGAGCGCATTAATGAAACTCTGAAACCGCCTGAAATGCACCCGTTGAGTTTCCCAGGTAATCGCTGCCCTTTAGCTCCTTGATTTGTCCCCGGGAATACAGATACCAAGAGTCGTGGACACGCGCGCCTCGGTTCACGAACAGGCAGGTAATGATGATAGATGAGACAGAAGGTCAGACGCAACGCGCCTTTTAAGGAGCGCATTAATGAAACTCTGAAACTGCCTGAAATAAACTCGTTGAGTTTCCCAGGTAACTGCTGCCCTCTAGCTCCTTAATTCGTCCCCAGGAACCGAGCACGAATCAAGGGGGGGCTAATGTGCGGCCCCGTGCAGTTCAAACCCATTGGGCCTCGAACTTTAGTCATTAGCACGACTCAAGGGCCCAACTTCCGCTCTGCCCGGGGTTCCGATCAAAACCCCCAAATACTGCGAGCCCGAGCAGGATGTTATTCAGAAGCCGAGGAATAGGCAACCGGCCCGAGCGCCTTGCCTTGTCACGTTGACCCTGTTCTTACCGAGCAATGTTTGCAGTTGTCCGGCCACACCACGCTCAACTGCCCGGCAGCTCCTTAGGAAACATCGCCGCCGAGCACATTTGCTGGAGTGAGAATCATTTCCAAAGCCACTTCCACCTAAACGCCCACTTACAATCAGCGACATTGGACCACTCATTGCACTAGTTTTGAAAGTAATCATAATCCCCCCACTAATAATTGGCTATAAATAGGAGAAGCCAGAGAAAGCATGGGGGTTGGAATTTTGGAAGAGAAAGAGAGAGTATAGAAAGGGTAAGCAACACAAAAAGGGAGAGAGAAGTGATCTCATTGAGTCTCTGTGTGGAGAACGACCCAAAGTAGGACATCCAAGCCCATTATACAAGTAAGTTGTGAGCCCAAGCGAGGCCCAACCAAACAGCCTCATTTTTGGTGCGCACAAGTCAATAGTCCTAAACTTGCCCATGAACCTAGATTTATCAAATTAAATTATCACTCATTAAATAAAATGACTGAGATTTAAAAAAATATACTAAAAAAATACTAATAATCCAAAGATTGTTAAATAAAAGACAAACAATTATTCAAATGTCAATGCATAAAAAAAATAAATAAATAAACAACAACTAAATACATGTTAATATAGTAGTATATATTGTATATTTTAATAAACTAATCAAATACATTTATAATTTATAAGTACATTTATAATTTATAATGCCATTCGGTATATAATATATTGATTATTATAATAATTAATAATATATTATAAGGAATATAAAAAAGAAACCAGTGAAAAGTAAAGTTAAAAAAATCAAAACAAAGCAAATGCAAAATACCTAGGCAAGAGTTAAAAATAAGGGGTCAGCCGGTCAGCTAGGGGTAGGGCTGTCCACGGATTGGGCTGGGTTAGTTTTGGACCCAACCCGGACTCGACTTGCTGGCGTCGGGTGGAGGAACCCGAAACTGACCGCCGAAAAAATCGGTCGGTTCGGTTTCGAGTGATGGTTAGCGTCGGTTGGGCCAGGTCGATTGCCAGAATTAAAAAAGGCATCGAAAAAAAAAAAAAAAAAAAAAAAAAAAAAGTCGCCGGAATCTGGAATTTTCGCAGAAAACTGGAAAATCTTGCCGGAAACTGGAAAATCTCGCCGGAAACTAGAAAAACCTCGCCGGAAACTGGATTTTTTTAAAAATGAAATCTACATTTTTTTGGCTAGAAATTGCTGGAATTTAGCCGAATCTGGCTAAATCCCACCAGATCTAGCCGGATTTGGTCGAGATCTTGCCGAATTTGGCTTGTTTTTGCAGGATTTGGCTGGATATTTTTGTAGCTCTAGTCGGGTTTGGGTTGCTCGGGTTTTGGAGATGCAAACCCGCCACTCGACCCGCTGATGTCGGTTTTTGAGAATGGAAACCCGCCGCCGACTGACTGGACCTTCGGTTCGAGCCGAAATCGGGTCGGTGTCGGGCGGTTTAGCCGAGTTGTCGGGCTCCGGTCGGGTCTGGACAGCCCTAGCTAGGGGCATAGAGCACTGCATAGTCAGGGGATGAAGGCCCATGGCACAAAAGTTTCAATATTTCACTCTTTCTTGTCTAGTTTAGTCACATAGTACAAAACTTTTACTTTTAAACAAATTACAGCAGCAGTGGGAGGGAGGAAAAAGAAAGAATTGAAAAGAAAAGAAGAAGAAGAAGAAGAAGGAGAAGAAGAGAGAGAGAGAAAGTCACTTGTGTGAGGCAAAATATTTATGCAATTGTGTGGGGGACTTGGTGGTGTGGCACATCAACAAAGTTTTTTACTTTTCAATCTTTCTACTGTTGTGTACAAGTAAGCCCTAGATCATGTGTTGGAATGAAAATTAGAATTTGTTTACCTTTTATTTGTTGAGGTAATTGTTAAAATACTTATGTGTTCATTTTAAAGATGTTGAATGTTTAATTATTGTAATTTGTTGACATATGTATTTATGGACTGTATTTTATTTAAATGAAAATTATGTTTATTTTTACACTTTCTTAAATATATATATATATATTTATATATGTATGTATACGTGCGCACCCAAAATATGGCAAACGGGCTCAACCTATATTTGGACTCACAATCTATTTGTATTGTGGGCTTTGGTTTTCCTACTATGGGTAGTCCTTTACCCGGGGACCCAGTTGCATACTCCTGTTTTACGAACCTTTCTCTCTTTCCTCACAGAGCTGCTTCTTTCTCTCTTAATATAGTTCCTCTGTTCTCTCCAGAATTGCCAACCCCCCACTCCTCATTCTATTCTCCTATTTATAGCTTAAGATAAGTGGAGGTGTTATGATTACTTCCTGATCTCATTCATGTGAAAGGGGGTCCAATTCCATCAGTCCTAAGTGGATGTTCTGTTGGGAATAGTGGTAATGGCATTGGAACTAGTTCCTGCCTCCAAAATACTGTTCGGCAGCGATATTCCCCAAGGCAATACCAGGAAGCCGAGACCTTATATCTCCGAGCAACCACACTCCCGACCAGGTTAAGGGAGATCGAGAGGGGCTTGCTTTTGACGTTTGAGACAGAATGGTCTCATTTTGGTTTTTTGGGCTCAGATTGGGCCTCGAGGTACGTTCGAGTCAAGGCCATAGGTCAACAGGGACAGGGTCATACATTGTAGCACAAGGCTAGGGCCCAAGGCCCAACGGGCTTGGGGCCCTGCCTTGTGCGGCACCAAAAGCCTAGATTCCTTTAAACAATGGGCCCGGGGCCCTGTCCCGTACAATATATTATTAAGTATGGGGAGCAAAAATTATAAGGTTATTTGAAATTTTTCAAATTATTTAAGATGTTTCCACAAATTTTTTTTTTTTAATTTTTTTCAAAAATTTTGGGTGCCAAGTCCCCCCTCAGTGCTCAAATGGCTCTACCACTGGACCCATAGGACCAGCAACCTAGCTACTAGATAAGTGGGGGGCAAATGTGTTTTTGTAAACATGTTTTATCAAGTTTTTTGTTTAGTAAAACGTTTCGAAAAATTTTATGAAGTATTTTATAATTAATAGAAAACATTTTCAGGTCTAATCAACATTAGGGCTGTAAACGAACCAAGTTGTTTATGAACAACTCGAGTTCGGCTCGATAAAAAGCTCATTCATGTTCATTTATTTACAAATAAGCCAAGCTTGAGCCTTAGTTTTAGGCTTGTTTGATAAACAAGCCGAGCTCAAGCAAAAAAAATTATTCATGAACAAGCTTGTGAACAATAGGGCTCGATACAAAACATGCCGAGCTTAGACTCGTTTATAGCTTGATATATGTTTACTAAATAAACTCATTATTATGACATTACACATATGTTTTGGAATATTAATTTATAGCTTGTTTATTCATATATGTTTTGGAATGTTAATTTATTTAAATTTGTGAAGATTATAGTTGCACGAATGACAAATGTGGATGTAAAAATTGTATTTTGAACAATTACTCAAGTTATAGACAATGAATGATGATGGATGGATTTAATTATGTAAAGTTGTAATTTAAACAATTTCCTATCATGAGTGTTAGAAGCATGATAAAATGAGTATATTATTATTATTATTATTATTATATATTTTACTTGATTTTTGGTGATATAAGCATTCGATGATGCAATTTGTTTGGATCTCAAGCTAAAAAGCTTGACTTGAGCTTGATATTAAGCTCAAGCTTGGCTTAACTAATTAATCAAGCCAAGCCAAGCCAAGTCGAGCTCAAGTTTTTTGGCACTCTCACGAGCTCGAGTTCAAACATTGTTTTTAGGCTTGTCTCAAGCTCAAGCCAAGCTTGAGCATTTGATTTTTATTGACGAGCCAAGCTCAAACACACACTACTCGACAAAGCTTGGCTCGTTTACAGCCCTAATCAACATAATAAACCAAATTGTAGAATGAAATAAATATAATAAAATGTGTAAAATTAATATTTTATAGCAAAACAAATAGGGTGTTTAGGTTTTGATTTTGAGTTTTTGATCTTGTTTACTCCAAATTCACATCCAAACACAAAATTTTTTTTCTTCATCAAAAGTTGTTCTCATCACTTTTGAAATATTTTTTTTTTCTTCTTCTTTTAATAATGATTTTGAGTTTTTTTCTTCAAAATTTTGACTTTGCATTTTATATGTTTTGATTATTTCTTTCCTTCATTTTTTTTTTGTCAATAGTTATAAAACACTATATATTTTAGATTTTCCTTATTTTTGTACTTACTTTTTCATCTTAAATTTTTAGATATGATTTTCATTTGTATGATAAAAATCCAATTAAGATGTGTTAAGCGGTTTTTTTTTTATATATAAAATATTTGTTAGGGATTTTAGGTAGAAATTATTTAGAATTGATCAAATTTTAACATATTATTAATAAATATTAAAATATCATTTGTTTAAATGTAGAGAAGACATATAAATCAATAATTTAATTTTCTTTACAAAAAGTCGAGTGGGGATCTGTATTAACAACCCAAGAGAGCTGGACAATACCATCATGCTATAAAAGTGGCGTGAGGGAATGTGAATCAAGATTAGAATTTTTAGTTTAACTCTGCAATTGATTGAATTTTACCAAATTATTATAATTTAATTAAATATTAAAATATTATTTTCTCTAAATGTAGAGAAGACATCTTAATCAAGATTTTTTTTCCTTCACAAAAAGTAGAGTAGGGGATTTGCATGTACACCTGATAAGTCATTAAAAAGAGAGTTAACTTATTAAAAAAATAATAAAAAGATTCAATTGTGAAAGAAAAAGTAGATTAAGAAGGTTAACATAAATAGAAGTAAAAAATCATTTTGTGGGGGCTTCAAAAACACCCGAAAAAGAGAACAGCGACAAATGTTCTTGATCTACACAACTAATTTCTAAAAAATGGAAGAAAAAAATATACAATGGGAAGATCAGACCGTAAATTTAAAGGTAGAAATCAGCTGATTCAAACTTTCATATATGGGGGAACCGCGCACTCGAGGTACATGAGAAGGATTCAAAGGTAAAAATACAGAAGAAAAACTCTCTAACACTCTCTCCTATTCTTGTCTAGACTTTCTCTCTCTAATAATCTCAACCCCTCTTTGTTGCCTTCCTCCTTCTTTTATAGCCACTTTCCTTCTTCCTCCAGCTGTTTAGACCCCAGCTGGATTTGGGGGATACTTGTCCTATCAACCTTCTGCTCTGCTATTTCTTAATCATGAAAGAGAACTTTTGAGGGTGCTTCCACTATCCAGGCCAGTCATTCAGCATTTAATGTGACTAATATTAGCTAAGGGAACTTATTAATGTGGAGGTGATTGTTTCATTGGGTTCTATGTTTTCTTTATCATGTCCCTCGGGGTGAACTTAGAAGATGGGCGGTTCCAGTCGAGGAAGGGATGTGTTATCCGAGGCTCCTTTGTCACCACAGGGCGAAGGTTTAAGAGGTCACCTCGGTTATGAACCTCGGGAAAGGCCGTTATCCTGGATTTCCACGGTTGTAAGTGCGACGGGCTTCTTACTGTTTAGAAGATCATTTCATTTATGGTCATACCTTGGGCCGGGTCCATTATTCGGACTCAACTCTCAGGCCTTACCCCTAGGGCCGAATTTATGTCCCCCCCTCCCACATTCATTTAAGGGAAAATAATAAGAAAAATGTCTAAAATAGTATTTTAAACCATTTTCACATTTCTTAATTTTCTTCATAATAAATATTATACCAGTTGGAATTAATCGTAAATTTTTTTTTTGAGAAGAATTAATCGTAAATATATCATGGAAAATATTATATTCATTGATTTCATGACTTAATATAGTATTTTTTTTTTCAAAAGACTAAAATGGCAAACTATTTACTACTAGATACTGGATAGAACTATATAGATAAGTAAATTGATCAGGTTGATTAAGGGTGTGTTTGGATACCGCTTATTGCTGAAAACTAAAAACACTGTAGCAAAATAATTTTTAAATGTGTGAATAGTGCCGTGGGACCCATTTTTAATGAAAGTTTTGCTGAAAAAAGAGGTTTGTGGGTCTCGTGAACAGTGCATGAGACCTACACAAAAACGCAGACGCAGACATAAGTGAGTGTTTCAGCTAAATCCAAACACTCAATAAAAAACCCATATGGTTTTGAAGAATCCATTTGGATTGAATATGTTAAAAAAACAATCCACTAGTTCTGATTGAGTTTGACTAGATCATAGGTTTTGAGCCATCACGATTAATCGTGATCTTAGATCATAAAGCCCAATCATGGAAATGCCAATGTCATCTTCAAATTTGAGAAATTTCAATGTCATCTATAATGATAGTTCACTCTATAGAATCCACCAGACGAAACAAAGCACCGATAAGAGTTGTCCTTCCACTACCGGTCCAGCCAACAATTCCAATTTTGTGCCTTCCTTCAAATATACAACTTATCCCTAGAAGCCAATATCTAACTCGTTTCATGCAGACATTGTAAACACAAAAACAACAATAACAAACATACAAACTAAAAGGTTGGATTCAGTGCAAAAAACTCCCAACTTTTTTAGTGTTTGAAAAGGTCACGGTAGATATCATTCCTCCAATTTATTGAAGAGGCTAATTCTCGAACTCGAACCTGCAACTAGTTACTTTTGGTGGAATGCACTTACCTTCAAACTAAGGCTCGACAATTCTATGATAGTCCCAAAACCTTGAGGTTGGCAATGAATTATTAAAAAACAAACAACAACTGATGAATATGTTCAATGTGTGTTAGATGATATGAGGCCTCATCCCCAATTGTTGATTGTAGAATACAATTTGAAAAAAAAAAAAAAAAAAAAATTTGTCCAACATTGTAAACACATTTTTATTATTCTAGAAGTTGTGAATAGAAAAAGTAGTAATTTTTTTGGGTGTTACATTTACCTTCAAATCACATATCTTCACCTAACCAATAACATGCCAATTGTGTTCGGGTCAGTAATTATCTATAACTTCTTCAGTTTCACTAGGAATATGCATGTGCTATTCTAGCCTTTCTAAAGAAACAATTAAATTTTCTAGCAAGCAATTAAAATATATAACCAATGTATTTTGTTTCTCATACTTTTGATGCAGGATTTATTGGAATTGGTTATAAAATTATCCCAGAAACGGAAAAATTAGACTAATTAACAAGTGCTCAAGTACTAGTTATAAGTTATCAAGAACATGAACCATGAGCTATAGCAATGGATGGAGCATTTAGATATAATTTGATTAATTTCTTCTTATTTGTCACCCACTCCTATATATCTTGTCTGTAATTTTCCTGAGATTTCATCTAGGGTGGCCTGTGGAATTTAACATAACCTAATATTTCCTGAAAATTTATTTCTTACATCTGATGCTGAAATTTTAATTTTTATTCCCATAAATCCATCACATTTTGAGAAGGAGAAAATTCAAGGGCAAGCAAATCACCTGGATATCAAACATTGCATAATGGCTGACAGAATTATCTTGTTTTCTCAACTTTCAGATTATTGCTCCTTTTTGCTGCACTGGGCTCAAAGATCTTCATTATCTACAAACAATTGATGATCATAAGACTCAGATAAGTAGGTACCATGGGAGCAACGAAATAAAAAAAAATTAGGGTAAACTAGATATTTGGTCCATATTTTTTACACCATATTTTAATTTGGTCTTTAAACTTTCAGTATCGTGTCAATTTAGTCCATGTCGTTATATCTTGAATGAAAATTGATGACATGACAAACGGCCAAAATAAAATTTTAGTGTATTGTCACATCAATGAAAACGAATTTTTTTATTTTGGCCATTAAACGCGTTATCGATTTTCATCCAAAAAATAACAGTAGGGATTAAATTGACACGGTACTAAAAAGTTAGGAACCAAATTGGCACAATTGAAAGGTTATGGACTAAATTGAAATATGATGTATAGAATATAGACTAAATACGTAGTTTACCCAAAAAATTAACCATACATCAATTACTTATCCATTATTATTATTATTTTTTTTTATACAAGATAGAAATTCTATTATAGCCTAATCTAAGTAGATATGTGCACAGGCTTAGTGCTCTCTCTCTCTCTGTGGCTTATTCATACAAATTGTTTGCCTATGTTTTTCTTTTTGTTTGGCATGTTGTTCTTTGATTAGGGTTTCGATCAACCAATTCTATTTTTTTTTCTTTCTCTGTTTTATTTCTCTAATTCTCTTTCTCCTTTTGTGTGGTTCTTCGTGGATTAGATTTCTGCTTGGTTGCTAGGTTACATGAAGATGAGTGGATAAACATTAAATATATATAGCAGCTCCGTTGGAATATGTCAAACTAAAAATTCCTTCTTACTCAAATTGAATATTCTCCAATGTAGAATCTGATCCCCAAATCCTCCTCCCTCTCAACAAAATTGAAAATTTGTGTACATTCCAAAGGATATCTATATATTCAATCACAAACTTCAGTCACTTTCATTCTTTTTGTTCTATTTGGTCAAGCATTGTTTATTCATTTAATTTTCGACTCTCATACTCATGCATGCACACTTCAATCACTAGAAATGACCATTCTTTTTTTGTTTTCTTTTTTAGTCACAAAGAAAACAACCATTTTGGAGAATGAAGGATATATATGGTCCCGTAAGCAAGCTTTTTACCATATGTTCCTCTCTTGGATGCTCCTCTCAGGTATGAGTCACAATCTTCAGGTATCTGTCACAATGGGTGATTACCACGCACACTCACAGTTGTGCAAATTGGCCAAAGCTTAGCACAATGCAAACAAATTGGTGTTTTTTGTTTTTTGTTTTTTTTGGAGCATTATTGTGATTTTTTTTTCCCATTTACAACAGTTATATTTTTCGCAGAATTCATTTACAATATTTTTTTCACCAGTGAAGGTAACGTGAAATATAAATTTAGAGCACTAGCATCTAAGGATGCAAAAAAAAAAAAAAAAAAAAAACCTATTTTGCATCTTCAACACTACTTTATCTATTTTACCAACTCATTTTACAACTCACTCCACATCTCAGTTTTTATTTTTACATACAATTCAATAAAATAATATAAACCACCTAATAAAATAATAAAAAGTATTCTTATCTATTTGTTTCCTCCCACTATCTTTTTCTCTTTGCACACAACCACAAGATTAAATATTAATTTTTTTTCTTTACAACCTATGAATAATAAGGTTGCATATATGCAATCTTTTACTATTCATAGGTTGCAAATTTTTTTAGGTATACAAACCCAAATAGAGTGGATTTTTGCTGTCTTGGGTTATAAAATAGCAACTAGGAGTGTTTGTACCCCAATATGCTCTTAAGAACGCATAAAGATCACTTAACAAAAATAGAAGAAAAGAGTATAAGTTAAAGCTTTTAATAATAAATAGTAGCACAGTTTTGTACTTCTCTTGTTATTTATTTATTTTTTGGGAAAAGACTTACTCTTGTTACACAAGCAGACGATAAATAATAGCACAGTTTATGAGAAATTTTTATATATTTTTTAAAGCCGTTTATGCTCTTTAGTGCATTCTCATCTAATTATGAAAAAAAAAATTATATGCTTTTTTAGATCTCAAAAATTTACACTTTTTTTTTTTTTTTTTTTTTTTTTTTTTTTGCATAACCACTTTTATAACAAACACTACATCCGATTCTTTATTTTAAAAATATCATATTAAAATAATATTTTTCTTTCTCAACAAACCCAATCAACACTTCACATCTTCTCCAAAAAAAAAAAAAAACACATCACATCATATTAAAAGAATCTTTTTTTTCTTGTTAGTTCAGAAGAGAGAAACAGAGTTAATAATAAATAAATAAAAAAAAAAGAAAAAGAAAAAGAAGAGAGACAGTTAATAAAAAAGTGAGAAAAAGTTTTACATAAGCTACCGTGCTTTTATATATTTAGATAAGCATTTTAGTATTATGTGAATACTTTTATGCAAAATATAGAACCGGATGGAGCTAGTTTTGTTCCCTCTCTTTAGCTACAATGTTATCTATTTTGCGTTTTTAAGGGTTTTACATAACTGGATTCTATTTGCTAAGACTTAAATTTATTAGTTTATTTATCTTATTGGGTCATGTCAGTGGTAAGCCCAAATAAAAACCAATGAAAGTTTCCCTTCTTTTCTTTTGGGCCATGCGGTGAAGTATGCGTCTGTGCCATCCCAACTAGTCAATCCAGCCCAACTTCGCACAATTGGACTCAAGCCCAGTCTAGTGACAACAATATTTCAAATCAGACAGGTTCCTTAAAACTCGTTCATTCTAAAGAATAAAATTTTCTTCCAAAGTGGTTTGGAAGAAATTTCATTCAATCTACTATGTGACGGTCATAAGATCATCCACGTGTCCCCTTTTTTATTTTCCTCCCATGTTTTTTGGTTGTCAAAGACTCAAAATTCAAACTAGCTCCTTCCTTGTTCAGATTACAAATTCAAAGCCCAGGACCCCTTGCCTACTTCATTGTCCATTTTTTGGAATTTGGGGTGTTACTACTACAAAAA
Source organism: Notholithocarpus densiflorus (assembly GCA_030021035.2). Classification (NCBI taxonomy): domain Eukaryota; kingdom Viridiplantae; phylum Streptophyta; class Magnoliopsida; order Fagales; family Fagaceae; genus Notholithocarpus; species Notholithocarpus densiflorus. The sequence continues at coordinate 320,447 of JARYZH020000221.1, read as the reverse complement.
TCTCTGGTCATATGAGAAGAAAATTACACGTGTTTAGAAACCTTAATTTTCTGGTTATTTTCAGTTAGGTCAGACCAAAGCCAGATCAGCAAGTCTACCCAAATGTTAATGTTTTGAAACTTTCAGAGTACTAATTGTCAATCAACACAATCAAAAGAAAATTCCCATTTATGACTTATGGGAAAATGAATTATTATTTTTTTGAGATATGAAAAGAACAGAGTAGGGGAAAAATTCACAAATTGGTGTCATGAAGTACAAGTAATGGATGTCATCAACTAATTTTTGACACTGTTGATGAACTTATCCTACAATCTTCCAAGCAGGACAGATGCCTCATCTTGCAGAACCTTCCAAGCTGCAGTGACATGCCTCTCTTCTGTCAATGGAGCTCCTACAGCAAAACGTAGTATGTATTTACCTGAAAGGACCTGCAAATAATTGTCACATGCAAGGAACTTAGCTCATGCACTGAAAGTCATCACATGGAAGCAAATAACTATTTTTTGTTTTCTAAATGAGGACAATAAAGAATACCATTATGAATGTCACCAGAAAAAAAAAAAAAAAAAAAAAAAAAAAAAAAAAAAAAAATCTTACTGTATGAGAAATGAAAATTTTCCCAGTTGAGTTTATTGCTTCTAATAGGTCATTGTTCAATTTATTGCCGTTATCTTCATTGTTTCGAGGAGGCAGAAGCCGGAAACAAACTAATGAAAATATCCGAGGGGTAACAACCTGCAAACATGAATTTTTGTTCACTAATCCAAAACACTTTTTGCAGAAAATCACTTGAATTAACTATAGACATGAAACGTACATAAAATTACATTGAACTTCAGAATATATAATGGGCTCCTAGGACTTAAAAGACTACTAAATCAAATCAAAGTATCAAACAAATATGTTCATAAAGATTACCATTACCTCAAATCTTGGATCTTGAGCAATGAGGCCTTCAAAATGTTCAGCCAAATTGATGTGGTTTCTTATGTAGCACTGTAGGTTTTCTATACCATATAGTCGTAGAACCATCCAAAGCTTCAATGATCTGGGAATCAGCATACGGATCAGTAAATGGAAATATAGCACATGATTGATTATAAATCATTAAGGTTTAGTGTGAGTGCGTATGTTGAGTGTCTGTAATTTATGAGCTCCTAGAAAGAGTCTGGATTAAAATTTATAAGCCAAACGAGCAAAAGCCTTAACTGTTGCAATATCAGTGGTAAGTGAGAGGGCAAATAGTGGGGAAGAAATAGGAAGTTGCATACAAAAATTCAGTAGTTAAATATGAGTTGCACACAAAATGAAAGACCTTAACTATACAGAATGTACAAAAAGGATCACCTATAGAATACATACAAGATTCAGCTGATTTATAATATCTATAAAAGAAGAAAACTGGATGCAACCAAACAGGAGCTTCGCAACCAAACAGGAGCTTCTCACTCATACAATAATCTCAAAATAAATTCTTAATCTGAATGCAGGGAAGCACAACACCATTAAAGGTCCACTTGTCACTAACAGTCCAAATAGTGTATGGTTAATTATGGTCTCAAATTCTATATTGACTTGATTTGGGTTTTCTTCGAGTAGAAGGAAAGTTATTCCTTGTTAAATAAGTGACTTGGTATTCATTTTCCACTAGGTATTTCTAGGCCGGAAAATATATTGGCTCTTATATATAGAAAGTACTAAGGAAGGTATATCTAGTCCACCAAGGAATGGTATTGACTCTTATATAAAGAGAGTGCTACAAAGGATTTGATGACTTTTAGCCCAAGAGATACATTTTTTTTGTATAAGTCACAAAAATTTATTGAACCAAAATATAATCACCCATGTACATCAGCGATGTACGTAGGGAGCATCACAATCAATCTTTCAAATTACAATGCTTATGCATATCTAATAAAGAGTAACAAGGAGGAGATTTGAAAGCAACATTCCAATCTAGTAAAGTGTGAAAAAAGAGAGATTAAATCTCAAGAATAGACCGTTTACATCCTTCAAAGAATCTTGCATTTCGTTCACGCCAAAGACACTACATGATGCAATGCGGCACAGCCCTCCAAAAAGCAATATTTCAATTTCCATCAAAAAAACCTTGCCATCCTACCAATAAATCAAGGACTTTCTGTGACATAACCCATAGAAGACCAAACAAACTCCACACCACTGTCCATAAATCATAAGCTATGGGATAGTAAAGAAACAGGTGATCCACCAACTCCCCGCTACATTTGAGCATACAGCACTATTCTAGCACAATAATACTTCTCTGTTGTAAATTTTCAATCAATAAAATCTTCCCTAAGGCAGCAGTCCATGAAAAGAAAGCTACCCTAGGAAGAACCTTTGTTTGCCACACCAACTTCCAAGGAAATGACATGCTGATATTTGGGGTAAGAGGTTATCCCAACCTTTGTTTGCCACACCAACCTTTGTTCGCCTCCAACAGAGGTTATCAAGATCCTCACCCTTCACTGAGGTGGAATAAATTAAATCCATAAAAGCAGTAAAGGGATCCAGCTCCCAATCTTGGACTAATCTAGAAAACTAAGTGTCCCATTAGGGAAATGCATAACCTCATCCATAGAAGATTCCTTATCACAGAAAATTCTATATAATTCTAGGAAGGCTTCTTTAAGTGGACAATCACCACATCACAAGTCATGCCAAAATTTTACTCTAGTACCATCACCCACATCGAAATGTATAAACCGGGAAAACATCAACCACTCCCATCTTATAGATTTCCAGAGACACACCATAAGGGTCTGACACCCCTTTCGTACACCATCTATCCCATTCACTCCAATACTTCACCTCTATAATCCTCCTCCAAAAAAGATCTTTCTCAGTGCCATATCTCCACAATCATTCTCCTAATAATTCTTGGTTAAATCTTCTCAAACTATGAACTCCTAAACCCCCAAACTGCAACGGTTCACAAACCTAAGACCAGTTAAACAGATAAAATTTAGGTTCCCTACTTATTTCCTCTCTTTCCTATTCCAGTGGAGGTGGCTAACCATATTGAGAAGCTTCAGAGGAATTTCTTATGGAGTGGGATTTTCCTCTCTCTTTCCTATTCCTGTGGAGGTGGCTAACCATATTGAGAAGCTTCAGAGTAATTTCTTATGGAGTGGGATTGGTGAGGAACCTAATTTCCACCTGGTTAACTGGGCTTAGGTTTGTGAACCATTGCAGTTTGGGGGTTTGGGAGTTCGTAATTTGAGAATATTTAACCAAGAATTGTTAGGAGAATGGTTGTGGAGATATGGGATTGAGAGAGATCGTCTTTGGAGGAGGGTTATAAAGGTGAAGTATAGGTGTGAATGGGGTAGCTGGTGTACATGTGGAGAGGAGAAGACTCTTGAAAGAATATGGAATAGGTTTCTTTAGAGAGTATTTTGATGTTTGTTATTTGTTTAAGTGAGAGAGCACCATTATCGTTAGGTGTATTAGAGTTTTGGGATTGTGAGTCTTGTTTGTGAGTTTGTAAGTTCGTATTGAGAGTTTGCTTTAGGTTTAATGGGAATTTGGGCTAGCTTATGTTTGTAAGAGGTTTTGAGAATATTTGTATTTGTGCGGTTTTGTGAGTGTTGCAAATAGGCCCTTAAAGTTATAAATTGCTGTCAAATTAAAGATAATTTCCATCAAATAGCCTTCCTAAGTTCCCTCCAAAACACTCTAAATTCACTTAAAGCCCCTAACTCAAAGAAAGGTCTTGAGAGGAGTATCTAGTCACAAGCCTAACCCCTATCAGATATAATTGTATAACATGAATAGCACATCAACAAAACATAAATGTCTTTCTTTTGGGGAAAATGTTCAAAGGCACACCTAAAGCGACGTCCAAGAGGAATTTGCCAATCCTTGTAATCCACAACCATATTTGCTTGAGATGCCTGAAATATATTTTGCAAAATCAATCATAAAAGTTGTATAGGAAAACAAATTAATACACTAAAAAAATCACAGGAATGTTTAATCTCAAACCACATGGCAATCCACTATCAAATATCAACACTCTAGTGCAGACACCAAGATGCACCAGGATTAGTGCTAATTTGAATTTCAGATTTTGAAATTTCATTGACCATCCCCAACACACTTGGACTCCCTTGACACTCTCATGCCCCCCTCTCTCCTTTCTCTTTAATGTCTATCTCATCAATCCCAAAACGACCTGATTAGGAATGACATACTTCCAACCCGCCCTGCCTCGACTTACCCTGCTTACATGTTCCCTGTCCAAAAAAGAAGATAGGATGGGAACGAGGCACCCGTGATCTGACTCTAAATAGAAGTAGTGAAATCTGTTTATGCCAAGTTAAGATATGGAGCTTATTTAATGGTTTCTATTTTTCGATGCAATGAACAAAAAGAATATACTCTTTAGTTTTTAAGGGTCAAACTTTCTGTATTTATGAAGAGAAAGACCAAATAGACTTGAACCAATGACATAAATCATTTTTCATTTTTTTTTACATAATTTTTCTAATAATTTTTGGGAAACCTCTGGAAAGACTCCAGTTCAACAAGATAAGCAAAAGTCTCAATTTTTTAAGTCACTTGCATGTGGACTCCAAATATGTCAAATACCTCCTAAACTAGAAGCCTAAATCTCTGTAAAACTCATTGTTCAATACCATATGCATATATTAAATGGCAATTTTGGGGTTGTGGCACGTGGAAACAGCTTGTTACATTGTCATCCCCAAATTCAGATTGACTATGAAATATCAGCCATTCGATTCATAGCCGAAATACATGTTGCATTATATAAAAATTTACCAACCAACATAGCTTAGAATATATATTAACTAATACTAAAAAGCTAGCATAGGGTAGTGGAGGCCATGAAATTATTGAGAAACAAGAGGCAGACAGACATTCCATCCAAGAAGCCACTAACTCACTCCAAGACCCATTTCAATTCCTTCCTATAGCCCAAAAAGTGGTCAAACATATTGTTTATAATACATTTGCTTCTTAGAATATCATATATTATCACACATTTAAATACTTTTTATTATTCTTAAATGACAGGTTAGATATACAGACCATTTTCCTTGTTCTCAGCTTAATGGAAGGGTGGCATGCATGTCAGTGTAGGCAGTCTTTAGAATCATGGAGACAACTCTTGCAATCTCAAAAGAGCAATGTACAGCTTCTTCACTAATGACGTACATGAATCTGCTCTTTAATAGATTCTGTGCATATGTTTTAAGTTTTTTTTTTTTTTTTTTTTTTGCATGCACATTATTGACTACAATGTTCATTGTCACTTGGATTGTGTAGCTTTAACAGGTGCTTTTGAGGTTTGGGACTTTCTATTATTAACAGAGTTAGAAATTGATGTTATTTTGGTTTCATGAACCCCCTAAGAGCCTAAAGCTTTAAAATTGATAGACTTCCTTGGTTAAATGATAATTTATTAAGTCACTTCTTATTGGCCTAAATACAAGAAATTTAATGTGGCATTCAACTAAGCAAAATTATGTGCCCCAACTAATTGGTATTGGCACCATAAAATTTCAATGACTAATTTGGTTGTACACCCTCTATTTACAGTATATATCATATTTTTTCTTCCTTTAGCCCTCCACTTATGCATTTCCTTTTTCACCACTCCCTAAATTTTTAAATGATAATTTTGTTTTTGTTTTTATCTATTTGTATAACAAAATTCTAAAAGATTAAACTCAAGGGACAGTACAATCAATTGGAGATTATATCTTAAATTAAGCAAAAGTCATTTATTTAAAATTTCTTCTCTCCTCTACTTCAAACCAAATTCAATCCTCTTTATACACATATGTATGCCAAATCTAAGAAAACACTACATAAAATTTCTACCATGCTATGTATTCAAGAATGTGTCAAGGGTCCTCCATCTCTAATTGTCCAAGATATCAACTTTAACATTTTTTTTCATTTTTCGAAAATAATTTGATAAGGAGTGAGAAGATTTAAAGCTAGACATCTCCGTTAAAAATACTAAGAAGTATCAACTGAGGTATGAAGATGGCAGCTATCTTAGAAATTTCTGTGTAATGTAACCAATTAATCTGTGTGTTGAATTACAAACTGAAATGCTACAGCTACCGACTCAAAAAAAAAAAAAAAGAAAAAAAAAAGCTACAACTACCAGGTGATAATTAAGGAACTTTGATCCAATTTTTAACAGAGGCATAAGAAAATTACAACCACCAACGACACTTATATATGGTTGCTAGACAATCTCTCCGTACATGTACCTTTAAGCATACCAAATTGCCTCCCTATCCAACTGCAGCCATTATTGAAGCAGCAAGATTTATCTGCAAGGTTGTTCTGGAAAACTTTATCAAAAAAAAGAAAAATTGTTTTGGAAAACTGTGAAGGAGTACCACGTGCCATCATGTGGAAGGCTAATTGCATTTACATATCAACATATGTAATAATTAGTTGAGTCAATCCCATGCACTGATCCATGTACTGATGAACAGTCTTTTGTATTAAATTTAAAAGATCAATAGATGTACATTACATTTGTATTTTATTTTATTTTTAATTTTTCATCGTTAATTAAGGGTAGAGGGATTCAGACCTTGAATGTTTTTATTGAAATATTAAAAAGTGTTACTTAAACTACACAAATTTTAATGAATGGATGATAGTTACTCGCAAATATCTTTGTCGATGGGTTATATTATTATGTCATAACTTGTCATTGTTTCAAAAAACAAGAACAAGATAATATTTTTATTTTATTTTATTTATAAATACAATAGAATTTGACCCTTTGATGATTATTTTATACCATCCGATCTAGAAGCTAATTATTATTTTTTGATTTAATTTGATCATAGCTCTCTTATACTTTGCCTGTTGAGCTTCTTTTTTTCTTTTTTCTTTTTTCTTTTTTTCTTTTTTTGGGTTAGGTACCAGTTGAGCTTTTATGTTAAATAGAAACTAATATAATGTTTTTCTTTTATGGAGAAAAGGATTCTATAGTCAAGATTGGGCTTTAAACTTTATAACTACCCCTTTCTATTATTAAGTCTATCTACCTTTTTTTTTTTTTTGGTACTGTCCACATTAAATGTGTTTTAAAATAGTTAGGCTGTCCAAATCAAGAGTTCTGGAGGTATAAAAGAATCATGCACCTTATGTTTCCAAATTTTGCGGAAATTCCAAAACCGTAAATGGTTATAAAAGTTGGCTATTTCAGTGCCTTGATTTGTTTCACTGGAACTTGAGCAGAAATTTGGGGCACATCAGCCAAATGATTGAATCTATATCCCAGCTAAAATATGGTCAAATTAAGCTCACGCTATCATGCTAGTTTGTTTCGTTATAAAATATTTTACGAAAGATCTTTTTAACATTTTCCATTGTTTATTTTGTTGTAAAATGTAAATATAAATTTAACATTAGAATATGGTTTTTAATCATAATATTTGCAAATTTTGAATGCTCATGTCTAACTTTCACTTTTAAAGATGTGGGAAGAAGTTGATAACGGAGAATTTATTAGCAGCGGCGAAGGCTGGGTCTCAACCCCGCTGGGTCCAATGAATCTCATGGCTTGGAACTGCAGGGGGCTTGGGAACCATCGTGCAGTTCAAGAGCTTGTAGATATCGTACAAGCACAAGGTCCCATGATCGTGTTTTTGTCGAAAACATGGTCAGATAGAGATAGAATGGAATGGATTCGATGTAAGTTAAAGTTTGATGGATGCTTCACTGTTCCTAGCACAAGTTGGGGAGGTAGTTTGGCCCTTTTATGGAAGGAGGAGGATATGGTGTGGGTGGATGGTTTCTCAAACTATCATATAGACGCGATTGTGCATGGAGGTATAGAGAGAGCCTAGCGGTTAACTGGTTTTTATGGTGAAGCGGAGACAAGTCGACGTTCTGAAGGATGGAACATGCTAAGGATGTTGAGCTCAAAGCCGAAACTACCATGGTCCTGTTTCGATGACTTTAATGAGCTATTGGAGGTGGCAGACAAAAAGGGAGGTGCACCACGGTCTCATAATTTGATGCAGTCATTCCGGGAGGTTTTGGATGAGTGTGGGTTTATAGATTTGGGTTTCTCAGGACCGGAGTTTACGTGGCATGGGAGAAGAAGAGGAGAGTTAGTGTGGGAGAGATTGGATAGAGGGGTTGCTAACTACGAGTGGCTGAACAGGTTCCCTACGGGTAGAGTGCGACATCTCCACTGCTTTACTTCAGATCATAGACCCTTACTACTTGCTCTTGATCCGAATGGGGAAAGTCATAAATGGAAGCGAAAACCGTTTAGGTTCGAAGCAATGTGGTTGATGGATCCAGGTTGTAGTGCCACGATGGCTAGAGCATGGACATATCAGGCAGATGGTACTCCTATGTTTCAAGCTACAGAGAAGTTAAGGAAGTGTAAGAAGATGTTAAAGAAGTGGAGTAGGAACCATTTTGGTAGTGTAAAGTAGCAACTAAAGAAGACCAAGGAAAAGTTATGGCAAGCTAAGGTGAAGTCGGCCAGGGATGGGAATGATGAAGAAGTAGTGAGGTTGAAGGCTGAATTGAATAGGTTGTGTGAGAAAGAAGAGCAAATGTGGCATCAGAGATCAAGTTTACAATGGATTAAATGTGGAGATAGAAACACTTAATTCTTTCATGGGACAGCAACTTAGAGAAAGTGAACAAACTTTATTAAAGGGCTTAAAGATAGTGAAGGGAGGTGGCAGTCAGAGGAGGACACTTACACGAAAATTTTTGTGGACTACTATGCTGATTTGTTCACAACTTCTAATCCTCAAAATCTTGAGAATATTATGGAAGGAGTCCAAAGAGTAGTAACAGAGGAGATGAACTCAAAACTTACAGCTACCTATACAATGGAAGAGGTGGACAATTAAGGAGATGACACCATTAAAGGCACTTGGACCGAACGGCATGCCACCACTATTTTACCAGACATATTGGTCTGATGTGGGTATGGACATTTCTCATGCTGTTATTTCTTGTCTAAATTCCGGTTCTCTATTGAAGTCCATAAATCATACCTTCATTACTTTAATTCCAAAAGTAAAAAATCCGGAAAGAGTTGCTGAATTTAGACCAATAAGCCTATGCAATGTAATTTATAAAATTATTAGTAAAGTTATTACTCATAGGCTTAAACCTCTCCTCAATGATATTATTTCTGAAACACAAAGTGCCTTCACTGCTGGTAGATTGATCACTGATAACATTTTGATTGCTTTTGAATCCTTGCATCATATAAAGACTAGTTGTACAGGAAGAACGGGGTACATGGCTTTAAAATTAGATATGAGCAAAGCCTATGATAGGGTGGAGTGGGCTTTTTTGGAGAAAATCCTTCTGAAGTTGGGATTCCAAAATTCATGGGTGTCTTTGATTATGGAGTGCATCACTACGGTGACTTATTCTATCATGGTCAATGGAGAGCCATAGGGTATGATTACTCCAACTAGAGGAATTAGACAAGGGGACCCATTGTCTCCTTATCTTTTTCTCTTTTGTGTGGAGGGTCTTGATGCTATTCTTCGAAAAGCAGCTAATGATGGGGACATCACTGGATTTTCATTGTGCAGAAAAGGGCCGAAACTAACCCATCTCTTTTTGCAAATGATTGTCTATTATTTTGCAGGGCCACCCTGGCAGAATGTGAGCAAATAAAAAATATTTTGAGCATGTATGAAGCTGCCTCTGGTCAAATAGTGAACAAGGGCAAGACAACTTTATTCTTCAGTAGAAATACAGATGATGCCACACAAGAAGCAATCAAAGTTTCCCTTGATCTCCCGGCTATCCAACACTATGAGAAGTACTTGGGGTTACCTTTCTTTGTGGGGAGAAAAAAGAAGGCATGCTTTACTCACATCAAGGAGAGGATATGGTAAAAAATGCAAGGATGGAAAGAGAAGTTGCTTTCTCAAGTGGGCAAAGAAGTTATGATAAAAGCAGTGATCCAATCAATCCCAGCCTACTCAATGAATGTGTTCAAATTACTGGTTAGTCTTTGTAAGGATATTGAGGCCATGATCCGGAAACTTTGGTGGGGAAGTGGCAAAGGAACGAAGATTCATTGGGTGAAATGGAGTACACTATGTTCTTCAAAATCTATTGGAGGTATGGGGTTTTGGGACATAAATAATTTCAATGATGCCATGCTTGCGAAGCAGATTTGGAGGCTCCTTCATCAAAAAAACACATTGTTGTATAAGGTATTTAGTGCTAAATATTTTCCAGGAGGCAACATATTGGATGCACCAATCCCTACCAAGTGTTCTTATGCTTGGAAAAGCATATTATAGTCCAAGAAGGTTATACAAAAAGGTGCTGTTTGGAGAGTCGGGGATGGACGAAGCATAAGCATTTGGGACCAAAGTTGGCTGCCCGAATCAGGTATGAGTAGAGTGGTGTCGCCAAAATTGGATGTGGGGCTGAACCGGGTTTGTGATCTTTTCTATCCAGGTACAAAAAGCTGGAATGTGGAGGTGCTACAGAATTATTTCTACCTGTGGGAAGCTGATGCAATTAGAAAAATCTATGTGAGTGAAGCTTGCAACTCGGACTGCCTTGTATGGCCCAAAACCTCGAATGGCTGTTACTCAGTCAAATCGGCATACCAGATGCTAGCAACAAAAGCGATTAATGAAGCGCCATCCTCGTCTGGTGGGGCAGGTACGAAGGTATGGAAGAATATTTGGAAGATCCGAGTGCCACCAAAAATCAGACACTTTATTTGGAGATTAGCGACGGATTCCTTACCAACAAAACAAAACATAGCACGCCGGAAAATACCCATTGACGAGATGTGTTCTTTGTGTGACAATTAGCAAGAAACAGGCATGCATGTGATATGGTTGTGCGATAAAGCAAAGGCGGTGTGGAAGTTTGTTCCAAGCTTCTCACGCTTGTATCAGGTCGGATATCGGTCCTCTCTTGATCTCATAGAGGCTGTTCTCGAACAGGGGTCGGCCTTCACAATAGCGCTATTCTCAACCATCGCTTAGAGCATCTGGCAGCGATGAAATAAAATCCGGGTGCAGCAACCTTCGTGGCCCTTACATGAGATTAGCAAGAAGGCAAAGGAGTTGGTGGTGGAATTTTTTGATGTTCATACACAGCCCACTAGACCAAAGGTGCAACGACACCATATAAAGTGGACAAAACCCCCAGAGGACTGTTATAAGGCCAACTTTTACGCAGCTTTCTTTGAAAACAGCAACATGGCAGGTATTGGAGTGGTGATTAGGGACTGCAATGGGAATGTTATGGGCAGGGGCGTAGCCAGGAATTTTTACATGGGGGGGCTGATTCGAACCATGAAAGTTGAAATCGACGACGATGAGTATCATCATTGTATGGATAGTCTATATTTTTAGGTTGATATGGACCTTCTTTGAGATAAGCTCGTCGGATTTCATCTTGTTTGTTGATAGGGAATTCAAATATTTGTTTACGTGATCCTGGATCATGATCTATCTCTTCAGATTGAATTCTTGAACATTTGGAGGGGTTAGGGTGTTCATCAGGCATTGAAGTATCAACATTTGTTTCTATAGCCACAGGTGTCCTAATTTCTGAATTGCTAACATCTTTTTTCTTAAAGAATGCATCAATTGTTTTTCGTTTGCACATAATTCTTTTAGCTTTAAGAATATGACTCAAAAATTAACCTGAAAAGAAGTTTAAAAAATAAAATTTTAATTAGAAATTTTTACTTAGTTATATGGATGTTATTCATACTCAAGAAAAAACAAAATTTCCACTATAATTTAAATATGCAACCCATTTTTAATACGACTTTAATTAATAATAACCCCTCAAACAAAAACAAAAATTAAACATACAAGTATTGGTACACAATATAAACCAAACAATTTAACAACACCCACAGCCACATCCACAGCCACATGATATCTAACTAATCAAAAATAGGTAATAAATCAAAACAATTTTACCTTAGAAACTTTGTCTTCACAAAGTGCAAAGATGGGTCACTCGTGTGGCAATGCCTACTTCCTCTGCCTGACTGCCTCCAACTTTAGATCTTCCCCTCAAGACTCATCACAAACAATCTCCCCATGCCTTCAATCATGTATTTCTCTAAAAATCTATGAAAATATAAAGAGCATGTGAATATTTAGGTGTAGATAGTTGAGAAAATCAAAAAAAGACACTAAAAAGAGATGACTGTCAAATGCTTAAGAAAGAGAAGAAAACTCACCAGTCACCAAGTTCCAAAACTAAAGCTAATGAAGAAAGAAAAAATTGGTCAGGATTTTTTTTTTCGGACTGTGAGTAGAGGACTGGAGTTTTGGGGGCTGGTAGGTAGGCAATAGTACCAGTGCAAATGAAAGTGTATCAAAGAAGACAAAACAAAAGAATAAGAAGTATCCCATAAAAAAAAAGAAAAAAAAAAGAAAAAAAGAAAAAAGAAAAAAAGAATAAGAAGTAAAGAAAGGGATTCCGTGGGTCAATGGGTGGATTTTTTGAGATGAAGAGAAAGTGAAGTTTTGTTTTTAGTGTTTGGACTTGAGCGGGCCAGTTTGTTTTATTTGGAGTACATAAGGTGATAAGGCCTAAAACTAAAGCTGGGCTTGGGAGAATATTTGAGCTGGGCTTGGGAGAATAGTTGAGAATTGGGCATGGGGGGGGCCGGCTGTCCAATATTGGGGGGGCCCATTTTTTTTTTCTACCTACTTTAATGGATTTTTTTTTTTTTTTTTTTTTTTTTTTTTTTTTTTTTTGCAGGGGCTGGGCCCCCCCCAAGCCACTACGTGGCTCCGCCCCTGGTTATGGGTGCTCTAAGTCAGAAAATAGTGTTGCCTCAATCCATAGAACATGCTGAAGCATTAGCGGCTTCTCGAGCTGTGACATTTGCAAGGGAGCTTAGTCTATCCAAAGTCATGTTTGAGGGAGATTGCCTACGGATTATTAATGCTATCAATACAAAGGAGCCATGCAATACTCTATTTGGCCACATCATTGAAGAAATTTGGAGCTGTACTACATCCCTAGTGACATGTAATTTCCAACATGTGAGGAGGGAAACAAGTTGGCACACGCCTTAGCTAGAAGAGCAATTGTATCTACAGACACTGATGTATGGGTAGAAGATCTATCTTCGGATTTGGTTGATGTATTTAATCTTGATTTAGTTTAATAAAGTTTACTTACTTGTTCCTAAAAAAAAAAAAAAAGATGTCGGAAACTATCTTTGTCAATAGAAAGGTCAATTCCCATAAAATAAAAAAGAAAGGTCAATTAATCTGTGATTTTTCAGGCGAGTTTCATAATTTTTCGGGTTGCTCATATGTCATTTGGTACCAAAACTACATAATCATTAATAAACCATTACATGATGATATATAACCAATACTCACCCACCTGAAAAAAAATTGTCTAGAGCAGTAGAGCTACTCAACTATTTTCTTTGATTAGTCTTATACTCTTATTTGCTAAGATACATAAATCAAGTAGGCAAGGCAACCACCATATTATATAACAACTTCCTCCAAATAAATACTAGACTAGTGCATCGCCAATGTATTTATTTGACCTCTCATCTTGTACAATTGGCATTTGATCTTTAATATATTCCTAATCTTACTTCTTCTTTTTTTATTAAAAAAAAAAAAATCAGAATTCAAGTCAACCATGAGAATTCCGTATATATTTTTAAATAAAACCGATAACACATTAACACCAACAATTCATACATTATATTTACTTAAAAAGATATTACTATAACTAAAGAAAATGACTAATTATTTTGATGAAGATAAATTTTGTTGAAGATGATAGCTTGCTATTATATACTTTAAAGTCTTGAACAAAATATTTTCTTCATCTTTTAGCTTTGATCTGTTGAACTAATTAATAAATCCTAATAGGCCAAGAATGTATTGACCCCTTATGATGAATTAACAAATTAATTAGCCAAGTTAATTAATTAATTCAATTAGCATACAATACGCGTGGTAGCACAAACAAATCACCAATTAACTAAATACAACGGAAATTAAATTGACACGGTGATTTGTTTACGAATAGAGAAAACCTACATAGCAGAAACCCCATCGGGTGATTTTAAGGTCACCACTTCCGAGAATTCACTATTATCACAACAAGCGGTTACAAGTAAAGGAACCCTAGTACTTTATACCAACCTACAGTTGAACCCTTACCCCAATACCCAATTGGACTTGTTCTGTAGTGACAATATCTCCTTTTAATGCACGGCTCCCAGTACGTGACTAACCAATTCGATGCGCGAATCCCAGTACGCGGCTTACTCACCAACTTGAGAAAGATGTTGGCTGCAAAGTTCTTCAGTTTATCACACGATAAAGATCACGAAACTCCTTGATTACAAAACCCTACGGTGTACAAACACAACAGCTTATTGAATAGGAAGATGAACTAGGACATATGTCTCCGGTTCACAATATGCTTGTGAAATTTTTTTGCATTGAGTTGCATCAACTGTGATGGCCCTTAAAAAAATCCTTATATATGTTTAAGGTTGTGAGAAAAGAAAGCTCAAACATATACACATGGATTGGATGAAAATCAGAGCTGAAAATCTGTTTTTCATAAACCTCAAGCTTTAAAATCCAGCACTTCTTCACTTGTTTCTTGGACAGATTTGCATGGTTTTAACACTTGAACTTGAAACCTTGTTCCTTGAAGCATTAAACTCATTCTAGATCTACCCAATTACAAGTAAAGTGCATTTTGTCAAAGGATTAGCCAATTCTAATTTGACATATGTTCCTAACATTAAATCACATGTCCTAACAAATCCCTTCTAATGGTTATTGTGGGGGTATTTTTTGCGCAAGGCATGCTTTGTGCAACGTCCTCGGCTTAATTTACGATCCCACATCGAAAGAATCTCCCTCCCCCTTAGGCCTTAATAATTGATGGTACCCTTACTCCTTCAGCGCAAGCCTTATAAGGCCTAAGGGGGAGGGAGATTCTTTCGATGTGGGATCGTAAATTAAGCCGAGGACGTTGCACAAAGCATGCCTTGCGCAAAAAATACCCCCACAGTTATGTTCTAATTTTGTTGTCCATAATAGTAGTGCTAGGAACCCATGGGTAGAACTCACCTTTGAAAACTGGCTTGCAATAAGAAGGTGTTCAAGAGCTTATATACACATGTTTAATTTTACACTTAAGTAATGTGGGACATTAGGATCATAACAAGTAATAAAAAATAAGATTTTTTTTTCTATTTGTGTTGGAAATTGATAAACATCATTTTCACAATGTAAATTTAATTTTTATAAATTTAGAGAAATAAGATTATGTCATATTTCTTAAAATAAATTTAGTTTTCATTTATTTCCAAATCTACCTTTTTATTTAGTTCAGATATTTCCAAAAACACAAATTAAGGACAAAAACAAATTATTTTGAAAAATAGTTAAAACTTGAAAGATAAACTAGAAAAAAATAATAAGAAATAGAATAGGCATATTGAAATATATCTAACATGTATCTAACTCTATAAGACCATATCTTAGGTTTTATCCATAATTATTACGGTTTAAATGTTTAAACTTCACCACTGCACACCGTTCGTGCGATGGTCACTCCACAAGTATGAGTACTTGTGGGGTGTGGGGGGTAAGGGTGGAGGTTCAAGCCTCTAGGAGAGAGAATTCATACATATATACACTTAGACTAAGCTAGAGTAGAATTTTTATCTTATATAAAAAAAAAGTTTAAACTTCCCATTCAAAAACAAATATGTTTAAATTTTAAAATTCTTTCACCTCTAAATAATTAGGGGTATTTTGAGCAGAGAGAATATAACACAATGTAATTTTTTTTTTTTTTTTTTTTTTAATCTTCACGGATATACATTTATTTATGGAAATTAATAACGGAAACAAATAGATTTTATTTAAAGACTTCGTAAAGAAATATTCTCCAACGCGCCTCAAGACTAAGTGCAACACACGAGTCAACATCAAAGTGCGACAGGTGGGCCGATAGCTTGCTATCTCGCACGAGTTGTCTCATGAATGAGCTACACGTGAGACACTGTGCGATTGACAGTAATATCATTGCTCAAAGCTCCTATACAAAAAGGAAAAAGAAAAAATCAATTATTTCATTCCAATTCGAGACTTCTTGTTCATATTATGGTGTGAAAGTGAGAGTGATATTTCTATACACAAAATTTTTTACAACATTCTTTAAAATAATTAAGTTGGTAAGTTTTTATTTTATTTTATTTTTTTAATTATTGATTAATAACAATCTGCCTATAATTGTAAATTTTTTTGTTAAATTTTTTTTTATATCTATAGACTTTTTGTATAAAATTTCTGTTTCAAGTTTTCAACAATCATCATTTTCGCTTTCACCTCTCTCTCTCTCTCAAAAGAAAAAGTGAAAAACAAAGAAAACAGACAAATACAGTCTCCATTAATTTGTTTTCTTTTTTACTTTTTTGTCTTTCTATTTGGCCAATGGTACATTATTAGAATTTTTTTTTTTTTTTTTTTTTGGGTTTCCCACAGAGTGTCCCACCCAATTTACGCACACCTTGACTAATCCCCGCTTGCGGTAGAAGCCTATCATTGGTCACAAGGTGTTACAGCTACTGGGACTTGAACTGGGGAGCATACCTAGTCGAACTCTAGAGCCTTACCTGATGGTGGATAAGCCATTGGACCACACTTAGTGGTTAAAATTTTAATTTTTATTCCAATAAATCTAGTGATATAACATTTTTACTAATTATAACATTTTTGTAATTAGTGTATAATAAATGCAATGTTTTTAAAAGCTTTTTATGAGAAAAAAAAAATTAATTTTTATGACTTTTTATATTTTTTATAAAAATGATGTCAAAACTTTTCTAAAATGTTTTATTAACAATTGCCATAAATGTAAATGTACTCGTTAATGGGACCAAAGATAAAATATGTACAGTACACTTCAAAAAGTAAACAAATACTACCCAAAAAAAAGAAAAAAAAGAAAAAAACCACAATCCACAAAGTATCAAGGCGTCATGTCTATGTGCTAGATAGTGGGTGTTGAACACATTAAGTAATATATCCAATGTCCCAATGAACCAAGTTCTGAACACAATATTTTCCTCCAGCCATACAACCATCTCTACGGCAAATAGATAAGATTTATTTAAAAACTAACCCTTTTTTTTTTTTAGAAACAGCATTGTGGTGCATTAAATTACGCAATACCAGCTAAATCAGCATGGTAAGAAGACAATACATCGGATGGAACATCTTCCATCCATATTACACAATTTGTAAAATTCACTGCTAACTTAGCCAAATTGTGTGCAACTGTGTTGCCCTCTCTCTTAGTGTGAGAGTAGGACAATTTTGAAAAACCAGCAGATAAAGTTAAGGAGTCCTGCATCAGTAAACCAAACGAAGCTAAACCAGTGTTCTTTGATTTCAGTGCCGACATCACTACTTGAGAGCCTCCCTTCAATACGGCATCTGCTATACCCAACTCTCTAGCAAGCTCAAGAGCATTGCTAGCAACCAGTGCTTCAATCTCTACCGGCCGGAGCTGTTGAGGGACCCGAGTGGCCATGGACGCAATAACGAGACCCTTCCTGTCACGAATGATAACACCTAGACCAGAGCTCTTTTCCTCGGCGAAGATGGCACCATCAAAATTAATTTTTAGCATTTCCTGGACTGGAGGTTTCCACCGTGTTCTTCTCGCCGGTCTACTCAGAGATGGTGCAATTTTCAGCGCCTTGAATTCAGCCTAGCTGTCGTAAGCCCACTGCGAAATGAGGTTCAGGGGTTGATGGGCTGACTGAGTCCGTGACTGGTTTCTCTGATGCCAAATGGACCAAACGGTGAATGCGAACAGTGCTGGATTCCTTTGATGATCGAAAATCCAAGCCATGAGCTCACTGAAACTTGAAAAGCATTGTTGGTTCCGAAAATTCCATGAGTTATTCGCACCCCAAATGCCGTCCAACATTTTGCAGCTCCACACCGCGTGCCAAGCGTCTTCATTTTCTGCCTTACAACAATCACAGCACTGCTCTGAAATAATTCTCCGCCGGAATAGATTGCACTTTGAAGGAAGGGAGTTATGGCAGGCCTTCCAAATTAAATTTCTAACTTTATTTGGGCATTCAAGAGCCCAAATCTTCTTCCAAAGCCCTTTCTCATGATCTTGCTGCACAGCCACATGATGACCAACTTCATCTTCCTTCAAGAACCGGTATCCCGTCTTGCAACTATACCTCCCATCATTCTCCAACGGCCAAAATAAAGAGTCTTCCGTATCTTTTCTAGCCAACATAATATTCTTTATTTCTTTAGCTTCTTGTGGAGCAAAAATTCCATCTATCATCGTAACGTTCCACGTTCTAGTTCCCTCATCAATTAAGCAATCCACTGTGGCTTCTTCCATTGTTTCCACCATTGGGGAGAGCACCTTAGTTGGGTGTTTTTGGGGCAGCCAATGGTGTTGCCAGATTTTTATGGATTTTCCATTTCCTACCCTCCAGCAAGCACCATCTAGGATAACATCTCGACCATGTAGTATACTCTTCCAAGCATAGGACCTCGAACTTGTTTCCTTAGCTTCTAAAAGAGAATGATTAGGGAAGAACTATACCTTGAAAACTTGGTAGAAGAGAGTTTCCTTGTTGTGCAAAAGCCGCCATGCTTGTTTCTCCAAAAAGGCGTCATTAAAATGAGTCAAGTCGCGAAAACCCATACCACCCACCATTTTGGATTTAGTCAATTCACTCCACCGGATCCAATGAATTTTCCTTCTATTTCCCCTTTGCCCCCACCAAAACTTCCTTATCATTATTTCAATGTCGTCACAAAGCCCCAATGGCAATTTGAAGCATCCCATCGCATAAGTAGGGATGTCTTGGATCACGGATTTGACTAAAACCTCTCTGCTGGCTTGTGAAAGCAATTTTCCCCCCCATCCTTGGAGTTTTCACCAAACCCTCTCTTTTATATAATTGAAGCTAGCCTTTTTTCCCCTTCCTACAAAGGATGGTAGCCCCAAATATTTCTCATAAAGACTTCACTTCTTGGACTTGGAAGAGATTCTTTATGCTTGATTTTGCTTCATCCGTGGTGGATTTGCTAAAGAAGATTGCGGTCCTACCTTTGTTTATTTTTTGCCCTGACCAAGACTCATATTCACACAAAATCTTCAACACATTATTGCAATCCTCAGAGATAAACCTACAGAAAAGCAAGCTATCATCTGCAAAAAAACAAGTGGGTTAGCTTAGGACCACGTTTGCACAAGGAAAAGCCCTTAATGTCCCCATTCCTTGCCGAATGTTTAATGAGAGCATGAAGGCCTTCCGTACATAAAAGGAACAAGAAAGGAGAAAGGGGGTTTCCTTGTCTAATTCCTCTCTTAGGGTAGATCATCCCAGTTGGCTCACCATTCACCATGATAGAATACAACACTGTTTTCACACAACTCATCATGAGAGCAACCCTTCTAGCACAAAAACCCATTTTCCCCATAAGCCTCTCCAAATACACCCACTCTACCCGATCATAGGCTTTACTCATGTCTAACTTGATAGCCATAAACCCATGTTTTCCTGAATTATGATTCTTCGTATGATGAAGGGTTTCAAATGCAACCATAATATTGTCTGAAATGAGTCTTTCTTTAGCAAAGGCAGATTGATGTTCAGAAATTAGGGAAGGTAAAAATTTCTTCAACCTATTTGCTAGGAGCTTAGAGTAGATCTTATATAGGACATTGCACAGACTAATAGGGCAAAATTTAGACATATGTTCAGGGTTAGCTATCTTAGGAATGAGAGTAATGAGTGTATGGTTAATGGGTTCGGGTAGGATACCTGAATTCAGCCATGAGAGAATGGCTGAAGTAACATCATGCTGCATCGTCGACCAAAAGTGTTGATAGAACAACAGTGGCATACCATTAGGACCCGGTGCTTTTAGAGGTGCCATCTGATTCAAGGCTTCCTTCACTTCCACTTCTGAAAATTCCTTCATCAAATCTGCATTCATCTCCTCAGTCACCATGCATGGAATTTTCTCAAGAGAATCAGCTTCAAGAATCGGATTGGAGGTGGAAAAAAGTTCTTTGTAATAATTCTCCATCACATGCCCAATTTCCTCGTGTTCGGTCAATCAAGCTCCATTTTGGTCTCTTATACCTCTGATCAAATTCTTCCTAAATCTCTTTGTAGCCCTACTGTGAAAGAAAGCTGTATTGTTGTCCCCTTTGCTTAACCACAACACCTTAGACCTTTGACACCACATCCTTGATTCCTGGTCTTGTAACAAATTAATCTTCATTCTTATGCTCCTAACCCGGGTATTGTTCCCACTCACCATAGCCTTATTCTCGGCCAAAACAAGTAGGTTCTTTTTGATCTCTAATTCCCTTCTCATGTGCCCAAAATTGTGTTTATTCCACCATGTTAATTCTCGTTCACAGTTAGCCACTTTTTTCATAATGGCTATGCTTGGATTTGGTTCTTTTGTACTACTCCACACTTCCTCAACCATTTCCCCACAAGTTGGATCCGATAACCACATTTCTTTAAATTTGAAACATCTCTTCTTTCTAGGTTTAGGCATCCCCAACAAATTGATCAGTAGAGGAGAGTGATCCGATGACATACAACTAAGGTGATGTACCCTAACCTAATAGTAATAGTACCAACTTATCTATTTTTTTTCACTATAT
Organism: Notholithocarpus densiflorus; assembly: GCA_030021035.2. Classification (NCBI taxonomy): domain Eukaryota; kingdom Viridiplantae; phylum Streptophyta; class Magnoliopsida; order Fagales; family Fagaceae; genus Notholithocarpus; species Notholithocarpus densiflorus. The sequence goes on along the minus strand of JARYZH020000221.1, from coordinate 299,705 downwards.
TTGTTATCTTTCCAATTTTAGGCAACCACTTTTCCATTTCATCTTGTCAAATTCCCTATTCTAAAATCTATTTTCATTTAAATGAGTAACCACATTAGATTCCCAAGTATTGGTAACTAGTAACCACTTTGTCTTAAATGGGAATTTATAAGTAATGTGGAAGGTTTTTAGGTGTTTAATTACCTATATTCACTCATTTACCCTATTTTAGGTAATCTTGCTACCAATAGACAGTCCTATCTTTATCTATTTACCCTACTCCAAGTAACAAAAAATACAATTTTGAAATGATAAAAATAAATAAAATAGAGACAAATATGAAATAACAGTCTCTCCTCCTTAATTTGCTTTGTTGTCCTTAAGAGTAGCATTTGGAAAGGGTCTCTCTCTCTCTCTCTCTCTCTCTCTCCATTTTATTTTATTTTACTTTTATTATTTTTATTAAATAAAAACCATCTTCAAGCTTATCTTGATGCCAATTTTCCTTTTGTACCATCTTTAAGCTTATCTTGAATGATCGAGACCATAAGAATGATTCTCCTCCAAAAAAAATAAGTAGTCATTGATTTTTTTTTTTTTTCCTTATCTAAGTTTGGGGTGTTTGTGTTCATTGAGCCACTTGGTTATTGACTTGTTTGGCCTTCAAGACTTCCTAGTTCGTATAGATTATACAAATCATTAACTTGATCATAATCTTGACCACCTGCAAGTTAATTAAGACCCATTTGGCCATTGGGACATCTCAATTCATTTTAATTGTGCAAATCTTCAACTTCATCAAAACTTACATTTTTGTAAGTTGATTAGGGCAAATATGGAGAACATATTTTACATCTCGTTGTTGCCAAAAGCTAACAACACCAAGCTTTGCTTCTATCCACTCCATGTGTGAATTGTCATAACTTGGCTATGATACCTGTAGGGACCGGGTCTAAGCACTTCTACCGTTGGATGAGTGGACTCAGGCCCAACTAGCCCAATACAATAAATTTGTAGAGAATGGGTTTAAGAACTAGGCTTTAGTGAGGATAGCAACGAATGAACATGGTTATGGGTAAACTAAGTAACAAGAAAATGGGTTTTAAGTATGAAATTCCGTCCTGGGCACTTGTCCGAGGAGCTATCTGTTCTTATTATTTCTTCAGTGCTTGGCTATAAGGTTTACAAAGATGATACAAGTTGCTATCTTCCTTTCTGCTCCCCCTTTCCAATCCCTCCTTTCGATCCCCTTTTCTGGAGGATTCCTTACATTATATATCCCCTTTTAGTTGATCTTGGCCCTCCATTTGTTGATCATGTAGGTCACTACTTGAGTTCTTGTCCCATCAGCCGTCATCCCAATCCTTCTGTGAGTTACAGCAACCAAAACAGCACTGTTCAGGGGTCATTTCTTCATTAATGCGGCCAGAACGTTAGTTGTGGGCATTTAATGTGGAGGTGACAGTTTCTCCTTGAATTGCTCCTCCACCAAGCTCTTATGGCTGACCCACTGTACTCGTCCTGTTTCTTGAGATGCTCTACGAGGCTACCCTTGATGGCGTGCTGCCCTTCCCTTCTATGATCTCGGTTTGCCGATGATAGTATTGTCCTCGGCGATGCTCCTTCGCAATTTGGACTTTCTCCGTTCGTATTCGGACATTTCTTCTTCCTCAGCATGGGCCTTGGGCTTAGTATAAAATGGGCCGGGGTGGCCAAATTCTTTGACCCCACAATACCAATATCACCTAACTTTTTGTTGGTTGCTTCGAGAGATCCAAGAGCTCTAAATTTGATAAATAGACTAACTTAAGGAAGTCTAGACCTCCAAAGAGAAATTTCACTCAATAATAATATTTTTCAGCTTGTTTTATTTATTTTTACATCAAACCTTATATAGATGACTTTACAAGATAGACATAAAATTCAAATTCAAAAGAAACCCATTCTTTATCTAAAGTAAGTAGATAAAATTTATTCAAAAACTAACCTAATAATTTAGAGAAATGTTACGTTCACAACATTTTTACAAGAAAACCTAAGCCGGTAGGTTGTTATGGGTGGACAAAAATTCTCAAAGAGAATAATTTAAGTTATGAATTTAAATTAAAACTAATAACAACTTACAATTATGATTTGTTGTGAAAATATTGTGAACGTAGCATTTTTCAACAATTTATTATATCTTTATCTATTTACCCAACTCCAATTAACAAAAAAAGAATCTTGAAATAATAAAACAAAATAAAATAGAGGCACATAACAATGGGTCACTTGACTGTAGGTAATTACTATAGGGATACCCAAATACTAGCATCTATAATGTACCGGTCCTTTGACATTTTCTTAAAAAAAAAAAAAAAAAAAAAAAAAAAAACTAAAGTGTAAATTTTGAAACTATATAAATTATTGGACAAATTATATTTTAAATCTTATACTGTAGTTTATTGATAATTTTAAATTAAATCGCACATTTAAAAGGTTTCAAAATAAGTCTTGTACTTACAAAAACATTTCAATTTAAACCATAAACTCATATACGGTGATGTTTTTATTAACAACTCCATGCAAAATATATTTATGATTTGAATTGAAAACTTTTAAAAATGTAATTGAAACGTAGTTTTTATTTGAAACGTAGTTTTTTTTTTTTTTAAAGAAAAAGAGTTGTAATTCAAAACTCTTAAAAATGCATAATTTAATTTGAATCCAAGTATAAACTATGATTGAAAATGTAATTTATCCAAAATTATATCCGTTGATTTTTAACTGTTTATAGCATTTTGAGCCATCTCAAATTAAAATAATAATATCTTCTCAAATTAAAATTGTAGGGCGCAATTTGGTTCCCAAGCCCAAAAAGTAAAAGGACCAAGGCCCAAAGAGCCCAATACAATGAATTTGTAGAGAGTTTGCTAGAAACTAAACTTCAATGAGTTGGATTACAATCAAAGTAGGTTAAAGGTTGCTAAAAAATGAAAATAAACGGGTTTATGCAAGGAAAATCTTCCTCGGCAAAGTTCGAGGAGAGTGATTCTTATATATTTTTGTTGAACTTAAACACAATTACAACTCTCGTCACTACAGTGTTTTTTCTACCCATCCTCAGATGATCCTCTTGTAATGGGGGTTTTCTTCTTTATATTCCCTTCCTTCCCTTCATCTTAGCCTTCCACGTGTAAATCAAGTTGTTGGTTTTGATTCTTATCCCATCAGCACCTTCCTGAAATCCTTAGGAGTAGCAATAAGGCTGAACATTACTGTTCAGGTATCACCTCCACATTAATGCGGCCAGAGAGTTAGCTGCAGAACATTCAATGCGGTGGTAGCAGCTTTCTCCTAGATATTTTTAAGTTTGCCTTTGTCTTATTCCCTTTTGATGCTTATCCTTATCAGTATGACCGTTTGGTGCGTTGTCCTTGATGAAAGGTCGGGTATTTGACCTCTACCATGCTTAGCCGAGGAGGTGTCTCTCCTTGGACTACACTCCCAACCCTTTACAACTAGACTTCTTTCACAGCCCACTAATTTGTATGTCCTTGTTAATGTCTTTTTGTCCTCGGACAACTTAATGTCCTCGGATACGGCCCACGACCCAGTATCCCTTTCTGGGCCTCTTATCCCTACAAAAATAATAAATAAATATAATGATACATTGGAAGTATATCTGTTTCTCAATTTGTGCAAAAGATAATACTTAGATATATTTAGAAAAAAAAAAAATAATAGATAAATATATTGATACAGTCTGTGTTACTCTATGTCTCTATGGAAGGAAAAATTCTTAGGTATTTTTGGAGTATGGATAAATAATGCTCTTTCCTCTCATATTCATGATGGACTCCACCATAAATTTAATGAGTAGACCCTATTATGAATGTGAGAGGAGATATTTCCAAGTATAGATAAATGGTGCTCTCTCCTCTCACATTCATGGTGGATCCTATCATAAATTTAATGAGTATACCCTATTATGAATGTGAGGAAAAAGAGTATCATTCTCTATATTCCGAGAGTACCTAAAAATTACCCGCAATATATCTGTTTCTCAATTTGTGCAAAAGATAATACAAGCCAACCAACACAAAGGCTTCAATCTTTTTTTATTTTTCCCTCTTGGGTACTTTATACATATAAATACATTAATCACCACTAGAATTTCGATTCTCACTCCCTACCATTACAAAAAAGTGTGTCTCTCGAAGAAAAGAGAGCGTGTGGGATCAGGTGGGATCAGTGTATTAGCTTTCTGATTTGGTCTCTCTTTTTCTTTCTTCTACTTCCTCTTATTCAACCTCATTCTTTTGACTTTTAGAAAGGATTCATTTTACAACTCTCATTTCACACTCCTATTTTCTTTCCTCTTTCTCGAACTCTCCTTTCACGGACGGCTTTCAAATTCCCATTTCTTTGGTAATCATTTTCACGGGTGTGAGATATTATTTTGAAAACTCCAAGATCTCCAAAACCCATTTCTTCTTCACCTTTGTCTTCTTCTTCTTCTTCAAATTATACATTTTATTTTTTGTTGCCTTCATTGAAGATCCACTAGTTGGAAGTTCATTTAAAGCCAAATTTCGAAACTGGGTCTCTTTGACAGTTTCGGAATCTGCTTTCAAAATGTGTATTTTTTTTTCCTCAGCTTCCGCGTTTTTAATGGATTGGTTTCTCCGTTATATTTGAAGAACAATAGCAAGGTAAGATTTTGATTCAAAATCCATTGTAAAAATTCTCTCTTTTTTTCATTTTCCAAATCCGGGTTGTGCTTTGTTTGTCGAATTTCCACCTAAACCAAACCAAACCCATATAGTTTTATTCAGACAGGACTTTTCCTTGTAATCTAATTCCCAATTTCCGGTTATAATATTCACAAAGTTTTGGCCTTTGCTTTGTTTTCAATTCATTCTTGGTTGTTTTTATCTATTTGGCCAAATGGGTTGTGCAAGCTCGAAGCAAAAGCGATGCAGGCATTGCCAGAGTCCTTATTCCCCTGTCCCTAGAAGCTACTCTATGCAAGTTCATCACCCACCACAGAACCAAGGTGAAAGCTACCATGTTGTGGCTCTCACCTCTTCTACATTGGGTTCCCTCAACCAAACCAACCATTTCAATAACAAGATCATGGATTTTGGTGATGATATTGATCATCTAAATCATGGTAATGGCACTGAATGTATTGGTAATAATGTTGATGGAAACGTGAGGAAGAAGAAGAAGAGTAACGATTTCACAATAGGCCTAATTGAGGCCAAGACGTGGTCCACTATGATCGAAGAGAAGATCCCCAAAGTGGTTCCGAAAACGCCAATTAGAACGCCTCCCGGAGAGCCAGAGACGATCAATACGTGGGAATTGATGGAAGGACTCGAAGATGTTAGTCCTCTAAGGTCTCCCTGTCATCTTAGGAGCTTTTCTTTTGATGTTGTTCACAATCCTAATCCAGCTCGACAAGATTCTGCTTTTGAATACCCGAAAACTAGATTTCAAGAAAATGGCACGGCCTCGCCAAATCCTAAGCCTATCTGGCTTCAATTGGAAGATGATGATTTCAATTCAAAGGCTATCTTATCAGACTTTGATTCAGAAGCCATTTCTACATTCAGAAAGTCATTCCAAGAGCTTCCACCTGATAACCCTTTTCGTATTAGTCCATTGGACAATGACAAACAACAACAACGTCAACAAGTGGTTTCAGAAGCAGACAATGATTTGTCATTGGATTTCAATGGTGAAAAGGAGGTAAAAGGTTGTGTTACCGATTATAAATGTGGGGAAGACAAGATTGTGCTTTACTTCACAAGCCTAAGAGGAGTACGGAAGACATATGAGGATTGTTGCCATGTGAGGGTGATCTTAAAAGGCCTTGGTGTCCGACTGGATGAGCGGGACGTGTCGATGCATTCAGGGTTCAAGGAGGAGCTGAAAGAGCTATTGGTAGACGGGTTTAATGGGGGAGGCTTGCCTAGGGTGTTTATTGGGAAAAAGTACATTGGTGGAGCTGAAGAAATCAGGAGATTGAATGAGGATGGACAATTAGAGAAGTTGGTTGAGTGTTGTGAAAGAGTGGATGATGGTGTTGGTGTTGGTGTATCTTGTCAGGCTTGTGGGGATATAAGGTTTGTGCCTTGTGAGACATGTTCAGGAAGTTGCAAAATTTACTATGAAGCTGATGATGAAGAAGAAGAAGAAGAAGAAGAAAGAGGTGAGGAGGTTGAGTATGGATTCCAACGTTGCCCTGATTGTAATGAAAATGGGCTTATACGCTGCCCCATATGTTGCTACTAGTTTTCAGTGCCATTCACAAGGTACTCTTTTCACATTTTTGTGTCCATCTCTTTTTGATTTTTTTTCTTTTCTTTTGAACTTTTTCTTTGTGAGTTGCTTGTTGTACAGTGGAGTTCTAATATGTTTGATTTGAGGGTAATGAGAGAATTGTAGTAGTAGACAGTGAATAATATATAATACTATGTTCTAAGCAGGTTTCCTCAACCTCAAGAATGTTATAACTTGTAAGAGCTGTATACTAAATTTCGTTTTCAGAAAGGCGAAAGGGGTTCGTAACTTTGTATACTTTTTCCATTTTCCATGTAAATTAAAAAGATGCTACATTAAAATGTTGCATTTGCAGTTCCTCTTGTTTGTGTAGTTCTTCTCTTCTTCTTTCTTTTCCCTGCAATTGAGTCACAGAATTGAATTGAATTTTCCTCCAGAAAGATAATTTACTTTGTATTGCATTGATTAATACAGCCATATGATTGGATTTAACCAGAGAACTTAGGTTCAATGCATAAAGGAATTGTATCTAAAATTTTTCCCTTTTTCAAAAATGTGGTACCACATTCCAGTCTTTGATCTACGGCATGATATGTGAGCTGTAGTTGCTCTATTCAATGATGTAGTGAAGTTGCTTTTGAGGCATAATTGCAACCATTGCACAACATTTGGACGGTGACATAATCAAAAAGTCCAATCTATAAAATGAAAAAGTGGAGAAAGAGAACAATCGCCAAGCATGAAAAATCTTTTTTGAAGCAACAAGCAAGAAAATCTTGCTCCTTGAGTTAAAAAACTATTTCCTTGTTATATAATATAAATAGTGTTGTTCGGCCTTATTATTTTACTGTTGGTGAGGATTGTTGGGCCAACTTTTTGGAATTCATTATATATAAACATTAAGAATTTGTCAATTAACAATCTTAGAGAAGAATAAAAAAGGTGAAATATTCAATAATAGAAAATTAGAAATAAGCAATATGTACATTAGGTGAAGAAAAAATATATATATATATATGAAAGGGTCAATGTCGGCGACGGACCCAAAAAAAAGTGACATGGTCAAATCCTGCTTAGACTTCAGCAATGACATTTGTGTTTGTGGTAAAGAATTGCTCAGAGTAATTGCTTTCAAAGTTTCAACTGGAAGACCATTTCTTTTGGAAGCTACACAACAATTTGAGAGACATTATAATATTCTATCTTCAACACCCCCCCAAAGAGACCGTAAATTTGGCAATTTATTACTCAATTAAATTCCAAGATATTTTATTGTCAACCTCAAGTATTTCTTCTGAAATTGAAGCTACTATTACAATATTGGGAAATGAATTTTCAATGTCAAAAATATTCAAAGTAAGAAAATAACTTGGGATATTCTGATGCTACAGGACTTGAAAGAGGACAAAAATTGAAGACTTCAATTTAAAGAGAGCTAAGGATTCTTAGAAGTTGCTGGAAGCTATTTTATTCAAGTATTCACATAGAGTGGCGCATACTTTTCAGGAACTCAAATTATGTGAAATGATTGAGTTAAAATATTCTTGTAGTGCCATTTACATAAGGTGGAAGCACTAAGTGACACATAAATGATACAAATAATAAGTGCCAAATACGTAAATATTTTCCTTTACCTGCCTCATCTATCTTTTTGATCATGTTACTTCATTCAAATCCAAAAGGACCTTGAGCCAAGAAAATTACAATAGGTTATAGGCTACATGACAGTTTGCCATCTAAATCAAATCATAATAATGGGAAGCAAGCCTTAAGAGGTATTGAGGACAATGATGTAGTGTGCAAAAATAATTCAAAGCAATTAAAAAAGCTTCTTGTCAAATACAGTTGCCTTTCATTAATGCTTTAAAAACAGTTTTGTTGTAAATTAATGAGGTTATGGCATCACCTAACGGATTGTATCAATGTTGCATTTAAGTTTCGGTTGTGGCCACTATGTGTGTGAAGCTCACTTTTGAGAACTTGAACCCCAGCCTTTACCCCCCACAAGCACTTATATTTTTTGTTAATATTAGATAAAAATAGTTTTTCAATACCAATAAATTTAGTCATACACCCTCAAAAAAAAAAAAAAAAAGTTAGTCATACAAAAACATTAACAATTGTTGACATACGTAGCTAGTTGCAATTGGTAGATAATAAAAGTAGTGTCAAGGGTAAAATCATGTGACAGTGATGTTGCTCAAATTAAAACTTGCTATCTTAACCAATTATGAAAAAAGAATGTGAATTATTTTATTCCTAGCATTTCTCCTAATATAATCTGCAGATTTTCTGGAAACTGACAAACCAAATGTGAAAGGAAAGGAAAGCCACATAATGGTGTTTAAAGAAATACAAAGCTGTAATCAGAAAAGGCCATAATTATTGTTTATTTTGCGATGTTTAGGATATACGTTTGCCATACACCTAACCAAGTCAGTGGACGATCTTTTTTAGCTTTTGTTCAGTCAAAATACTGGTGGACATGAATATGAGATCTTTCATATTAGAAATTTTTTATTGTGCAAGGCTCACAACTAAGGCAGAGACAATAAAATAATAGCCATTTAACTTCATAATGATACAATATTAGCACATTAATAAAGCGTTGGTTGGGTTGTAAAGACAGTGATGGAAACTACGCGGCACCTATTGTTTTTATTATTATTTATATTGGCTAAGAAAAGGTCATTTAAATTGCATCTAGAGAAGCTGTACATGCATATGCAACAAATATTATGATATATGGTTGGCAGCCAAGAAAGTGTATTAGAAAATTTGGAAGTAGTTGACATGTGAAGGAAAGTAGTTAGCTTGAGAGATATGGCTCAATAAATTTGAAAGTGGAAAAACAAGAAGCACTAGATCAGTAACTTTATGAAGTTTGCAAACATCTAATTCTCACAAGAAAATGAAAGCAAGGCCTACTCTGAAACACATGTCACTATCTAACATTCGATTATGAATGTAGCTATGTAGGGAGTCAACTTTCTTAGGCATTCTGTCTAGTGTGATTGCCTGGTGTCACGGGCATAAGGCAAAGCACATGCAGCAATCACGTTGGCATGACTGGTGCCGTGAAATTGCAGCAGACCATGACAACTCTGTAAGATCAGTCAAATTCCCATTTGGGTTATGACTTATGAGTTATGACTTGGGGCAAGACCATAGCTTAAATGGGTCACATTTGCATTGTGGTCCTCACAATTCGGACCACGGTCTATACACTCCAGAATTGATAAAAATACAATCCCGACACGAGTTAATTAGAAACGACATATTCCCAACCCACCCTACCTCGACTTACACTACTTACATCCCGCACGAGTTTCTTAAACTTGATAAACAACATGGGATGGGAATGAGCACCCATGATCTGACTTTATCCGAGTTCCCACCCTGTTTCTAGATGTGGCAAACAAGTCGGGTCAAGTTGGGTGTAGGTAAAAGATAAGTCATTTTAAACAGGATATAAATAGGTTGGGTTTGGGTCAACTCATATCTTTTGATGCGATTTTTTTTTGTTTTTTGTTTTATTTTTATTTTATTTTTTTGAAACTATGTATTTTCCACTTGGTAAGTTATGCAACAAATTACTTTATGTAACAATAATGGTACCGCATTTAGACTATCCTTTATAGTGTTGCACACTACAACATAAATATGAACACTTGACCCAATTTGGGGGCACATTTCCCAAATTGGTTCAAGTGTTCATATTTCATGCATAAAGATTGATACAAGTGTGCCACGATGTACTCAAAATTCAGGACAATGTGGTCTAATGTCCAAGGATGGTTGGACAAAACATTAAGATTGATCACACATAGGTATGTGTATCCCTCTTATCTACTCACAATCGCAAACTCGGTAGAACACCTTTGAAAAAGAGTTTTAATAACTGCTGGTCATGAAAAGGCAATAGAAATCTGTGTTGTGATGTGCGAACTCGCACTAGTAAATTAAAGTCTGTTGTTCGTGTGCAATGCACAGTACTCACCAGAAGCAATCTTTTTTGGTACACAACATTTGCACACCGACGGGGTTGTGCGCGCGTATTAACAAACAAACATGGGCACTGCGAATTCATGTGAAAATCAAGGTACATTTTAGAATGCTTTCATTGCCTAATTAATTAATTAATGCATATGCTTAAGCTTGGCCCACCTACATGAAGGGTGTGGTAACTGATCATGCATAATCTGGTCCACCTTTACACTTAACAACATTCACCTACCATGTGTGGATTTCTCTTACCATCATAAAACTCATTTATACTTTGTATCCACCTTCCAATGAGCACAACTCCATCATTTGGACCATGCCAAGTTACCAAGGGTATGTTGAATGGTTACTTTGTGGGCAAGATTCTTAAGAAGTTTCTTGTGTAAAAAACTAAAGGGAGAAGTGCTCCAAGGATCAATTTTTTATGTTATTGGATAAAATAAGGGGGTACTATTGAAGGAAAATGCATTGGAGTGCAATGCTCATGCACCAGTCCATTAAACTAATGCGCAGAATTGTGATAAAGCCATTCCAAAATCCATTCCTTTTTTCCAACCATTTTTCTAGTAGTTTCCTATTTTTCGCTTGAATTTATTTGGCACCTCTTTGTTGGCTTTCTGAACCACTGTTTTTGTGCACTTTTAGTGCCCAATGCAAATTTTATGAAATTATATTTGCAACGGTACCAAGTTTTCATCAATCAGTCTTTCAGTTCAAAAGTAATAACTTTGGGAAGTTGGGTGCCTTGAAAATAATTTTGAATTTCTCTGTTAGGTTCTAAAGATTTAGGATTAAATGTTTAGAATTTCAACTTGTATGTGTTGGCAAACTGAGAACAAAAACATGTCTAGGATAGGTGTTAGACATTGCTCAAAGTTGTACAAGTCAAGACTCAAGAATGTACAAGCTGCAAGAAAAAGGATTATTTTTCTATGAAGCTTGACCGATCGAATGATGAAGCTCAATCGATCGAAAATTGTAGAAAAAGAATTTCTGCAGAATTTGAAACAGGCTCAAGCCCGCGAAAATGTTTAAGTCCAACACTCCTATGTATGAAAGGAAAACCCTAGCTACATTTTGAAGACTTTTGGAAGACTTGTGAGTTACTCTTGTGAGATCTGAGAGGTTCTATACTTTCTAACTCTACAAGCATCTACCGGAACAAGATTTACAATCAAGTACTGGTGGAATCTAGTTGCTGCAAAGATCAACAAGCCGTGATCTGAAACCTTTGAGTGAGATCTCAAAATCACAAGCGTGGGTGCTTGTGTGGTGCAAATCCAAGAGAGAATTGGAGTCCGTGGATTTGGAGATTGCACATGGTTATGTCAGTAAGTTACTACTGGAGGTAGCAATAGATTTATGGTTAAATCTGATTGTAAAAATTTCGATTCTCTATAGTGGGTTTGTTTTACCTTGAGGATAGCTAGGTTAAATCCTCCCTAGATTTTTACATTGAAACTGTTGGTTTCATTGGTTTTCCTAGGTCATCATATTGTTGTGTTCTTTATTTTCCGCTATTGTGCATGATATGATCTGTCCTTGTTTAACCTAGATCTAATAATTAACCTAAGTAATCACTTGGCTAATATATTAGGTTAAACAATCTACTTTAAAGGGTCTAAAAACAAACATGTGGTATTAGAGTAGGTTAGCTCTTATTTGGGTAGTTTACCTTGAGTTGATCATTGACCTCTGCTGTCATGGAATACGGTCACTCTCTTTTGATCCCTCCTTATTTTGATGGGAATAAAATGCTTACTGGAAGGTTAAGATGAAAGCCTTTTTGAAATCCCTAGATGAGAGAGTATGGCTCTCTGTTGAGAATGGTTGGGAGAGACCAACCAATCCTGTCAGTGAATGGAACATTACACAAAAAGAAGCAGCAAGCTTTAATAGCAAGGCTATGAATGCTATATTCAATGTTGTTGCTATGGTATATTCAATGTTGTTGCTATGGAAGAATTTAAAAGGATCTTTAATGTAGAGGTTGATCATACTGCCTAGAATATTTTGCAAACTGTGCATGAAGGAACTAAGGAAATAAAGATTAATAAATTGTAGCAGTTAACCTCTAGGTTTGAAAGCATTAGGATGTTTGATGATGAGACTTTTGATGAGTTCTATGCCAAACTGAATGACATAGTGAACTCTGCTTTTGATTTGAGTGAAGCATATGATCAAGCTAAAGTGGTTAGGAAGATTCTTAGATCCTTAACTGAGAATTTTAGACCCAAAGTCACTGCTATAACAAAAAGTAAGGATGTGGACACCATTCCTGTTGATGAACTTGTAGGATCTCTTCGATCCTATGAGTCTTGATCTACCGAAAACCAACAAATCCAAATCCATGACCTTAAAATCTGTTGATGATGTAGATGATAGTGGATTTGATGATGAAATCTCTTCTACAGAAATAGCTTATCTTGCCAAGAACTTTAGAAACTTTTTGAGAAACAATAATAGAAGGGCAAGAAATCGAAACAATGCTCACTCTAAGAATGTGAAGAAGAATGAAACAACAGAAAATAAAAATTCTGAAAAATCAAAAGATAAGGTTGTTCAATCCTCTAACAATTCTTTAGGTCAACAATGTTTTGATTGTCAGGGTTACGGTCACCTTAGGTCAGAATGTCTTACTTACTTGAGATCTAAGGGAAAAGCTATGACTGTTACCCTTAGTAATGATGAAGTTTCTGATCACGAGTTTGAAAGTGATCAAGAAGGAAATCTCATGGCTTTCACTACTACTGTTGAAGTAAGTGAGCCTGAAATTGTTGAGGAGAACCCTTCTGATGGAGAACTTTCTGATAATGCTGACTTGAAAGAGACTTACAATAAGCTTTGCAAGATTGCAGCAAAGGATGCCATGAGTGTTAAAAAGTGACTGATTTTTTTAATAGTTTTGTCAATTTCTTATAAAATGTTTCCTAAAATGGATAATTAATGTATGCTCTAAGAACACACATTAACCGAACCCATGAAAGAAAGCCGTGAACATGAGGAAGTTGGCTCATTAAATGTGAAAGAGAAAAATAAACAAGTAGCCAGTGATTTTATGAAGTATGCAAAAATGCATGTAGGAGTCAACTATATATTGGCATTGTGTATAGTCTATCCTCTATAGTGTCCTTCCTTGGTGTTACGGGCTTAGCACAGTACAGAACGATGATCAGCATGACTGGTGCCGAGAAGTCCCAGATCAGTCGAATTCATAATTGGGTTATGTTATGTAACATACCTGCTTGAAGAGTTTTTATTATTATTATTATAAGGAAGTGGCTAATGCCTCCATTTATACCTTCTTAAGGGCCCTAAATTCCATTGGGCTCGGATATTATATTCCCTCAAGGCCTCAGGTGATGTTTATGGTCTGCACTCCCATTGATGTTTCTTCTTATTCGAAAAATATTAAAATTGATCAACAGTTTAGACCAGTGATGGGTGACAAATTTTACCCATGGTGAACGAGTACACTTGAATGCCTTTAGACTTACACAAGATTGATTTCAACCTCACCATCTTACCTTTTTTTTTTCTCTCTATGGTCTCCATGTCTATCTTACTTATCATTATCTTTATATCTCTTCTCTATATATTCAGATGATTCACAAAGTTAATTATCATTTCATAAATTGTTAAAAATACCTCTATAACTTCCTTCTATATCCTAGACAGATACAAACTTCCTTCCAAAAAAAAAAAAAAAAAACTCCCACCCCACATCTCACAAACTTCCCTTCCCAAATTGGTGAACGTATTACAAACAAAACCCCTGCTTCCAAATAATTTGTTACGTGTACCTATTCCTATTCCTAATTTAAATAGGATTTTTGACAGCCAGCTACTGTTCTCACAAACAAAAACTTCAGGCCACTTCTTTGTATAAAATAAGCGTGCAGTAGGAAAAAAAAAAGGTGAAGTTATTCACTTCATTTTGATATACAGTCTCAACACAAACTTCCTTCTAGGAGCGTGACTACAAAAAACTTATGTACAAACCATGCTTTATTTCATTAAAAAGGTATGAAAGTTTTTTCTTCAATGCATTTTTTTTTTAATCCATGTACTATGATTTTGTTTATGGAATTTTTTTGGGAGAATCTGTTATGATTGCTAAATCCACTAAACACTACAATTTACAAATTATGTCTTAGAATTTGGCCTATTTATTAAAAAAATAATAATTATTGGGCTTTGGTTGTAATTGAGAACATATGCTATAATTAAGAAGTTTAAACTTAAAGATGATAGAATCGGTGTTCCTTCAATTGTACTCCCTTTTTCCTTTTAATATTTTTATTTATTGTGTTATTTTAGTGTTTTAACTATTTTCTTTTAACATCTATGTATTTTTTTCTTTTACAAATTATGTCTTAGAATTTGGCCGGTTTATTAAAGAATTAATAATTATTGGGTTTCGGTTGTAATTGAGAACACATGCTATAATTAAGAAATTTAAACTTATAAGTGATAGAATTTGTGTCCTTTCAACTGTACTTTTTTTTAAATAATATGACTTTTGGAGAACAACTCTTCACATATTCATGTAAATTCACTAAGGTCAACTCATCTTATATCATATGGCATTTTTTGAACCCTGGTTGAGCTGCCACATCACTAAGTCGACCTGTTGCATCCTTATGGTCTCAAACCTATCCAAGGCCGTGGTGACACGTCATCATTTATCATAGTAGTTGGACCAATATTTTCTTTTAAAACGTGTGCTCTAATTAACTATATTGTAAATTAGTTAAAGGCCTATACGATGCACGGTTTTATTATAAATTTATATAATATAATGACAAAAGAAATATATAAATTGTATTGGTGTAACAACCATCAAATATAAAATGATAACACATCAAAGAAAAATTATCTTCTAACATACCTATTGTGCTATAATGAGACTTATGGTTACATGTATCGAAATGTTTGCATTAGAATTTTGTATATATTGGATTGATCTGCAACATTGTTTAGAGTTTGTCCTTGACTTTTTGTTGACTGTCATAGCATAACAGATCTTTAAAGGAAACTATCTTATTTTTAGGATGAATGGTCTCACACAAATATTCGATTCTTGAATAGTGTTTTTTTTTTGCCTTTTAGAGATTAAATTTGTAGCTCTTTGTTGTCGTACATTCATAATAGATCTTCGTCTTTTTTTTTTTTTTTTGAGAAAGATCTTCGTCTTAATCTTGCACCTTTTGTTATTTCAATGTTGTTCAACTATTTTAAGCAAAAGGAAAAGTTTATGCCAAAAAACTATTAATTATTAGGCTCAAAACACTTGAAAACAAATTTATTATGAAATAAATGTACACAATTCAAGCAGATATGTTTGTAATTCTCTACCAATTTATTATGTAAAATGAATGTATGATCATATTGGTACCTTTAAATGTTCATTGCTTATATTGTTTGTTGTAAGAATAGTTGATTCTTTGTCTTTTCTTGGCTAAATTTACAGATCTTGATTAAATTTATAATTGATCTTCATTTTAATCTTGTAACTCTTATTATTTCAGCATTGTCAACTATTTAACCCAAAAATAAAAAAATAAAGGCAAACAACTATAGTATACACAACCAACCTAACTGTATGAATATTTGAAAGACAAATCAAACGCAACTAAATTGTAAAAAAAACCTTGCCTGTAGGTCAATGGTGGTGGTGATGCCTCCCATGTCTTGTATATCTCTAAAATAATCAACAAATGATTTTCTCATACTTGCATAAATAAGGTTATTCTCAAAAATTGAGGGAAGACTTAATAAAAATAAGATAAAATTCAATTGTATTTAAAGACATAAAATTAATTTTATTATTTTACTTTAAAACTTACCTTCTCATCAAGTATTACCAAATCAAAAATCATAAGTTCATTATTTGCTTTAATATTAAGTACCTCCCACATTCTTGTGACTCTTACTCTATATCCCAATTGTCTTTTTCAATGTCGATTTCATGATAAAACATTATAAATGAAAAAAAAAAAGTAAACATCAAAATGTTATCAACAATTTATCATCAAATTAATATAAAGATTAAAAAAGTATGATGTTTTTGTAAAAGAACTTTAATAAAAATAACTAATAAATTAGAGATGCATTCCCCTTTTCTTTATATCGTGGTAATGTTGAAGTTGCTCACTCGAGGAAAGTTTCTCCAGTGATTGATATTGTAAGCTATTAAAGTAAAAAAAAATTCTGTGCGTGCATATGTTAGCTAAGATTGTTATCAACAATTTATCATCAAATTAATGCTAAAAAGAAGATTGTCCTCGAAATAAAAATTAAGGGATAAAAACAACATATTTCCATTGGAATTCATATTTGATATACAAAATTGGAACCCACTTTATCTTTGTAGTTAACTAAAATAATTAACATTAATAAAAATAAGGGAGATCGTGAGAGAAGAATTATAAAAAGAAAAATCTTACATGCATGCACATACTACAAATCATAACAAAAAAAAAAAATTATATGATATACAAAATAATATAAAATCACCTCTAACCATATTTAATGATTGATTCTCAAACTATAAGCATATAAATTGGATAAAACTTACGGAAATTAGGTTAATAAAAGACAAAACAAATACACAAAATCTATTCAATTTGTTAAAAAATACCCTCTACAAGGTTGTTGTAGGTGGAAAATTGTATGGTTGGCAATAAAAAATCATAATTTTATCATATATATATACACACACACTCTCTCCAAGTTGAAGAAGCTGATATCGACAAAAAGTCTCCACATTGAAGAAGTTCATATGAAAAAAAATTTGTGTCATGATGAGAGGAAATAGCAAAATCTAAATTAATGTCTAACATAAAATTTGTAGATAAAAACGAAAAATTGTATTCCACGCAACTAAACCAATTTTTTTGAGGTAAAATGACTCATGTATATCAATTAAAGTAGTCCTCATGTATATGAGTATATCAATTAATCAGAAAAAATTGTATTCAATGCAACTCATCCGAATAGGCCTCATGTATAACATTAATCATAACTCTATATTAAATTTTGGTGTTTATCCAAAGAATAAAAATGTGAACGGAAAAAATAGTTTGAGATAACAAAAAGGTTGCATGTTTTGTTAAAATACTGAGAAGAAGTTGATAAGAACAAATAAATTAGAAAAGAATTATATCTTTTTTTTTTAATCTTAAAAATTTTCTGCAATTTGGTGAAGTCACATAGCGTAACCACAACTTCTAGGCTCAACTTTTATTATATAATATATAATATTGAATCATACTTTTCACTTGTTCATTTAAAAGTAATTGCATACTTTCAAGTTTGCTTGACTTTTAATTTTAAAAAAAAAAGTATGCTTGACTATTGCAAACGGGCACATTTTAACATAATACTAGTATGAAATATTGTGACCCTAACCCAATGGCATCACTTAAGTAAACTTTAGATTGCTCATGCATCTAAAAGCTACAATTCATAAACGATTATTATATATATATATATATATAATAGTTAAATTTATATATTACATTCTTTATTTTAGACACTTCTAATCATTCAACTATATAAAAGTAACATCAGTTCAGAATTTAAGTTCAATACAAGAAAATTTTTGAAGTGGTAGAAAATAGGTGGGAAGAAAATTGATGGAAAAATTCATGGCGGTAATGATGTATATATCTATTACAATTGTCATTGGTATCAAAGATGATGATTTGGCTTCAACCCCTATTCAACCCTCTTCCGAACAAACCTCACTACCTCATCCTTCTGAGCTTGGTCCTAAGCCATTTTATACTTGCCTCGAAGAAAATGTTGAAAATTGTAAGAAAATGCAAAAAGAAGACCCTAAAGCGCATAAAAATTGTATAACTAGGAGTTTTTACCATTGCAAGGGCAAGATACATCCATCTGATCCATATAAGCATCAAGCTAACGATGCTATTATAAATTGTGCCAAAGAGCAAAGGAAAAGGCCTAAATATTTCATTCTTGAACATTGCTTGTATAAATGGTACCTACATAATGTCAAAAAAATTTACCCAGAAATGTATACATCGATGGAGTAAACGGTATATCAGATGGAATATTATGATAAATAATTTCTAATCTCTCTCTTTCGTTAGTAGAATACACACATGCATGAAAAATGTATTAATATTATGTCTTTAGCCTCCTAAACTAGAAAGGATTTTTTATTTTTCACTTGTTATATAGACTAGGAACTAAATTTAAACATATAGAGAGATGTACCAATAACTAATTAAGATAGATTAGAGTTTGACAGATAATTAGTATGTAGCTTAATTTGTGTGTATTTCTACAATGTCGATCATTTCATAATTCTCTTTCCTAGAAAAATAAATTATTGTGTTATTCTTAAAGTTGATTTTTGTGAGAAACTATTTCACGTTTTCATATTTTTTCTTAAGATATTTTAGAACTCAAAGAAAATTTATAATTCATATCAACTACAGGAGGAAGAAATCTTGATTAATTCCATTTTTAAATAACATTTGGTTTTCACTTAAATTTTCATATAATATGACTAACAGATGCATGGGAATCAAAGAATATATTACCAATATTTTGGATGCCTTCTATGTAATATATATTGGATTTATGGGTTATCACCTACAAGTTTCAATACTTTCACTAAAAATTACCAAAGGACAATTTTAAGTGTTTCAGAAGTTTGTATTTTGTAACACTTGCCAAAGGACATTATTTAAGTTTACACACGCAAAAAAAGTCATTTTAAATTGTAATAATTACAACTCTATGAAATGTCACCATTTTTCACATAGATTTTTATTTTCATAGAAGTGTTCATCAGGTGAAATGTTTTGCCTATATAATTCAATTAAATGTTTTTGTTAGGACATATGTGGAAATTGTTAGAGACATATGTGATGTAAATTGACTAATCCTTTGACAAAACGTACTTTACTTGTATTTGGGTAGATCTATGATGAGTTTAGTATTTTAAGGGCCGCCACATGTAGATGCAACTTGATGCAAAGTGATAATACATGCATATTGTGACCGGAGACAATTTGCCCTAGTTCATTATATTCTTTGTAGAAGCTACTGCGTTTTTACACCAATGGTTTTGTAACAAAGGAGCTTCTGGATCTTCATTGTTGGATGAACTGAAGAACTTTGCAGCCAACATCTTCCTCAAGTTGGTGTGTTAGTCACGTATTAGGATTTGTGCATAATTGGTTAGTCACATACTGGTTAGTCATAGTTGGTTAGGACATATGTGATTCAATGTTAGGAACATATGTCAATATTTTATGTAATTGGCTAATCCTTTAACAAAACGCGCTTTACTTGTAATTGGGTAGATCTAGGATGTGTTTAATACTTCAAGGAACAAGGTTTCAAGTTCAAGTGTTAAAGCCATACAAGTCTGTCTAAGAAACAAGTGAAGAAGTGCTGGATTTTAAAGCTCGACAGCTAGCTTGATAGCTAGCATCTATTGAGGTTTAAAATCTGTTTCAGCCTGTGGCTCGACAGCTAGCTCGATAGATGGCTATCTATCGAGATTTATGAAAAACAGATTTTTCAGTTCTGTTTTGCATCCAATTTGTGGGTATATGTTTGGGCTTTCTTTTCTCACAACCCTAAACATATATAAGGAATGTTTTAAGGGCCGTTAAAGGTTGCGCAAGTGTGAAGCAAAGTTTTGTTCATGCAAATTATGACCGAAGACAGAATTTTCCCTAGTTCATCTTTCTTTTGAAGAAGCTGCTGTGTTTGTACACCTTAGGGTTTTGTGACCAAGGAGTTTCGTGATCTTCATCGTGTGATAAACTAAAAAACTTTGCAGCCAACATCTTTCTCAAGTTGGTGATCAAGTCGCATACTAGGATCTGCGCATCTATTGGTTAGTCACGTACTGGGAGTCGTGCATTGAAAATGATAGATTGTCACTACAGAACAAGTCCAATTGGGTATTGGGGTAAGGGTTCAACTGTAGGTTGGTATAAGGTACTGGGATTCCTTTACTTGTAACCGCTTGTTGTAATAATAGTGAATTCTCGGGAGTGGTGACCTTAAAATCACCCGGTGGGGTTTTTGCTATATAGGTTTTCCTCATTCGAAAACAAATCACCGTGTCAATTTAATTTCCACTGCATTTAGTTTAATTGGTGATTTGTTTATGCTACCATGCATACGGTATGTTAATCTGATTAATTAATCAACTTGGCTAATTAATTGGTTAATCTATCACGAGGGGTCAATACATTCTTGGCCTATCAAGTGGTATCAAAGCAGGCACACTCTGATTAGGTTTTAATCTTTGTGTGTGATCCATTGACCCCTGTTTGTCATAGATAAAGGAAAATCTCTTATTATACTTTCTTTATTTGATGGCACTAACTATGCATATTGGAAAGTACGCATGAGAGCTTTCTTGCAGTCTTTAGATGAGAAAGTGTGGCAAGTTGTGGAGATAGGGTGGACTAAGCCTACGGAAGTGCTGGCCAACTGGGATGATGCTAAGATCAAGACAGCAAACTTCAACAGCAAGGTATTGAATGCTTTATTCAGTGCAGTCACAAATGAGGAGTTCAAGAAAATATCCTCCGCTAAAACTGCAAAGGAAGCATGGACCATCCTCTAGACAGCTTATAAGGGAACTCAACCTTTAATCTTGGGGAAACCATTCCTGAACCCAAGATTGTAAGAAAGGTACTCAGATCTCTACCCGAGAGATTTCATGCCAAGATCACCGCGATTGAGTAATCAAAGGATATTGACAAAATTCCTTTGACAGAGTTGGTTGGCAATTTGCAAACCTATGAGTTAGGTTTGACAAGGATCGGAAAATCGAGCAAGAGTAAGAGCATGGCATTGAAGGCCAAGAGCAGTGATATTGATGAGTATTCAAACGATGAAGATTCTAAAATGAAGTCCTACATTACAAGGCAATTCAAGAAAATCATGAAGAATGCCAATGGGAAGAGCTTCGACAAGGACCGTAGACAATCTAGTTCTTCTCAGTTTAAAAGTCAAGACAAAGGGAAGAAGGATGCTAGGGATGACGGTCAGTACACTATTCCCTCAGGACCATAATGCTTTGGGTGTCAGGGATTCGGTCACATGAAACAAGAGTGCCCTACGTATCTCAAGATCATTGGAAAGAGCAAGGCACTTGCTGCTACGTTGAGTGACACTAAGCCTGAGGATGATTCTGATAATGAGGATGATGGAAACCTAAATGCCTTCACTGCCACTGTAAATCCTACTGAGGGGATTGTTGAAGATGTGGATGAAGAAGAGGAATTGGTGGAGTCTAAGTTTGAAAAGATGGATGAATAAGATGACATCCACACAGCCTATGCAAAGTTATACAAGGTCTCAGAAAAGTATGGGAAGTTGTATAGGTTGGCCACCAAGAAGCTTGGTGAAGTGGAGCTTGAATGAGAAGAAATCTCCACAAAGTTTGATGAAGCAAATCAAACCATTAGAGCACTGAGATTTGAGAATAATTTCTTGGCTGAAAAGACCAAAAAGCTTGAGGAAGAACTATTCCAAGTCAGAGCCCAGTTGGAAAGGACTTTAAGTGCAAAGCTCGATGAGATGCTTAGTCTTTAGAAATCTGCTTCCGATCGAACCGGTTTAGGGTATGATTTCTCTTCTCCTAGTATATCTTCTGCTAGTACTACTATTTTTGTTCCTCTTACTGATAATATTGAAACTGAGAACAATGATGTTAAAAATGAATTAGCTAGTGAGAAAATAGACAAGGGTAAATCTATCTTAAGAGCACCCCCTAAGCTTGATAAGAAAGAGATTAAGAACCCTAGGGCTAAGAAGGGAAATACTCAAAAGCCCAAACAGAAAAAGCAGCATTTCTGTCATCACTATGGCGCAGCTAGACATACTCGACCTAATTGCTATAAGTGGTTAGCCATTCAACAGAGCAACAACATGATCGCATCGGGAAACCAGAATCAATTTCCATCCTCCTTTGCCCCTCCTGGAGATCTTCTCAAAGCCCTTATGTTCCTTTCGAACTTGAACAGTTTCAATTCTTCCCCCTCACTGCCGGATCAAGGGTTTGCTAAACATAAGGTTCTTCCAAGGTGTGGAAGGAAAAAGGCTCCAAGTGATTCTGTCACTTTTTCTCTCTCTCCCCTTTCTTGTTTTTGTCTTTGTATTACTTGTGTGTTTTGCTTTATTGTTTTGAGTCAGTCTTGTTTTATGCATTGTTTTATTTGACATGTTTTTGTTTGTTTGTTTTTTTTTTTAGTTTTGCTTTATTTTGTTCTTCATATAAAAAAAATTGAAAAATCAGAAAAATACAAAAACAGTGTGTTTGTGTACATTGGTACTTGTGTACCTTGGATGGCCATTGAAACAAAGTTTTCTAAATTTTGTATCTTTTGTAACTTAGATGAGCATCTCTATGCACAACTAAGCAAGTGAGCTTTGTAGCTCGTGTTTGTGATGAGTAAGGTTAAGTGATCTCTTGTACTTAACACTCATATCACTCTTTTTGACGGGAAGGACTAAAAAATCCTAAGAGAAAGGCATAAATAACCATCTCACCACTGTTGTCCGCCATTCATGAAATGACATTTGTATGCTTTGGCATAGCAAAAGTGGAATGTCAAATGCTTAACATAATTGGGTATTTCTTTTCTATCTCTTATATGCCCATGCATGGTTTGCTTAAAAGAAAAATATGCAAAAAAAAAATAAAAAGCAAAAAGAATCAAAATGTTTTATATATGATTGCAAGTGTGTCTTCTAAGAGATGTGGGAGTTATAGGATATACCTCAAATGTGATAGTCCCCATCAAACAGTTATGATTGTGTGTGAGTTAAAGTGATTTTCTCATATCTCAAATCGTCATAACATGTAGACACTTATGCAATCTTGCGATATCTTTCACACACAACACGTAATATTCTTTGCTACTTTTGATACATGTGCAGGTACAATATGATTTGGCAATCACAAAGAATACATATGTTAATGTATGCTCACTAAACTGTCTTAACTTGTTTTTAAAATATAAAATTGGTTAGACTTGTTGTGTGTATGTGTGTGTGTGTGTGTGTTTTGGATCTATGTGCTTAACATTTTTCTTGATTGAGAGATGATTTTGAGAGTTTAAAATGTTGTTTAGATCTTTGGTTGAGTAGCATGCTTGATTGCATTCATATCTGTGTTTTTCTCTTCTTTGAAAAACTGTTTTTAAGCAATCTCGATAGCTTCTCGATAGCTCTCGACAATTAGGCTATCTATCGAGACCCTTCAGCTGCTTTTTATCGCATTCTCGATAGCTCTCGATAGTTATTTCGATCCATCGAGAAACTTTCTAACCTCTCGATAGCTTCTCGATAGCTATTTCGATCCAACGAGAAACTTTCTGACCTCTCGATAGCTACCTCGATCCATCGAGAATCTTTGCTGTGGACACCTCTCGTTAGATCCTCGATAGCTAAAAGGCACGTTTTAAATCTCGATAGCTCTTGATCCATCGAGGTTTATGAAGTTTCTATCTAAACGTTCAACACGATTTCTCACTCACTTTTCTCGATCTCTCTCGATCCATTCAGCCTCTTCACGTCCCAAAACACCTCTCAATCACTCAAAAACTTTTCCCCACTCTTTCTTTGGTTTTGATCTTGCATTTTTCATAGGTATGATCCTCTTTTCATCATCTTATCATACATTTCATGCATTTCTGACCTAACTTTTGGGGATTTTGGAAATTTTTGGGGTTTTTCAAAATTAATGAAGTTTTTGTGAAATTTTTGGGATGGGTGTTGCTTCAATGAGTTTAAAACTTCATGCATTACATCACACTTGCATTATAACTATATTTTCATGCATTTTAGATGTGTGCTATATATGTTGAACTATTTGTGTACTGTTAGGATTGGATTGGGCTGAGCTCATGATGCATTTATATTTGCATGTCACATGTTCATGCATTTTCATGCATACGTACCTTCAATTCTTTATATTTTGATATATTGTCTTGTTGGTGCTTTTCTAATTCTCTCTCTCTCTCTTACGTTAGTTGCATCATGGCACCTAAACGTAAATCCACTTCATCCCGGAACCCTCTTCGTTCCGAGGCATCTTCTTTTTCTCCTTCTGACCCCACTCCATCTCACGTGCGGTTCCGTGATGAGAAGACCAAGTCAAACTTCTCAAAGAACTTTTCACGACGAGGCATTCATTCGGAACGCAAAGTCATTCTGTCAGATTTTTCTAACACTGACCTACCCATTGTCATCTATAGTAGGGATTGGGAGTCACTGTGTGGCGTCCCGATCACGTGCCCTTCCATGATTACACAGGAGTTCTACTCCAATATGCACAGATTTGATTATTTTGTACCTCAATTTATTACTCGCGTTCGAGGTACACGCATGGTAGTTACTCCGAATATTATATCCGAGGTACTACACGTTCCTAGAGTAGTACATCTTGACTACCCTGGTTGTGATCGTCTTAAGACTGTGTCTAAAGATGAGCTCGCGTCTCTCTTTTGTGAGACACCGTCATCTTGGGATGAGCGTCAAAACACCCCTTGCTCGGCCTTTGCAAAAGGACCGAGATTCCTTAATATGGTGATGACATTTATTCTTCATCCTTTGTCTCACTATAGCACTATCACAGAGCCCCGTGCTAGATTTTTGTTATCCCTCTTAAAGGATATCTCTATCGACTTCCCTTCTCACTTCATACTCTCCCTTATAGATGTTTATAAGGATACGGCGACTCGTGATAAGCTCATTTTTCCTTCGGCTATAACGCGGCTCCTACGCCATTTTTCTGTCTCCTATCTCGAGTCTCCTCACTTCACATTCATGTGTGCCATAGATGCAACTACCGTTCGACGGAGTACGGTACAGCTTAGACCGAGGCAACCCCGGACATAGACGGCAGCTCCTCCAGCTTCTACCACTCCATCCTTCTCCGCTCCTTCGTCTTCTGCGGGTAGAGTGACACTTGAGGCCATCATGGCACAGCTTGTGCTCATGGATGCTCGCCTTGACACTCTCAGTGATGAGTCGAGTCAGGTGCACACCCGTGTTGGTCGTATTGAGCAACAACAGGCTGTCATAGGTGGTTTCACTGTGGCTTCCTCTCCTTCTCTCGAGGCATCTAAGGATAAGAGTGACGATGGCTCTGGCAATGATGATGCTAATTGATATGCCAAGAATGTATTGACCTCTTGTGATTAATTAACTGATTAATTAACCAAGTTTATTAATTAATCAAATTAACATGCAAACGCGTGATAGCACAAACAAATCACCAATAAACTAAGTATGCAGCGGAAAATAAATTGACACAGTGATTTGTTTATGAATGGGAAAAACCTACACGGCAAAAACTCCACCGGATGATTTTAAGGTCACCATTCCCGAGAATCCACTATTATCACAACAAGCAGTTACAAGTAAAGGAATCCCAGTACCTTCTACCAACCTACAGTTGAACCCTTACCCCAATACCCAATTGGACTTATTCTGTAGTGACAATCTCTCCTTTTGAATGCACGGCTCCCAATACGTGACTAACCAATTGTGCGGATCCCAGTACGCGACTTCAATCACCAACTAGAGAAGGTTGTTGGCTGCAAAGTTTTTCAGTTCATCCAGACAATGAAGATCAAGAAGCTCATTGGTTACAAAACCCTACGATGCATAAACACAGCAGCTTCTTCACAAGAAAGATGAACTAAGGCAAATTTTGTCTCCGGTCACAATTTGCTTGAACAAACTTTGCTCAACAATTGTGCAACTTGTGTCACCTTTTACGGCCCTTAAAATAATCCTTTTATATGTCTATGGTTGTGAGAAAAGAAAGCTCAAACACATAATCACGGATTGGAGTCAAAATAAAACTGAAACTCTGTTTTTCATAAACCTCGACAGATAGCTATCTGTCGAGCTACTGTCGAGCCACGGGGCTGGAACAGCTCTTAAAGCTCGATAGATGGCTAGTTGTCGAGCTTTAATGACAAGCACTTTCTCAGCTTGAATCTTGGACAGACTTGCATGGCTTTAACGCTTGATCTTGAAACAAGGTTTCTTGAAGTATTAAACGCATCCTAGATCTACCCAAATACAAGTAAAGTGCATTTTGTCAAAGGATAAGCCAATTACATAAAATAGTGACATATGTTCCTAACAAGTGAATCACATATGTCCTAACACTAATGAAGATGATGGTGCTGACTCGCCTAGTGATGATGAGATGTCTACTTAATATACTTGCCCTTTGTCACTCGTGACAAAAAGGGGGAGTAGTTTTGAGATGAGAGTGTTCATACTCATAGGGGGAGGGTTAGTATAGGAGATAGGGAGAGTGTCTATGAGGGATGTAGTGAATATTTTTGTATCTTTTCTTTTCTTTCTATTTTAGATACATTATCTCTTGTACATTGGTTTTGTGATCATTTGACATACATTGTACTTATACTTGGTTTATATATATATATATATATTGATGTATGTTATTTCACCTATCTCTCCATGTGTTGTTTCTTTTCTCTCTTTATGCACATGTTTCTTATTTACTGTATGCAATTTATTATTTCTGTTTCACACTAAGATGCCGTGATGAGTTTTGTTTAAAGTTTTTGAGAAATACAAGTTGTCAAAGTCTTCTTGCCATAAACTCTCTTTTTGCAAAGTTTTTCAAGAGTTTGTGTTAGGATAGATTTTATTGTATTCAACAAGTGAGTATGAGTTGAGTGATTTATGACTTCTCTCATATGTTCATTTGTTTGTTGTGGTTTTGTCATGGATTGCCAAAAGGGGAGATTGATAGGACATATGTGATTCAATGTTAGGAATATATGTCAATATTTTATGTAATTGGCTAATCCTTTGACAAAACGTACTTTACTTGTAATTGGGTAGATCTAGAATGTGTTTAATACTTCAAGGAACAAGGTTTTAAGTTCAAGTGTTAAAACCATGCAAGTCTGTTCAAGAAACAAGTGAAGAAGTGATAGATTTTAAAACTCGACAGCTAGCATCTATCGAGGTTTAAAAGCTGTTTCAGCTCGTGGCTCGACAGCTAACTCAATAGATGGCTATCTATCAAGGTTTATAAAAAACAGATTTTTCAGTTCTGTTTTGTATCCAATCCGTGGGTATATGTTTGGACTTTCTTTTCTCACAACCCTAAACATATATAAGAATTGTTTTAAGGGCTGTCAAAGGTTGCGCAAGTGTGAAGCAAAGTTTTGTTCATGCAAATTATGTCTAGAGACAGAATTTGCCCTAGTTCATCTTTCTTTTGAAGAAGCTGCTATGTTTGTACACCTTAGGGTTTTATGACCAAGGAGTTTCGTGATCTTCATCGTGTGATGAACTAAAGAACTTTGCAACCAACATCTTTCTCAAGTTGGTGATCAAGTCACGTACTGAGATTCGTGCATCTATTAGTTAGTCACGTATTGGGAGCCGTGCATTGAAAATGAGAGATTGTCACTACAGAACAAGTCCAATTAGGTATTGGGGTAAGGGTTCAACTATAAGTTGGTATAAGGTACTGGGATTCCTTTACTTGTAACCGCTTGTTGTGATAATAGTGAATTCTCGGGAGTAGTGACCTTAAAATCACTCGGTTGGACTTTTGCCGTTTAGGTTTTCCCCATTCGAAAACAAATCACCATGTCAATTTAATTTCCGCTGCATTTAGTTTAATTGGTGATTTGTTTGTGCTACCACGCATATTGTATGTTAATCTGATTAATTAATCAACTTGGCTAATTAATTGGTTAATCCATCACGAGGGGTCAATACATTCTTGGCCTATCAGGGTATTGGGGTAAGGGTTCAACTGTAGGTTGATATTAGGTACTGGGATTCCTTTTACTTGTAACCGCTTGTTTTGATAATAGTGGATTTTCGGGAGTGGTGACCTTAAATTCACCCGGTGGGGTTTTGACTCGGTAGTTTTTCCCATTCGTAAACAAATCACTTGTGTCAAATTTATTTTCTACTGCATTTAACTTAGTTGGTGATTTATTTGTGCTACCATACTTATTGTATGAAATTGAATCTAATTAATTCACTTGGCTAATTAATTGATTAATTTAACAAATGAGTCAATACATTATTGGCCAATCGGGTTCGATTAATGGTAAAATATTATTTTGGGCTTACAGTCAATTTAATCTTTATATTTTGGTAACAGTTAATTTGGTTCCTGTTATTTTCAACTTGCAGTGTGAGAGACCGCACCCCCGGCCCCTTTTTTTAAGAGTGTTGGGCCAAACCTACGTGAATGGGTAGAGTCATGTTATTGCCTCTCAAAATGGAGGTTCGATTAGTTATATTTTTCCCCTTTAAATTAAGGGTTTTACAATGAAGTCGCCACTTATTTAATTACTGGGATAAATAAGAAAACCAAAATTGAAAAATTCCTCATTTTATTAATTTGAAATTGAAATTACATTGATTATAGGAAAATTACATGGCCTTGGTCCTAGATACAATCTAAGATAAAGTACATGACTTTATGTCTTAGTTACAATCTAGAAATCGAAAATTACATGGATAAGCATTTGCTCTACTAACCCTTGATCTAAGTTCGGAGGCTATGTTACAAGGTGGGAAGGTATTAGGCACCCACCTTGCCCGGTGAAATCGGTCTTCTAAACTATGGTAGCCAACATTCATATCATATCATCCAATATGTCAATCAATTTACATGTTGAATTTAATGTGTGTACATGTGATAAACCCTAATTCAATTTATTAAGCATTGCATTTGGATTGAAAAATAAATTCTAGTGAATGTGTGTGGATGGTGATATCCTAGATTCAAGGATTTGAAAGATTTATTAAACAAATATGTTTTTTATATTTTTTATGTGGATTTAAGATTAAAATTAGTGTTATACATGAACATGTGATGAACAACCAAGAACATGTGAAGAACATATAAGAACAATTAAGAACATTCAAACATATTCAAGGGAATTTAAATGATTAAAATCATGCATTAATCTTAAACTCTCATCATGGCAACACAAAAAACAATTAGGAAAAGGGATTATACCTTCATGCAAGATCCATATGGTGGAGGAGGAGACTCTTGATAGAGGTCCTAAGGGTGGAGGAAAAGAAGAGTTAGGAGAGGAAGAGTGAGTCTCACTCAATACCTTGAGTGTCAAGAAGACCAAGATATGACAAGATTACTCAACTTCATAGAACTCAAGAGAGGAGAAGAGAGGAGATTTTTTTTGTCTTCAAATGGAGGAGAGGGGGGGTTTATATAGTAGTGATTGAGGAAATATGAATAGAAGGCTATTTAATGAGAGTTGACAAAGAATCATGAACCTAGACCTCATTTTAGCCTTTGGGGAAATCTGGTGCATTAAATGGAAAGATTGGTGGAAGTGAGGAGCAAGCCAAAATTCGGTTTTCCCATAGCTGCTGTAACAGCCTGTAGAGCCAATTTCGAAAAATCATATCTGACTCAATTCTGATCGAAATTGTCTTGTTCTTATGCTCAAATTGAAGCCCCGGATGTCTAGTTTCTGGGAAAATTAATCTCATTTACAGATTTAAAATATTCTGAGAGATATCGATGAAATAGTGAGCAGAGGTCATTTGTTAGAAAATGATTTCAGCACAATTAACATTAATAGGTCCCAAATTAGCTCCTAATTAACATTAAATGGCTCCAATCACTCCCATTTCAGACTTAATTGGTTCCAAATTTACCCTAATTAAAAGATAATTAAACAAATTACTCATTGAATAATTAATATTTAACTATCTAGTTAATTAGGTGTGTGCAACCCTACCATAAAATGTAGTCCTAACCAATCAAATTATGACACATTATTGTTCTCAAATTGATTATACTTATAACCAATTGAAATCAATTGTTCATAATCACATATAATAGGACTCAATTTGTGATAGTGCATCTCGGCCATTAGAACTTGATTTGATGATAACTTTCAATCTAATGGTCCGATTAAGGCTTATGACCAGTCGATTTTATCGTTACAACATCAAGATCATTTTAGTGAAATGAGATTAAGGATCTAGTGACCAGAATCAAGATGCATATTTCCAAGGTGAAATTACCTTTTTACCCTCCATGTGAGGTTAAATGCGGGTTGCAAAATGGGGTGTCAACATGCAGTAAATTTAGTTCCTATCATTAACTCTCTAACGAAAAACGTCTATGTAGTAAATAGTGTGCACCATTGGCATACTTAGCCCGATTAAAACTCAACAACTCAATTAAAACACCAGGTCAGCTCCACCTCACCATTACTAACAAACAGAACCTCCGTTATCTCCTTCCTCTCTTTATCTTTGCAAGCGGCTGGTCTGCTTCTTTAGTTCTCCATACCTGAATACCCTACACACCACTCACACCACCATTAGAGTCAGGTTCATGTAGGCTTGGCTGTCAAAGCCCCAAGTGGACATCTCCTTCTTCAGTGTTGTAGGTAATGTAGAGAAGTATGAATGAAGCCAAAGCAAAGCCAAATCCTTCACAGATCTCATTCATTTAAAGTAAATTTAAAAATTAATTAATTAATTAATTATTTCCTATATGTTTCTCTTTGTTATTGTTGGAGGTGTTGGATTTGTTTGTTTTGTTTTTCTCTTTTGAGTTTTGACATCTTCACCTCTCATCCTATCCAAGTTTATCGTATTGACAAGAGAGAGATGCCAAGAAATATGGGTTTCTATCATTCTATGTGATGGGGTTTTTGTGATAATTGGATTCGAATGTAAACCAATACATATGGTATTATTGTTGTTTTGGACAGAAAAGGATTTGAAAGAGCTTTCTTTGTTTGATTTGGGATATGGGTTGCTTTCATGTTTGAGTAGATCTGTAACTAGGGTGATTATTGTGGTTGTTCAAGATCTAAGTTTATGATTCTTACCTGGAGAATAAAGTTTTTGGATTTTTTTTTTTGGGGGGGAGGGGGGGGGGGGGATAATGCGCTTTCAAGTTTCAAGCAAACTTGCCATTGAAGGCTCCTCTATTTCACCGAAGAACTAAAAGAAAGGGTGGAAGGGGATAACGGATACTTCAAGACATTTTTGTGTTCTATCAGTAATAGATGAATTGGAGTTGACTTGGATTTTTAAATTGAGGTGTTGAGTTTTAATTGGGCCAAGTGTGCATGCTATGAACCCAAGACATTTTTGGGTTCTGTCATCAATGTTATAAGCTACATCTCTTTCAAAATTTTAGTTAAATAAAATTGACTTTTTTTTTTCCTAGTAAGGACCTAATATGTTAAGGGGACTAAAGTTCAAGGACAAAATTTGGCTACAAACTAAGTTGTAACACAAGGCTACAACTCTTGTTAAAAAAATTAACATTGCTACATAATTTGAAAATCTAACCGTTGAATTGCATGTTCTCTCTACGTTCTTAAAACACATGTTAAATTTCATGTTAATCGGATGTTATTTACTATTCAATCCATAAACTTATTTTTCAAAGCACTAGCATTAGGGGGTGTAAACACCCCTCTAGTTGATATTTTATAATCCAAGACAGCAAAAACCCACTCTATCCAGGTTTGTATACCTAAAAAAATTTGCAATCTATGAATAGTAAGATTGCATATATGCAACCTAACTATTCATAGGATATAAAGAAAAAAAATAATATTTAATCTTGTGGTTGTGTGTGAAGAAAAAAAGATAGTGGGAGGAAAGAGAGAGACAAGAATACTTTTTATTATTTTATTAGATAGTTTATATTATTTTATTGGGTTATATGTAAAAATAAAAAACTGGGATGTAAGGTGAGTTGTAAAATGAGCTCGTACAATAGATGAAGTAATGTTTAAGGATGCAAAATAGGTTTTTTTTTTTTTTTTTTTTTTTTTTGCATCCTCAAATGCTAGTGCTCTTTATGTTTAATTTTAGACTACAAAAACTCGAAATTTAAACATTTGATTGATGACATAGCTATTGATATTTGATTTTCTTGAAATTTTGCAAGTGTGGAGGATATAAAAAGAAAATGTAACTAAATGGTGGATTTGTCAAAATTCACATCCAATAAAAAAACATTGAATGGAGTTGTAACATTAGCTTACAACCAAGTTTGTTGCCAAATTTTGTCCAAAGTTTATTTATGTTGGGCCTAAAAAATATTTAGACTGGTCACAAAGTTTTTTTAAGGATAAAAAAATCATAAAATTTTAAAACTTATACATAATAATTATTATTTTTTCCAGATCAGGATGGTCCTGTGACCACCCTGAACTCTATGTAGAGCCTCCAGTGTTCTTTTCTTACTTGTTAATTTAAAACAAATTTCACTCTTTCAAGTATGAATGACTTTTGCGAACAATCACATATTAACATAAAATAAAAAATAAAAATAAAAATAAAAATAAAAAACTATTATGAAACATTGTGACCCGAAACTAAAATAGCTAGCATTACTTAAAGTCTTAAACTAGAAGTTAATTAACTTTAGAATGCTCATACATCCAAAAGGCCATAATTTTTAAACAATGCTTATTTGAATATATATATATATATATATATTTATATATATATATATATATATGAGTGCGTGTGTTATATCAATAGTTCAATTTTTATTTTACCTTCTTCATTTTAAAAACATCCAATCATTCAATTACATAAAAGGTGTAAGAGAATAAGTCCAACCTATGGTTCCAAATTTTAGTTCAAAACAAGAAATTTTTTGAAGCTGTAGTTTATCAGAAAATTTATGGAGCTAGTGATGGATTTAGTTGTCATAATTTTTGTTGCTGTGAAAGCGAATGATTTGGTCTCAACCTCTTTCCAAACCTCTTCACCTCAAACCTCGCTTCCTCATCCTTCTGAGCTTGATCATGTGCCGTTATCTACTTGCCTTAAAGAAAAGACTGAAAGTTGAAAAAATGCAAGAAAAAGACCCTGAAGCCCATAAAAATTGTGCAACTAAGAGTTTTCAATATTGCATTGACCAAATGCATGCATCCACTTGACCCGATGCGTTGGAAGGCTAGAAAAGCTGCTTTACAATGTCTTCGAAATTATGGGTCTCAAAAGTTTGATTTTGAAGGTTGTTTATATATATGGTATATATAAGCGGCATGTCCAAAAGGACAAAGATGTTTCTATATATACCATCAATTATGGGTCCAAAAGTTTGATTTTGCTTAATCTTTTGGAAATAACCATCAATTGTATTAGTACCTTTCTTCACTACACTCAGTTCATTGTGAAGACTCATAACATGAGACCTTGACACTGAGGCAAATCTCTTTTCTAACACCTTCCATACTCCCTTAGCAGATTTTTGCCCAACAATAAGAGCAAGAATAGCAGGTGACAAAGTAGAATTGATAAAAGTGAACATTGCTTGTTCACGATTCTTTCAAGAAATGAAACTAGGGTTAATCTCAGTAGTGTGATTACCAGAAGAATCCTTCAGAAAATGATCTGGAGCAGTAATTGAATCATCAAGAATGTCAATCATTGAATAAGTTTCAAGAATTACCTCAATCGGATGCTTCTAAACAATGTAATTGTCATAGTCAAGCTTAACAGTCATCATCGAAGACATATTGGATAATAGAAGTGTTTGGGGGGGCCTTTTTCGGTTGCCCAGCCACATGTGGTCCATTGGAGGGATGACCTTACTAGGCCTGGGTTCTGTTTGGGGAGTTGCATCTGGAACTCAACATTGGGCCACGTGGTCCAATGGCTACCGACGTATTTTTAAGCCTACAAAACCATTAAAGCCAAAATTTAAGAATTATGATAATGGTCGAATAAATATATAATATGCGTTTGATATGATAGCTTTGATTAGTAGTTGTGATAACAGTTGAAATAGAGTAGTATTTATTTAGAGGTAAAGTAATCATGTACTTCAATGATGTAAATTTAAAGATATGGAAGCAAAGTCACTTATCTTTGTATGGTTTATAGCTCCAGTTGTGTAGAATCAGTGAGCTGATAGGATTCCAGCAAAATGCCAGCGGTAGAGGCTAGTTAAGCTTGCCCCTCTTATCATACATTTAAATGAGTTTAAGCTTTGGTTAATAGTTGTAATAGTAGTTGGACTAAAGTAATCATGTACTCAATGATGTAAATTTAAAGATATGGAAGCAAAGTCACTTATCTTTGTATGGTTTGTAGCCCTAGCTGTATAGCGTCAGTGAGTTGATAGGATTCCAGTAGAATGACTCCAGTGATAGAGAGGCAGTTTGCCATGATGACTTTAAGATTGAAGGGGAAAAATGGGTGCAACTAGAGGGAGAGAGAGTATGCCCAGCTGTGTGTAAGGGCTGGTTAAGCTTGCCCCTCTTATCATGCACTTAAATGAGTTTTCCCCTTGACAATGCTCTTTTAGTTGTTATGAAGTTATGAATAGTGTTGCCTTCCATGAGAAGGGCTTTTGTATGGAGTATTTGTGCCTTATAAGAGAATGGCTTTATGTAAGATGGATTTTTGCCTTCCATGAGAAGGGCTTTTAGTATGAGTGTTTGATATCTCTTGAGAAGCATGGAGATGGTAAAAGATATAGATGTTTTGTGGGATGTAGTATTTGTAATATGTATGATATATGGAAGTATGAGAGATATAGAGGTTAAAGATAGTAAAAAATATGAGATTATAACTGCTGGAGAAGTTGTAGAGATTGCTTTCCAAGATGAAAGATTTTGTAAGAGAAGAGTATGGAGATGTGTTTAGGTATTTGGAGATAGGAGCAGTAAGATAGGTGTATTTTCTGAATATGGAGAGTGAGAGAATGAGTATAAAAGGGGTAATAGTGTTGTAGTGTGTTTAGCAATGTTGCTGGGATTTACTGCTGGGATTTTCTACTGGAGGATGAATGAGAGCTTATGAAGGCATTTATGAGCTAAAGGCTGAAGAGTTTAGTTCCTCATTTAGAAACTAAACACTCAGAAGCTCAGAACTTCATTGAGAGCTTAAGAAAATCATTAGAGGGAGAGAGAATAGATAAGTTCATGAGAGAGTTGTTCTTCCCCCTTGGTGTCCCCCTTTGAGGTGTTGATGGAGGGTCCTATTTAGAGCTGAGTTTAAGGGGGTATTTTAGCAAAGAATATCAGCCAAAATCTGTCCCAACTAGCAATGAATCTTCAGAAAATCCATCCTAAGATTTGGCCAAAATGCTATGTTTAGGTTTAAGGTGTTCTTGCTGTTTTGGGTAAGAGCTGCTAGGGAAAGAGCAGCAGAAAAGGAAGGTATTTTGGCAAGAAAAAGATAGTTACTTTAGTTGGTTTTGGTTTTAGCCAAATGTGGAAAATCAGTAATGCTAAGGCTGCTGGGTCAGCAGTTACATCTGTTCTGAAAAAGTTGTCCCAGCTGTCAGGAAAAGCTGTAATAGCTATCATGAGACAACTGTCACAGCTGTCATAAGATAGTTGTTGCTTTGGGCAGAAGCAGATGAGGTTAGCTGGGTGATTTCAGATTGCTGGAGAGGACATTCAGCATTTATTTCATGGATTTGGCTAAAAATGGTAAGATCTCTTTCAAGGGTATCTTGTTATTTTAGGTATAGCAGCTAGTTGCTGGGATTGCAGCATTAAATGGCTGATGATATCACTTCCAGCCAAGTGTCAAGTGCTGAATACACAGCTGGGGTTCTGCTGGAAATGTTTTCTTTTTTGGGTGTTTATGTTTTTGGTCCAAGGTTCCATTACAACATGTTTTTAGTAAGTAATAGAATGGTTGGTTGATAGTTAATGAAGCTTTAGAGATTTAGTCAAGGTCTCATTGTGTTGTGACATTATCTTGGTGAGCAAGAAGAGTATTTAATGCTCTGCTTTGGCAGCTAACAGAGAAATATATAGTCTAATTGTGGCAGACAGTAGCTGGGTATAAGAGATATCATGAATATTTTATATATTTGGAGATAACCAATCAGATTAGGCCATGTGTTTGAATTGGATTTTAGCTGAAAGTAGTAATGTAGTTTATGTAGAATAATATAATGAAGTTTCTAAATTTATATAGCAACAGCTGGGGATTGAATGAACAGTTATTTTCTCAGCATTTATATGGCTGGAGATATTGAGTATTTGTCACATGATAAATATTAAGTTTTAGGAAAAGAGCAATGGGGAATTTTATCATCTAAAGTGCTATGTGATAAGAGATGCTTACCATATGTTACCCACTACACACGGACTCGCCAGAGTTCAGGGAGTTGGAGAAGACACGCCAAGCAACGTGTTTCTTTTATCAACTTTGAATCGCTGGAATTTTACTAAACATACCTCTTGGCTCTCCAAACCACGACTCCCAAAGTTTCCCCGAAGAGACTCATGAGCTTGGATCATAAGCCGAAGATGAGATGACGTACCTTGGGTTTTGTTGTCGTTTTGTGTGAATATGGGCTTTTGTTGAAAAAACCACTTTCCATGAATATGAGAAAGGTAATATGGGCCATGAGCTTTGATTCATTGTGTGAGTTCGATCCATATGTTGATGTTGATGATATCATGGGTTATGATCCCAATTGACGAAAAGGAAATGTGGACCATGAATCCGCCTTTTGAAGTAAGGATCTCACGAGCCATGTGAGCCCAATCCATGTAGTTGAATGAAATATGAGCTTATTTTGGGCTTTAAATAGACTTACCAAAAAAATCAACAATATGTTGATGTGGCATGGGTTGCCAATGAAGTAGTGCCACGTGGAGCGAAAAAAGAGTCCTCAACAAGAAGCAATGAAGCATTTGCAAGTAAAGCTGTATTAGTCACAACAGGAGTTGAACCAGAGGTAGAAGACGAAGATGTGGAAGCCATTGGTAAGGATCAATGCTCTGATACCATGAAAGAACACAGAGAAAGCTATGAAACACGAAGAATAGATTGCAACAAAAAAGAGAAAGAAAGAGAGGATTTCTTAACAGAATTCAATTGTATTGAAATCAATCTTACACCAGATACAAATGAGCACATCTCTAATATATACACAGTCATTGAGGCGAGAAAGTCAGTTACAAACTTAATCTACTCTAACTGCCTATCACACGTGCACACGTGCTATCACTTAAGTTATATACTCATACATCAAAACGACTCCGTTCTATTTATCCTTGCACTGGAACGACACCGTCTTGCACTGTTTCTTCTTTACTGTTGGAACTGGATTTAAATCATCTTCAATCTCTTCAAGTTTACAACAGCTGCTAGTGCTTTCATCCCCCCTCAAACGAAATGGGAATTTCCACATGAGTTTGGAAGTTAACCAGTGAAAACGAGAAGGCAAACCTTTAGTAAAATATCAGCAAGCTGATCATTGGAAGAAATAAATTTGACTAGAAGATCCTTCCTAAGAACCTTCTCACGCATAAAATGATAATCCACCTCAATGTGCTTTGTACAAGCATGGAAGACAGGGTTAGAAGCGATGGCCAAAGCACTAACATTATCACACCATAACAAAGGAAGATTGGAGAGGAAGATACCCAAATCACGAAGGAGTATACTGATCCAAAACAACTCAGTAGTAGAAGATGCCAATGCCTTATATTCAGCTTCAGTAGAGGATCTAGAAATTGTTGATTGCTTCTTAGCTGACCAAGTGATAGGAAAATTACCAAAGAAAACAACAATGCCAAAAATAGACCTACAATCAACTGGATCACCTGCCCAGTCAGCATCACAATATGCAGACAAGGAAGGAAAACCAGGAGTAAAAGCAAGGCCATAATGAAGGGTATCCTTGATGTACTCAGTATACGTTTAGAAACCCGCAAGTGGTTTTGTGTAGGATCACTCATAAACTGACAAGCTTGCTAAACAGCAAAAGACAAGTCTGGCCTAGTAAAGGTAAGGTATTAAAGGGCACCAACAAGGCTTCTATAAGAGGTAGCATCAGATAAGGAAGGACTGTCATGAGGCAAAAGATGCTGATTGGGAGAGCAAGGGGTCTTACAAGGCTTGCAATCAGTCATAGCAAACTTTGTCAACAAATCAAGGGCATATTTAGTCTAATGCACAAATAGACCTGAATCAATGTACTCAATTTGCAATCCAAGAAAGTAATGAAGAAGACCAAGATCCTTAAGATCAAAGGCAAAACTTAAAAGCTGATTGATAGAAGCAGTGAAGGTAGAATCATTTCCTGTAAGAATAATATCATCTACATATAGTAAAAGAAAGACCAAATGACAGTCATGTCTGTAGATGAATAAGTTTCCATCAGCACCTGAAGCAAAGAATCCAATATGATACAAATGAGAGGTAAACCTCTCAAACCAAGCTCTAGGAGCCTGTTTAAGACCGTAAAGAGCCTTATGAAGAAGACAAACATGATTAGAAAATTGAGGATCAATATAACCCTGAGGCTGTCTCATATAAACCTCTTCTTTCAAAATGCCATGGAGAAAGGCATTACTAACATCAAGCTGCCTTAATTCCCAACCATTATTCACTCCCAAGGATGAGAGAAGTCTCACAGTAGCAGGCTTAACCACAGGGCTGAATGTCTCATCATAGTCAAGTCCATATTGTTGAAGATAACTCCTAGCCACTAACCTGGCTTTATATCTAGCAATTGAACCATCAGCATGCCTCTTCAACCTATAAACCCACTTACAAGTAACCACATTTTTATTAGCAGGCAAAGGAACTAAGGGCCATGTTTTCTGTTTCTGAAGGGACTGAAATCCTGAGTCCATGGCAGCCAGCCATTGAGGGTGTTTAGCAGCAATAGCATAGGAAGGGGGTTCAGTTACAGTATAGTCATGTTTAACTAATAAAACTTTAGGCTTAGATATACCATGTTTTGATCTTGTAACCATAGGATGTGAATTGTGAGAAATAAGAAGGGAAGAAAAAGGAGGAAGAGTAGTAGAAGATGGAACATCAGGAACAGAAATAGGAAGCTCATTTGAGGATGGAACATGATCAGAAACATTGGAAATGGAAAAGGGAATACTAGATGGAGGTGGAACCACAGGAATAGGAGTAGAAGCTTGAAACAAAGAAGGTAACAGAGAAGGAGTAAGATCTAAAGAAGTGGAAGAAGGAATAGAAGCAGAAGTGGAGGTAGGAGCAGAAGTAATAGGACTAACAGCATCAGAAGAAGAACCTGATTGGGAATGGGGAAACCAAAGCGAAAAAGTAGTGGTGAAAAGGGTATTAGGATTAGTAGAGAAGGAAGACTGAGCAAAAGGAAACAAAGATTCATTGAATAAAGCATAATAGGCAATGTAAATTTTATTGCAGGTAGGATCAAGACAAATATGGCCCTTTGACAGTGAAGGGTAACCTAGAAAAATACATTCCTGAGACCTAGGTTGAAGCTTGTTCTTATTGTATGGCCTAAAATAAGGATAGCAAGCACAACCAAAGGCCTTAAGAGCTTGAAGAGGAGGTGGTTTAGAGTACAAAAGTTCCCAGGGAGACTTGAAATTTAACATAGAAGAGGGTAATCTATTAATAAGAAACACAGCAATAGCAAAGGCATAAGACCAGTAATTATAAGGTAAATGGGACCTATAGAGTAGAGAAAGACCTGTTTCAACAATGTGCCTATACTTCCTTTCAAAAACTCCATTCTGTTGAGGAGAATGAGGACAAGAAGTCTAATGCAAAATACCATTAGAGGAGCAAAAGGCTTGAAAAGCAGAATTGGTATATTCAGTACCATTATCTGTCCTAAGCACTTTAAGTTTAGTAGAAAATTGATTCTCAACAAGTGCCTTAATATGCTTAAACATAGACTTATGTTTGAGCAGAAATAACCAAGTAAACCTAGTGTAATCATCCACAAAGATCACATAATAGGCAAAACCAAGAACAGAAGATAAAGGAGTTAGTCCCCATACATCACTATGAACAACATCAAGTACAAAAGTAGACAAAATAGGAGTTTTAGCCAAAGGGTACTTGTGCATCTTAGCACTTATACAATATTCACAAGAAGAGCAACTGTTCTCAATTTGGGACAAAGTAACAGAATGAAAGAAATTCTTAAGAGCAGAATATAAAAGCCTAGAACTAGGATGTCCAAGCCTGTAATGCCAAAGCAGAAGAACATCAGACTTGATGTTTGGAAGCTGACACATTTGAAGTAGAGTTGAAGGCAGTGGAAGATGAGAATGAGGAAGATGATGGAATGGGATGCACTCCATCTTTACTCAATCCTTTGTAGAGGATCTTCCCCGAAGGCAAATCCTGAATTAAGAACTTGTGAGCATCAAAATAACAAAAGGCATTATTTTGAAGACACAACTTATGAACAGACAAGAGATTAGAAGCAAGATCAGGAACGCTAAGTATATTATTAAGCCTAAAGTTATGAGTAGAAGTTTTAAACTCACATGACCAACATAAGTAACTGGGAGCTCTTGTCCATTGCCTACTGTAATAGTTTCATTGCCTGCAACAAGTTGTTGATGAAGAGACAATTGAGAAAGAATAGGAGTAACATGGTCTGAACAACCTGTATCTGTAAGCCAACCATTGCAGCCCTACACTTGAGAAGAGTTAGTTTGAAGCCAACTTAGTAGGTGGATGCCTCCCTTGGTATGCAAAGTCCATTCTGTGATAACAATCAAGAGCTGAATGACCACCCTTGCCAAAGATTTGACAAGATGGCCAATTGGATTGAGGCTGGCCTGAAGGTCCTTGAGTGCCTTGTGACTTAGAATGCTAACCTGGATTAGTATTATAGCCAGAATTACCAAATCCTTCATTGTTGTTGTTGAAACCATTATGATTATTGTAATTACCTCTACCACCTCTTCCTCTTTGATTAGAATATCTACCTCATCTACCTCTCTTATTAGAAAAACCATGATTTTGAGACTAAAAATTCACATTCATAGCCATTGAAGGAGGAGTAACACTATTAGACCTTTTCTTGATCACTCTCTCCTCTGCATTAAGTAGAGTATTCAACTCTTCAACAGACAAAACATCACTACAAGTTCTTGCAGAACTAAAAGAATCATACTCTGAGGGTAATCCATCAAGAGCAATATGAAGAAGCTCTTCATCATCCAAGAATACAGAAACAGCAGCCAATTTATCACGAATTTGCTTAATCTTTTGGAATAACCATCAATTGTATCAGTACCTTTCTTCACTGCACTCAATTCATTGCGAAGACTCATAACATAAGACCTTGACACTAAGGCAAACCTCTTTTCTAACACCTTCCATACTCCTTTATAAGTGAACATTGCTTGTTCACGATTCTTCCAAGAAATGAAACTAGGGTTAATTTTAGTAGTGAGATTACCAGAAGAATCCTTCAGAAAACGATCCTGAGCAGCAATTGAATCATCAAGAATGTCAATCATTAAATAAGTTTCAAGAATTACCTCAATCTGATGCTTCCAAACAATGTAATTGCCATAGTCAAGCTTGACAGTCATCATCGAATACATATTGGATAACAGAAGCAATGAAGCATTTGCAGGTAAAGCTATATTAGTCACAGCAGGAGTTGAACCAGAGGTAGAAGATGAAGATGTGGAAGCGATTGATAAGGATCAATGCTCTGATAGCATGAAAGAACACAGAGAAAGCTATGAAACACAAAGAACAGATTGCAACAAAAAAGAGAGAGAAAGAGAGGATTTCTTAACAGAATTCAATTGTATTGAAATCAATCTTACACTAGATACAGATGAGCACATCTCTAATTATACACAGTCATTGAGGCTGGAAAGTCAGTTACAAACTTAATCTACACCAACTACCTATCACATGTGCACATGTGCTATCACTTAAGTTATATACATTCATACATCAAAACGACTCCATTCTATTTATCCTTGCACTAGAACGACACTGTCTTGCACTGTTTCTTCTTTACTGTTGGAACTGGATTTAAATCATCTTCAATCTCTTCAAGTTTACAACAGCATCTAGTGCTTTCATATTTCTTATCAAATATATGAGGAAGAATGCTTGATTTAGTTCCATTTATAATGACATTTTAGTTTTCCCTTAATTTTGCATTTAATGTAACTAATTAAAACAATGGGACGCAAAGAATAGATTGGCAATCTTTTCGATGGCTTATGTGAATTACATATTTTATTTTTTGGTTATCACCAACATGATTTGCATAATTTTGCAATTAATAAGTTCCTATGCAATTATGGAAAGGAAAAATTGTGAATGTACTTGTTTTGAAAATCTACACTTATAAGCTTCTTAACAATTTTCTCATAAACAATTATATGTTGTGCCTTTTGGAAAATAATTGTTACTTGAGATCATGTAGAGATTATGATGGACAAGGAGAATATACAATAGCATTCCTAATTTTGAACTTGATAAGAAGTTGATGGATGATATGAGTGCCCTAAATTATAGATACGTACCGTAGGCGATCTTATTCAATCGAGCTTGAATATGTGTCCTTAAACATAATAAATTTGTGTATAATATTGCTTTCCTTTTGTGCATTAAACATCATTTTTAGGTAACTAGTCATTTACTTGTCTTACTAAAAGTAAATTCTTCTATGTTTTTCTTTATTAACTTTAACCACTAAGTTGTGTTTCACATATATATTGTGGTATGGTTTAGATTCAATTGGAGCAATATCAACATTCTATTAAAATTTTCTTGTGCCTCGTGTTTTAGATTGTGTTGTCTCAAGTTTTGTAATAATATTACTTTCAGATAATATCTTTCTTAATTTTATACTATTGTATATGAGTCTAAAATCTATGTTAATTAGAGCATTTCAAACCTAAATACGATGCCATGTGGGAGTTGAATTTTAAATCGAATTATATTAATTTATCTCATGCTTCATTGTTGCTGTTGTTCTATGGGGTATGGGGTGTCACTATCAACATCAAGAAAGATATCATTCATTTTCGCAAATCATAATTGTATAATTGAGTGTAATACCTTTTTCGACTTCCCATTTTAACCCCCCCCCCCCCCCCATCGTATAATTAAATGCAACACAGGTACATTGAACATTGTTATTTTAACCCTGGCGGTGCCCAAGTTTCTTGAACTCAAGTTAACTAAACAAATTATGGGTTCCAATTAGCTCAACTAGTAAAGTCTTTTATGGTTGAATAAGAGATCTGGGGTTCAATCCCCACCTACACCAAAAACTGATTGGTGTCTTGATTTGATGATAAAGAGCTATCATCAAAAGCAGATAACATAGGTTAAAACCCTCTCAAAAAAAAAAAAAAAAAAAAAAAGTTAACTAAACAAATTCCAATTGCACCTGAGGCAATTGGTATAAATGGCTGAGATTTCAAGTTGCAAAAAGCAACTTTAAATCTCAACCATTGAATATAAAAAATGAGTAAAAGTAAAAAAAATATTGTGAGAGGGTGAGGATGAATTGTATGGTGCAATCGCTATAAGAAATTGTACCGGATCTCAATCCGTAAAATATCAAATGTAAAAGAGGCTTCACAAAACTGTAAAGTTTTTTATGTAGTTTTAAGAGGGGGTAATTATAGAAGGGAAATGTTAACCAATGCTTTTAGGGCATTGGTTTAGGAACTATTTTTAGAAACATTTTATTGGGAGAATGATAAAATAATAAATGTTGTTAATAGCTTTTTACATTTCCGATGAAAGTGGTGTCAAAATTTTCCTATTATGATTTATTAACAATTGCCCTAAGGGCATCCGTCAACATGACCCACTATAGAATACTTCTAGAGTACCATAAATGTATAATCTCCCCCTCTCACATAATCATTAGTCCCACTAATTAAATATATGATGGGACCTACAATTCATGTGAAAGAGGGGGAGTACGCATTTATGGTACTCTCGGAATATTCTGTTAGGACATATGTGATTTGATGTTAGGAACATATGTCAATATTTTATGTAATTGGCTAATCCTTTGACAAAACGCACTTTACTTGTATTTGGGTAAATCTAGGATGAGTTTAGTACTTCAAAGAACAAGAGTTCAAATATAATATTGAAGCCATGCAAATTTGTCCAAGAAACAAGTGAAGAAGTGCTGATTCATTAAAGCTCGACAGCTGCTCGACAAATAGTTATCTATCGAGGTTTAATAAGGCTCGACAGATATTATCTATCGAGGTATCTATCAAGAATTACGGAAATCAGTTTTTCAGATCTGATTTTCAGCTCATGCTTATGTATTTGTGTAGGGTTTCTTTTCTCACAACCCTAGACATATATAAGGCTTGTTTTAGAGGTCGTCACATAAGAGAATACAAGGAGAACATATGCAAAAAGGTGACCGATGCCTTATTCTCTCTGAAAGAAGTTACTGCGTCTTTGCGCCTTAGGGTTTTGTAACCAATTGCTTCTTAATCTTCATTGTTGATGAAGTGAAGAACTTTGCAG
Organism: Notholithocarpus densiflorus; assembly: GCA_030021035.2. Classification (NCBI taxonomy): domain Eukaryota; kingdom Viridiplantae; phylum Streptophyta; class Magnoliopsida; order Fagales; family Fagaceae; genus Notholithocarpus; species Notholithocarpus densiflorus. The sequence goes on along the minus strand of JARYZH020000221.1, from coordinate 255,137 downwards.
CCAATATCTTCTTCAAGTTGGTGAGTTAGTCACGTACTGGGAGCCGTGCATCATTGGTTAGTCACGTACTGGGATCCGTGCAAAAAGGGTGGCGTTCATATATTGAAGAGTTCAGAGGTTCTAAAGCGGTAGAAGGTTTCTGCTGTAAGTTCATCTACGGGGATTGTAGACTCTAGGGACAAAGGTTTTGTACTAGATCTGAAACTTCTCTTTACTATAGTGGATTGCTTTTCGGGAAGGTTTTCCCCCAGGTTTTTTACTGTGAAACTAGTTTGTTTCATTGGTTTTCCTGGGTCATCATATCTTGTCTTATTTATTTTTCCGCTGTATGATTTTGACATGATATTGATGTTTGTTTGTTTTAACAAGTTTTATTCTTAATAAATCTAATTAACAACTTAGATTTAAAACTTGTTAATTCTATCAACCGGGGTCTAAATTTCCCAACATATTTAATAATTTTCCTTTAAAAGGTGTCTACCTTTTAGGTTAACTAGTAACGTTGTAATGTTCTATGTAAATTTTTTTTTTTTTAAGAATGTTGTACATATATTATAGCATATTTGTTATAAAACTTTGTTAGTAATGAGTTCATCATAAGAAGTAACAATTATAAATTACTCACACATATCTATTATAATTATTTTGTTCAAGTAATAAGCAATTTAAAAAAATAAAAAAAATAAAAAAAACAACAACAATAACTTTGGAGTAATATTGTATAATAACAGTTTATAAAAGCATATTAATTCATTTCATATTATTGATTTTTATTATGTGATGTAATAAAGAGCTTCATTACAAAATCTTTTTTTTTTTTTTTTTTTTTTTGCTTCTTCAATGTTTTTTTTTATTGCGGTATGACAATGCTTGTAAAACTTGTTGAGAGGTATGTTATCATCATTTGTTTCTTCATCTTCAACGTTTGAAGTTTAGTTCGTCCCTATTTGTTCAATTTTTGAGCTTTCATAACGTTTTCTTTTTGTTGCATCATTTGTGTTAATCACTAATAAATTGGCACTAGAAGATTCTTGATTGGATCTTACAAAGTTTCGACTTGCGGATTTATTGTCACTAAGATTTTTCATAAGTATTTGCATTCATATTAAATTTTAGTGATATGACAGTTTTTTGTAAATGTTTATATATATATATATATATATATATATATTGGAATAGTGTAGCAAAAGAATTAATATAGCATATTGGATTGTGTATTTTTTTTTCTTCCATACCTTTTTGTCATTTGAAGGTGAATAAAAAATCTTAGCAACTGTGTAAATTTTCAAAACCATTCTTTTCTTTTCTTTTTTGAAGTAGGAAAATCCTTTGTTTTTTTCTAAAAAAATTTTCAAATCATGTGAGATTTCTCTCCAATATCAATAGTTTTACAATAATTTAATAATTTAAATAAGTTGTACCTCAGTTTGTTTTTCAACAAGATCTCTTGTAGATTTATTTAGGATTTTCTCAGCATCTCGATCAAATATCATAAAAGTTGTTTTGTCAGCTGCATCAAAAACTTCAATTTGAATCGTATCTGAAGTATTTTGCAATCTATACAGTTATAGTGAGATGAATATATTATAAATATTTGAAGAGTATGTAGTTAATGTAAGTGCCAAAATGATCCTGATTGTGGTTTGACATACCTTCCACAAAGCACGCATGAAATGTAATACCAACCCATCATTGTATCAATGTTGCTTACTGTTCCAATACCCTAGCAGTTCGCATCCTAAAATTGATAAAAAATGAAGACATGATTTCGTGAGAATAAAATTTTCTAAAAGTATCATCTATACGTGTTGGGGGGAGGAGGAAGTGAATTTGTAAGTGGATAAGAGTTTTGGCTTTGATTTACGAAGGGTCCAACTTGGGTCATAATATGTAAGGTAATAACTGGGTTTGGGTTTTTCATAAGGTTTGATCTATTTTTAAAAGGTAGTCTATTTTGTGAAGAATAACTTTTGGTCTCATTGTCAAGAGCAACCCATATTTTATATAATAGTAAAAAGAAGTTATTATGATCTATTAGATTACAGTAAAAAATAATAATAAAAATAATAATAAAAGAGATAAAAATGGCTAAATGCAAAATTAGAGCGCCATATGGCAAGACCTCATGTGCTCTCTTGCATGAGGTCTCTGCTTTTAATACTGTTATATATAAACGGCTAGGGTTTTTTAACTTATCAAGACCCATATATTTATTTATGCCATCTTTCTTGGGCTTCTTATTCTATAATAATTATCTTATTTAAATATCTTAGACCCAAATCAATTAAATCTATTTAATTGTGGGCCTTCTCTTTAATTTATGTATATGAAATAAATTAATAACAAAATTATGGGGTGCTACATGGGCAGTCAGTGTCGACAACTCGATGTCCAGAGCCATCGTTAAAACCATTGGTGCTGGGATTCGTGGCCAGAGTTGTCCTTTTAGCAATCGGTGCTGAGAGCCGATGGCCAGAGCTGCCATTTTGACCACGAAAGTCACTACTTCGATTATCAGTGCTAGGTTCCGATGGTCGAAACTACCATTCCAACCACCAAAGTCATTGCTTTGACAACCGGTGCCAAGTTTTGATGACTAGAGCCATCGCACCAATGACCAGTGTCGAGGGTTCAATCACTAGAGCTGCTATTCCAACGATCGGTGTTGGCAGTTGATCACTGGAGACACGGTTCTAGTGACCAATGTTGGATGTCCGATAACCAAAGCCTCTGTTTCGGTCATCGGTCTTGGCGGTCTAGTCATCGGAAACATTGTCCAGTGACTGGTGTTGGAGGTCCGATAAGTGAAGTCATTGTTCTGGCTATTGGTGTTGGCAGTTCGGTCACCGAAGACATCGCTCCGATGGCAATCGCCAAATCTACCATTTCGGCAGTTTGGTCACCAAACCTTTGGCACCAACGACTCTAGTGGTTGAGCCACCTATTTTGATGGTTTACTTAAAAATTTTACTTGTCTGACCAAATACCTAGAAATATTTTATTGAAAATGTTTTACATGTAACATTTTCTACCAGTAAAATTTTAAGTTCGAAAATATTTTACTTGTTGAAATAAATAGATGTAGCCCCATTCCTAATGGATTGACCTCCAAATAACATATCCAAATTATAAAAAATCCCTCCGAAATTTACACCTTTCAGAGAGGCGCAAAAACGAAAGTCTATGAGATTTCTTTTGTAACTGGATAACCAGCTCTAAAACAAAATAAATACTCGTTATAACGAAATGAAATTCTATTATCTATTATCTATAACACTATCTCTAACTAACCTATAAAATAATTATCTATAACTATAAATAAATAGAAATAGAATACATGTTTAGTTTATTATTATTATTATATAAACTATCAAAAAAAGATATACAAATTTCTAATAGATTAGATATAAGATAAAATCTCAAAGACTCCAACAATTCAATATATTATTCATTAAATACATGTATACAATGTTATATTTGTTATTTTTCAATTGCAAGGACCTGGATGAGAAGAAACTCTCATGTCCAGTTCTGTAGTAGAGATGGAATTGAAAAGAACCATCAACTATAACCCCAAAAGAACTAGAATTTGTAAACAACATAAAGGAAGAATGAAAGGAATATCTTATCGAGGTAATTGTATTTGCTTTGGTAGATATGCTCTTTAGGCACTTAAACCTGTGTGGATCATGTCTAGGAGTGTTATGACGAATTTGATTGGGAAGTACAATGACTGAGAATGTTGTTATGTTTGAGCTTAGCTTATTTAAGAATTGAGTTTAAACTTAAGCTTGAATTAGGCTAAAAGCCAATATATATAAGTTTTTTTTCCAAGTTAATTCCAAATTGTTCATGAATAGCTTGCTTCATAAATTGTTCAACATTAAAACAAATATGGAAATTATAACATTAGGCTTTTTTTTTTTTTTTTTAATTTTTTAATATTGAAATTATAAAACAAGGATTAGACCATTCACATGTGCAAAATTTCTTATATATTTTAGCATAATAATCTTTTTGTTTATTTTACTTAACCACTTTTCAAAACACCAACATTAGATTATCTATTCTAAACTATACTTCATTAAAAGATCAATTTTAAATTATTATTTTTTTATTTTTCACACATATACTATCCACTCTTTTCCTTCATTTTCGGGGAAACATAAATAAAGAATAAAAAATTGAAACAAACAAACAACCATGTTTGTGTATATTTACACAAATACTATAGCAAAAATGCATTTTGCAAAATTGACGCATAAGCTGATGTAGTAGGTATTTTTTAAGATTGATTGAACAGAATTTGGCCCTTACACTATTTTATAACATCTTAATAAGATTACTATTGTTATACTTAAATCCAAACACCCATGTTTAAAAATTTAAGAAAAGAAAAATACATACTAATGTTATATATGATATGACAGCTTATGGGGATAGTTTAACAAAGTTTCTCTTCAAACTAATCTGGAGAAAAATTCTTTAAAGTTTAAACTTCTCATATATTTATTTTTTGAGTGTGAATTTTGAAAATCTAACAATTGAGTTTCATGTTTCTTATGTTCTTAATATATATATCAAATTTCATTCAAATCGGATGTTATTTACTATTTGATCAATAAACTTTTTTTTATACATATTTTTAAATTACAAAAAGTTGAAATTTTAACATTTGTTTAATGATATAGAAATTAATAATTGATCTTCATGAAATTTTGCAAGCAAGAAGATAAAATTTAACGGTTATATTTTCAAAATTCACACTTAATATAAAGATATATGAAAATTTGTTTGGTTTAGTTTATTTCCTTTGTAGGAAAAAGTCTAGAATCATAAAACTTTTCACAACTTTTTTTCATAAATATAACTTGATAGAGTGTGATCGGTGAAAAAAAAAAAAAAAAAAAAGTTTATGCTTAAGTAATAGCTAGCCAGTATGCGTGAGATTTCAGAGTAAGTGAGTTGATGCGTAACTACTACTTTTGTCCTTTTGTAGATTTGGTTAAATACTAACGTTAAAAATTCAAAATGGGGGACCACGTCCGTACCCCACAGACACACAGTGACATGTATGTACGACGAATATTAGTTAGTTATAGTTCTCGTCTAGAAGAGGTGGGTGATGTCATGTGCTTTCTAGACTTCCACAATGCCATTCTATATATGCTATCTATTCTAACCAATATTTTCAAACCTTGAATGGTTTGTTTCTCAAAAAAAAAAAAAAATTTTCAAACTTGGTAGACCGTGGCGTTGGACATAAATTTGAACACAAGATAAGATCTTATTCGCACGCTACGCGTGAACTGCGATATTTTCTATCGGTTGGTGTGTGAACTGAATCATCACATATTTGAATTAGTCCTCATCTAGAAGACTATTTTATAATCTATTATATGTATCTTGTATACGTGCAGCTCCACTAGCTAGCAAATAATTGAATTAACTGTTCTTTTACTAACATATATTTGCATATTTGTTAACGTGCAATTGAATCCAATCACTACTTGTTATGGATCTATGGTCTGTTAAAGCGTGTGGTCTTAAACTTTTTTAAAAATTAATTCATAATTCCTAACATTATTGTTTGACTAAGCCTCCGTTTGGATACTAATGAAAAATAAAAATTATTTCACTATTCAGCTTATTTTTGCTACTATTCATGAGCCCTACTGCACTTTTTGATATATTTCATAGGTCTCACTGTACTATTTCAGTAAATTTTTACTTTTATTTATAGTACTTTCAGCAATAAGTTTTCAGTTTCAGCAAAATAAGTAGTATCTAAACAGACCCTAAGTGCAAAATAAAAGGAGAATAGAATCGAAGTTGGAAGGAAAAGAATGGGAAGAAAAAAGAAAGGATGATTCAATCTACACATAAGTAGTTTATGAATAGAGAGTAATCAAAATGATATTTTGTTTAATGTATACAATCAAAGAGATATTTAGAATATAATCTTTCTATTTTGTTGTGAAACATAGTTTTGATACTATTTACTAAGAAATAAATATCATCAATTTAAGAAGTTTTATGTGTCTCTTGAGGATTCAAAGTTGAGCAAATAATAAGCTATTCCACTACATGCGCATTAAACCAATTATTTAATTCTCATAACTGAGAATATATTGCAATGTTGAAAATATCTAATGGATAACATTGCTCAATTATAAATTATTTTATTTATTTATTTATAATTTGATAGTTACAATGGAAGAGTGCGAATTTGAATCTCAAATATTTTCGTTGAATTATGAAGTAATCAATCATAAGTAGGATTTTGAAGACATTCTAACAAGGTGGAATGTTAGTCATAGAGTAGTAATAAACTGAAACAGTTGAGAAGAATATAACAATAATTTACTCAATTCTTGTGCTTTTAAGATTACATTAAATTATTTGATGACGGTTTATTAATTATAAGGATATAATAATAATTTTATATAGAAAGTATCATATTTTTTTGTTTCCTCACTTATTATATTATTTTATTGTTGTGGTGGGCAAAAAGTGAGTAAGGTTTATGGCAGGTACAAACTTGCTGCTTTTGCTCACACAATTAATTTTTGAGAGATGGGATGCCCAATCAACCTTAAATGCCCTTAACAAGATGAAAATACTTAAGTTGGTGTGCTAGAATTAATTCCACACATAGACAGAAAGTCTTTTATAAGGAACAGTCTTGAAATGCATATATAGGGGTCCTCGGGTTTAGTTCGAGATAGAGGTTACAAGTAGTTTTAAGTCTCCCGCCCCTCCTTTTGATCCAGGGGCTTCTTGGCTTTATATATTCAGCCAAGATGTATCTGAGCCCTACATTTGAAAGGTCAGGATTGGATTTCATTGATACTTGTCTCATCAAGGCCTTACTAGAAGGTTTCTACACTGACGTATGAGCTAGGTGGACACTGTTCAAATGTCATTTCCTCATTAATGCGGCCAGCTAAGTGGTTGCAGTGTATTAAATGCAGAGGTGATGGTTGCTTTATCCATCCTCTTTCCTTTCTTCCCCGCTTAGTGACAAATTTTTCTCTTCGCCCTCGATTTGTGCCCGACAACCTTTAGCCTTGGTTCTCGGCTTTTAGAGGTCAGGTTGGCATCCTCGGAGTCCTCATCCAATGTTGTCTTTTTTGCACTTACATAAGGTTACTTGTATTTTTCCGAGGACATTCTACTGGTGCTCACCTAGGTTTGTCTCCTCGGCTTTGTTTCTAATCCCTCTATTTGTATTCTCGGATCCTCGTCCCCTCACAATTGTGTATGTGAAAATATATCTATACTCTATAGTCTTTAATGTTGTGATAAGTTACCAAGCCAAAAGTTTAAATTGTTGGTAAAAAATGCATTTTAGGCCTCTAATACGACTTATTACTAATTTTAATCAATTAATGATTCAAGATTAGGTTCAGGCAGTTAATTAACTTAAGCACAATATTAATCTTGGATAATCAAGCACAAGAAACACATCACATGAACAACTCACACATAAAGAGACAATAATTTGCTCACGGAGTGGAAACCGAATAGATAAAAACACTTCAAGGCAAAGCTCAACTCAACAAGTTTATTGCCGAAGCTTGTTGCAGTACATAAGTTACTCATGCGACTTTCTGTGCATGGGGTCAAACTAAGTATTTGAGTTCCCCATTATTGCTAGCAGATAAGACTTTTCCTTGTTCCTTCAATGTTACTTGATATTGCAAGTCGATCTGCAAACTATAAAACCAATTTTCGGTCACTCTTTAAGGCTTTTTAAATATTTCTCTATGGTCTAAATGAAACTCCAATACATAAGTGTTTGGTAGTAAACAACCTCTCAAGTATGGTCAATTGGAGAGGTAGAAAGAACTAGAAATAAAGGATTATCAAGGTTTTGCATTGCCGTCCTCATTCTTCTTAAATTATAAATTTTTGTATATATATATAATGGTGTAGGCTTTTGATATGATTGGCCACAAAATCTATATGTAATAATAATAATAATAATAATAATAATTGTGGGGACAAATAACCAAGATTCACGCATCTTGGGCCGTGGGCTCTGTCCGAGGAGGTCTCATGGGCCGAGCAATGTGGCAGCTATCAAAGCATTCTACTTTCGAAAGATTCGCACATAGGACCGGCGATTCCGTCCGAGGAGGGTATAGTCCTCGGATATAAAGTTTTCGGTTCAAGGAAGAATCCCAGTGGCTAAAGTAATCTTCCTGGAATCCCCTATGACAGAAACAAACTCGGTGAGCTTACTGGGAAGGAAAAGATCCCCGAAAATATCTAAAGAAAAGCTGCTACCACCACATTAAATACCCTGCAACTACTTTTCTGGCCGCATTTATGTGGAGAAGACCTCTGAACAGTGCTACCAAGACTATGACCTCTCACAGGGAGGCCAAAGAAAAAATCTGGTGGGATAAGTATCAAGGGGCACCTTAGATGAATGACAAGTGTAAGGATAGGATGCTTAGAAGATGATTATATAATGCCATTCCTCCTCCATTGGAGGAGGACGGATTTTGGAAAAAGGGAAGAGAGAGAAAAACAGAAGGAGAAAGGAAGATTTGTAACGTGAACAACACAACACAAGGGTTCCTCCTCGGACCTATATAAAACAGAATTATTCCAAGTTATTTTGGTGTGCTTTGGGCCTTCTAAACTGCTTCTTAGTTTGTCTTTGAGAATAGGAAAAACGAAGCCCTCACCATTCGAATCTAATTCTTAAGCCCACTCTCTACAAATACATGTTGCAGTGGACTTATTGGGCCCGGGTCTTGCGCGCTTTGGACTGGGGTGTACTAATTCGTTACACTACAATTGGCGCCGTCTGTGGGAAGAATTTGTATGATAGTGAGCGCGACGTTTCACCATGGTAGGATCAGGTCCCCACCCACAGGAATCCAGGGGCTCCCATCAACAAGACGCCTTCCATAATCTTGAGCGTAGGAGAGATAGGGAGGGTAGCCCACATACCACACAAACTAGCGGAAGTCATCCGCAAATGGGGAATCACTTTCCTCAGGAACGAAGTAACAGAGCCATGCAAAGGGAGATCGATGATTTGAAGCGGGAGCTACGCCATGCGCATCGACGACGAGCCCCTTCTAGTTCTGGTGTTTTCTCAAATGATGAAGATGATGTTACGTACAAACGCGACCCTAGGACACCGTCGAGCGAGCCTTTCCCCTATCACGGGGAAAACGTTCATAAGCGAAAGCGTAAGAGTCCACCTCTGAAGGGGCTGGAGAATGACGCCATGAACAAGGCGTTGAATCAAATTTCTAGGTCCCCCTTTACGCATCGCATCGAAAGGGCAGAGCTTCCTCGGCGATTCCATCAACCCACTTTCACCACTTATTACGGCTGAACGGATCCAGTAGAGCACGTGAGCCAATTCAACCAGAAGATGGCCGTCTATTCTAAGGACGAGGCCTTGATGTGTAAAGTCTTTCCTTCCAGTTTGGGGCCCGTGGCCATGAGGTGGTTCGATGGGTTGAGACCTAACTCCATAAGTTCCTTTAAGGAGCTTACGCAGGCTTTTGGTTCTCGTTTTATCACATGCAGTAGGGTGCCTCGCCCTTTGGATTCTTTACTGTCTTTGTCCATGCGGGAGGGGGAAATCCTGAAAACGTACTCGGACAGATATTGGGAGACGTATAACGAAATAGATGGTGATTTTGAGGACGTGGCCATCAGCACTTTTAAGGGCGGCTTGCCTACTGAGCATGGATTAAGGAAGTCTCTCACTGGTAAACCGGTCACCAGTGTGCGTCAGCTTATGGATCGAATAAGCAAATACAAAAGGGTTGAAGAGGACCAGCAGCAAGGAAAGGGTAAAACAAAGATTAACCCTCAGGAGCGTAGGGATTTCAGGTCGGACCGATTTAGTAACAATCGGCCACGGAGAGACTTTGTCGGGCAGTCAGATTCCTCCAACGCCCAAGCTGTCAACGCGGTATTCCGAGAGCCAGTCAGTAAGGTCTTGGAAAAAATTAAGAACGAGCCATTCTTTAAATGGCCGAACAAAATGGCGGGGAATGCGATGAGGCGCAACCAAAGCCTCTATTGTCAATATCACCAAGACCAAGGACATACAACCGAGGACTGCAGGAACTTGTGGGACCACTTAGATCAGCTGGTCCGAGAAGGAAGATTGAAGGACCTGTTGCATCCCAGCAGTCAAGCAGGGCAGACTGGGTTTGATTCCAGAAGAGGGGCGTCCTCGGGCCCACCCCTGGGAACGATAAACGTCATTTTTGCTGCCCCCGGAAGAACAGGGTCCTGTCCGTACAGAGTGATGTCTGTGGCTCAGTCGTTCGCCAATGACAGTAAGCACGAGCCAAAAAGAATCAAGATGGAAATAGAACCAGTTCTGGGTTTTTCGGAGGAAGATAAGGTCGGAACTATCCAACCTCACGATGATGCCTTGGTGATCACGCTCAGGATAGGAGGGTATGATGTGAAGAGGGTGCTGGTGGACCAAGGGAGTGCCGTGGAGGTAATGTATCCTGACCTGTTTAGAGGTCTGGGGCTAAGGTCCGAGGACCTAACTGCCTATGATTCCCCCCTGGTCAGCTTCGAGGGAAGGACCGTTATGCCAAAGGGTCAGATCAGGCTACCTGTGCAAGCCGGTCTTGAGGTAGTGGAGGTCGACTTTATCGTGGTGGATGTTTATTCTCCATATACCGCTATCGTGGGTAGACCTTGGCTTCACACACTGGGGGCTGTCTCCTCCACTTTGCATCAAAAGGTGAAATACCCTTCCGAGGGTCAGGTCAAAGAGATCGTCGGAAACCAGAACATGGCTAGACAATGCCTGGTAGCGGCCATATCACACCAACCTGAAGCTGAATCGCTGATGGCCGCGGAGGCAAGTTCATAGCAATTAAAATCTCTCGATTCGCCTATCAAGGAGATCCCCGAGGAGGCGATATGTGATGATTTAGAGAGGATCATTATAGGGAATGATCCGGAGAAGTACTTCCAAGTGGGGTCCCAGTTGCCGCCTCGCGAGAGGGAAGAGTTAATAGAATTCCTTAAGAGGAACGTCGATGTATTCGTCTGGAGCGCTTACGAGGCACCAGGGGTGGACCCCACCTTTATATGTCACCATTTGAATGTTAATCCATCCATTACTCCGAAAAAGCAACCACCTCGGCGCCCGTCCAAGGAGCATGCCGATGCCGTTAAAGAAGAGGTGAGCAAGCTTAAGCAAGCAGGAGCTATCAAGGAAGTGTTCTACCCTGAATGGCTGGCCAACACGGTGGTGGTAAAGAAAAAGAGTGGCAAGTGGCGAGTGTGCGTAGACTTTACTGATCTAAATAAGGCTTGTCCGAAGGATCCATTCCCCATGCCACGAATAGATCAGCTGGTGGACGCGACGGTGGGACACCCTCGAATGAGCTTCTTGGACGCCTTCCAAGGATATCACCAAATACCTTTAGCCTTGGAAGACCAGGAGAGGACTGCATTTGTCACCCCCATCGGAAACTACCATTACAAGGTGATGCCGTTTGGTCTAAAAAACGCAGGATCAACCTATCAGAGGATGATGACGAGAATGTTTGAGCTTCAGTTAGGAAAGAGCATTGAGGTCTACATAGACGATATGGTGGTCAAAAGCAAGGCGGTGTCCGAGCATGTTGATGACCTCGGAAGCATTTTCGAAATCTTGAGGAAGCACAAGTTGCGCCTAAATGCATCCAAGTGCACGTTTGGGGTGGGATCGGGCAAATTCCTGGGATACATGGTAACACACAGAGGAATCGAAGTCAATCCCGATCAAATTAGGGCTATTAACAACTTACACCCTCCTCGTAATCCTAAAGAGGTTCAGAAACTTACTGGAATGATTGCCGCTTTGAATCGTTTTATTTCTCGTTCAGCAGACAGATGCCGGCCATTCTTCCTCTTGATGAAAAAGTGGAAGGGATTTGAATGGTCTGAGGAGTGCTCTAAGGCTTTTCAGCAGCTTAAGGAATATCTCTCTCGGCCTCCAATCATGTCCAGTCCTCAGGAGGATGAGGTCCTATTCGCCTACATAGCCGTTGCTCCCCATGCTGTGAGTCTTGCATGAAGCCGATGTGCGTTATCTACCATTGGAAAAGGCCATCCTGGCTGTAGTCCATGGTAAGCGGAAACTCCCCCACTATTTTCAGGCACACTCTGTCATCGTCTTAACTCAACTCCCGATTAGGGCCGTACTCCGAAGTGCTGACTATACCGGCAGGATAGCTAAATGGGGAACTATTCTAGGGGCTTTTGATATCAAGTACATGCCTCGCACTTCTGTCAAAGGCCAGATCCTAGCAGACCTGGTGGCTGAATTCGCTGAAGCCTCGTTAGAAAATGTTCCAGCATCGCAGCACATGGATGAAAAATCGGTTGTCGTGATCTCGCTCCAGGAACCCCTATGCTGGAGAGTCTATGTTGACGGTGCAGCGAACCAAAGAGGTTCTGGATTGGGGTTGGTTCTAATATCTCCTGAGCAACTAACAATAGAGAAATCGCTGAGGTTGGATTTCTTTGCCACCAATAATGAGGCCGAGTACGAAGCTTTATTGGAAGGGATGAGTATGGTTCAAAAACTGGGGGGAAAGGAAGTAAAAATGTTTTCAGACTCCAAATTAGTCGTCGGTCAGGTAATGGGCGAACTGGAAGCAAGGGACGAAAGAATGCAGAAGTATTTAAGTCAAGTTACACAGTTGCGATTAAAATTTGAGTCATTCAGTCTGCTGCACATCCCAAGAAGTAGCAATTCGCATGCAGATTCTCTAGCTACACTCGCAACCTCCTCGGCGCAGAACCTACCTCGAATTATCCTTGTAGAAGACTTGTACAAGCCCACGGATGCAGGGAGGAAATTAACTCAGGTTTCTCATGTCCGAGTGGAACCTAGCTGGATGGATCCAATCATATCATTTTTAACGGAGGACACCCTGCCGGGAAATAAATTGGAGGCTGAAAAAATACGAAGAAAGGCACCCCGTTTCTGGTTGTCTGAAGACCAAAAGTTATACAAGCGCTCTTTTGCGGGACCGTATCTACTATGTATCCATCCTGAAGCAACAGAGGTCATCTTAGAAGAGTTACACGAGGGGATTTGTGGGAGCCACACTGGAGGCAGATCTCTATCTCTCAGAGCTGTCACACAAGGCTACTGGTGGCCAAACATGCAAAGAGAAGCACACGAGTATGTAAAGAAGTGCGACCAATGCCAGCGATTCGCCCCAAACATTCACCAACCAGGGGGGATCCTTAATCCGATAACCAGTCCCTGGCCATTTGCTCAATGGGGCCTGGATATTGTCGGGCCTTTCCCCAAAGCAGCTGGAAATAAGAGGTATCTGCTGGTCGGCACCGACTACTTTACAAAGTGGGTCGAAGCCGAGCCCTTATCAAACATCAGGGATGTGGACGCTAAGAGGTTCATTTGGCGGAATATCGTTACTCGGTTCGGGGTCCCTCGTACTATTATCTCGGACAATGGTCTTCAGTTTGATAGTAAGGCCTTCAGGGGATACTGCGGTGAATTAGGAATAACGAATAGATACTCCACCCCAGCTTACCCCTAGGGGAACGGACAAGCCGAGGCCGTTAATAAGGTCATAGTAAATGGACTGAAGAAGAGGTTAGATGATGCGAAAGGAAGATGGGTGGAAGAACTGCCGCATGTCCTGTGGGCCTATCGAACCACACCGCGACGATCAACGGGAGAAACCCCATTTTCGATGACTTATGGTGTCGAAGCTGTCATTCCTTTGGAAACCGGGTTCCCAACGCTAAGAAGGAGTTCGTTCAGTTCGAATAGTAATGATAATCTTCTGGAAAAAAGTCTGGATCTCGCTGATGAGAGGAGGGAGAGTGCACTGGTGCAACTGGCGTATTACCAACACAAACTTAAGCAAGGATACAATGCTAAAGTAAGGCTAAGGCCACTAGCACCTGGTGACTTGGTTTTGAGGAAAGTTCTGGGCACTGCAAAAAATCCAGCTTGGGGAAAGCTTGGGCCCAATTGGGAGGGACCATATCGCATCACCTCGGAAGCAGGAATAGGGGCCTATTTCTTAGAAGACTTAGACGAGCATGTAATACCTCGTCCTTGGAATGTAAACAACCTGAAAAGGTATTATTACTAATAAGAATTTTCTTTGTTCTTAAATTCGTGCGTTGTGTGACAAAATAACTTATGTCTATTATAAAGGTGTTTAAACAGAACCTTAGTCATGCCTGATGTCCTCGGACCAGATGCTTTGGGGAAATTACTACACTTATGTTTATTATAAAGGTGTTTAAACAGAACCTTAGTCATGCCTGATGTCCTCGGACCAGATGCTTTGGGGAAATTACTACACTTATGTTTATTATAAAGGTGTTTAAACAGAACTTTAGTCATGCCTGATGTCCTCGGACCAGATGCTTTGGGGAATTTAATCCACTTATGTTTATTATAAAGGTGTTTAAACAGAACCTTACTCATGCCTGATGTCCTCGGACCAGATGCTTTGGGAAAATTACTACACTTATGTTTATTATAAAAGTGCTTAAACCGAAAGTCAACATACTTATGGGTTATCAGGCAATGACATTCCATTTGCATGATCCAGTAAAACTTAAGTTATTGTAAAACCCTCTGGCCATGTACAACCCAATTAATTTCTTAGTGTCTTTTTCATATAATATATTCATTGGAATTTGAGTTATAATGTATTCATTAACAAGGGCCTTAGTGTGTGAATAAAAGTTATCTCAAACCTTAACAAAAGCAAGTGACAAAAGTATAAATGCAAAAGGAAAGAAAAACAAGTCTATTCTTTAGTCAACAGAAGAATAAATACATCATAAGTGTATACAGAAGCCACACTTCAACAAAAAAAAGGGTGGCTACACTTAAACAAAAAAAAAAAAAAAGAAAGGAAATTTCTACAGCTATTCTTTCAAAGGCTGAGAACCCTTCTCGGGAGATTTAGCTTTGGCCTTGACACCTCCAGCATCAGACTTCTTCTCAGTCGCCTTGGCTTGAGAAACCACGTCCTTGATGGTAAGGGAATCCTCAGCAGATTTGTCTTTAATGACCCCCTTGGTAGCCTCAGCAGCTCCAATAGGGACACTAGCAGTAGCTATCTGCTCTGGAGGAAGGAGAGGAAGGCTAATCAGCGTTGGAGGACTGGTCGGAAGTTCCCTGATGGGTTCAGGGAAAAACACGCTCTCGGATATCCTTAGCTCTGAATCTGCAGGGACCCCTGCACGATTAAGTGCCTCCATCCACGTCTCTGTGCAGTATTCCCTGCACAATTCAGCCACTTCTTCAGCCAACCTCTCTTCCGTTTCCCTTACCCCACGTTCGTAGGCCGCCTCCTCAGCGGACTTAGCAGCCTCAGTTGCTTTTTGTGCTGCCTCCTTAGCCTTTTGTAGTTCAGCTTTCAGGGCTAGCACCGCTGCTTTCTCAGTGGCGAGATTAAGCTGGGTCGTATAGAGTTGCTTTCTCTGGTCCTCGGCCTGGGCCTCGACGTTTTTCAACCCAGCCTTGGCGCTTGCGCATTCTCGCTCTGCAAGTTTTAGCTTCTCGGCCAGTTGCAACTTCTCCTCTTTCAGGCTCCCTAAGTTCTTCTCAACTTCACGGCGAGAGTGGGACTCAGCTTCGCATCTGTTCTGAGCATTCCGAACCCACTCTTCGGCCACATAGATCTGTTGAGTGACCTGCAAGTAAAAGCGAGTGTGATAATATTGATTAGATGCATAACCTTGTTTGGTTTAAATCATTACCTAAATCTAACTTACCAGGGCAAGATCCTTCTTCAAGGACATGAAGAGATCGGGCTGCCTGGTGCGCCGAAGGGCCTCCATGTCTCGTGGGAGCAGAAGGGGTTGCTCTAAAGCCTGGGCCAGATGGGCTGAATGACCTCTCTGGGCCTCCCGGATCGTGGCATCCCATGGAATTTGGGCCCCATCCAATTCAATCCGAGGGGCCCAGAATCGCTGCTGTCTGCGCACCTCAGCCTCCTCCCTGCTGTCAACAGAACTTGCCCTATTATCTTTCGGGTCTTTTGTCTTCTGTTGTTTGGAACCCCTCGGAGGAATCACCTCGCCTTCTTCGAGCTCCTGCATTGGCCTCTTCTTCTTCAAATCAGGAATAGCACGAAGTGCTAGATCAGTTGGAAGAGGAGGCGGAGGGGGTAGACTGGCAGGAGGCAAGGCCTGGGGTGGACCCTTCGTGGCTCCCTTCTTGCCTCTGTTGGCCACCAAACCTTTCAACGATGACCTCTCCTTTGGACTCATTTCCCCGTGTTCTTCTGAACTTGAATCTACTCGGGAAATGATTAATGCTGGCTGGATGGCTACGGAGAGCCTATCTGCGTCGTCCTCCGAGTCCGAGAGCTGTACCAGCTCCTCTTGTCTACCCTCTTCTCCTTCAAGGTGGAACTTGTCTATTTCTTCGTCTAAAGATGCCTGCGAGGAAGCAATTTCTTCTTCCTCGGCTACTTCAACTCCGAGAGGGACCTGTCGTAGTGGAAGCACAAGTGGGGGAGGGATCTGAGAGACGGGTAGAACGACAGGAGGTATTTTTGTTGTTGTTGTTGTTGTTGTTATAAATTAAAATATCCCACAGTTTATGGTTATTTGGTGATGGCTAATTATATTTACACACGCCCACATCCACATGTTGATGGCAATTGAATTACTGCATTTGCTGCAAGTCTGGAGATAAAATACACCATTAAAGCAGAATGATTAAATCAATCAATAATCGAATAGTGTTTAGCAAACAGAACTTTCATCCAGATGAAAGCTCATGTTAGGCTGGGTAACAATCTGTATTAACCCAGCTTTCATGTGCTTCTGCATCAAGTTGACTTGTGAATTCTTTTATACATAACTGATTAAAATAAGATTATGCGTACTTCATTTTTCTTATTTAGTTTTATCCGAGCCTTTGAAATTTGTTCAAAAAGAAAGAATGCTGAAAGTATAAACTGATCAATTGACATTTAAATACTATTTGTATGATAGAGCATCCCTTGGCAAGTGATATTATTATCTACCTAAAAATGCACAGTATTGAGTTCTGCATAAAACCAAAACAGAGCATTTCAAACATTTAGATGCTATAGCACTCGAGATGGGTATTCAAGCTCAACAAAATTGACAAGAAAATATGCATACCTGAATTGCTCTTTAATGAAGAACTGCTGCTTCATATAAACCACTGATTGCAATTGAGCAACTTTCAACAAACATAATGCACAAACAATTTATAACATCTGAACCAAGAGCCATTGATTTAGTAATAACTTCAAATCAAATTTGAGCATATAAGAAAACTTGTTAGTGCTAAAGGTTGGAATCCCCTCTCAAGCTATAAAGAGAACCCTCAAATATTGTCCAATGTACAGCGATTTTTTCATGCCTCTAAGCCTTTGGTTATTCAATGAACTCTCCATTTATTTTGTTGTACATAGTTCCAACATGGACGTTGTTAAATTCTCAAATAGGTGTTTTGGTGCTTGTCACATCATCAAAGTTCACTAAAAGTAGCGAAATGTCTTATAAAGCAAACCACAAGAGTGATAAATGCCTCGTAAATCAAACTACAAGTACAATGAAGGTAAGTATCACAAAATAATACATAGGATAGCATTTTCAAAGTTGGCGGGCTGAAAGAAGTTGTAGCTTGTAGTAGCAGAATTTGGTGTTGGTGGAGTGGGCATGAAAGTTCCTCTTGTTCTGGAGGTGGAGCTCTCAAGTTATGGGCTTGGTTGGTCTTTTTATATTTATTATTTATTAGTGAATCAGTAGCCCATGGCATACGGTGGACCCAACGGTATCTCATGGTGGTACCAGTGCTATTGGTTTCTCACAGAATCTCAAGTTTCTAAAGCTGTTTTGCCGCACTACTCAATTAAGGTTTAAGGTTTGGCTACCTTTTCCCCTAATTTCCCATTTATTTCTACAATTTCTTGAGTTCTATTTTGTTCGATTGTTGTATTAATTAAATTTTGTTTTTGTTTGGCAGATTTTTGTTATGTTTGTGCTTTTTTTGGTTTGCCCCTAAAATTTGAATTAATTTATGCTTTGTGCAGATCTATGTTTTGTTGAATCATTCTCAAAAGAAAAAGAAAAAAAAAATCATTGAACTGTTAATTGCCTTTCAAATGGGAACAACCCTTGATTTTAATAGTCATATTTGTAACATGGATGGTTTAAAATCTGAATGTTTGGAGAATACAATCGCCTTTGTTGTTTTTCTTTTTGATATTTAATTTATTATTATTTCTCTATTGATATATATTTTCATCGTTTTTTTTTTAATAGAAAGTAGGAACTGCTTTAATTTTTTTAACCCTATTTCCAGCAGCCTTATAGAAGGTTGGAAATATCCTCAAATTTTTGTTCACTATGCTTTCTAATCAATTTCACTTAGTCTCCCCATCATTTCCCCTAACCCATTTACGGATGGCTCTGTCAAACTATTGCCTCTGTGTTTGGTTCTTAGATTGGCAATTTTTAAGAGTTTTTTTTAATAATTAGAAAAAGAAGAAGAGATTTTGTTTTTGTTTGTTTGTTTGTTTATTATTATTATTATTTTTTTTGTGTGTGTTTATGTTTGTTTGATATGTTAGTAATTGCATCTAAATGATATTTTTGGCCATTGATATGTCAAGCTATTATGATGGGTCCAATGAGATAGTTTTTAAAAATACTAATTTTATGATATTTACCTGTTTAGGATTATTGAATAATTTTCGTTGTTCATGTTTGTTAACTATCCTGAAATATTGTTACAGTGGTTGCTGCAAATTTTTTGGGTTTTTCTCTTAATTGGCACCGGTAATAAAGAGAGGCGGATACAGAGAAAAAGAGAGAAAGAAATAGAGAAACAGAAATAGAGAGAGATACAGTCCGTAAGCGCATAGGAATTGAGATTGAGGATCGGCACTACCCCGTGACCAACATAATCGGAACTAAACATAGACCGACAAAAGGTACGCATCACTTCTCTGTGTTCGAATTTGAATTGAAATTCGAATGTTTATTCTCTTTCTTTAGATGCTTTGTTGTCAATATTAATTCTTACGGCATGGACAAGAATGGCAGAACCCTAGAATCACGAGAGGCCATCTCCAAAGGACATATATAATAATGGCTATATATAAATCAGACCGACCTCTAGATATGGTGATTCTTGAAAAATCAGACCGACCTCTTAATTTAAGGGGAACATTGAGAAGATTATTGAAAAATAAAACCATTTTATAGTTTATTATAGTTTGCTTGAATGGAATTCAACCGGGAATGTTTACATGAGGTCAATAGGCTATGAATAATTAAACCATTTGTGAAAGCGATTCGGCCAAAATTTGACTACTGTATTATAAACTTTCTCTTTTGTACAAGGTATAAACTGTTATTTTTCTTTGGTCTATTGTATTATACATTAGGGATTATAAACAGATTTCAACATGGATGCTTCAGAGTGTATAGTAATTATAATTTTTTTGTAAGTGGGATTATGGGATTCTTTGGGTTAATTACTACATTTTAAAATAACAAACAAACAGATTGATAACTAATGTATGTTATACACCTTGCAACAGATTTTTAAACATTGTTTTTTACAATGATTACTTCAACCTCTTTATTCTGGTCTCTCTTTTACTGTTTTTTTTTTTTTTTTTGGCAAATCGCAAGTGCCATATATTTTATTTGATTAAATCAGAGCAAATCTTTCCCTTTTTTTTATTATTTGATATTAAATAAACCCAAACAATTCCTTTGTGTCTACAAAGTTTTTGTTAGTGTCTACCACAGACAGTGCATGTGAAATTGAAGGAGAGGTTGGTGGTTCATTAAATAATAGAGAGAGATTGGACTATTTTTTTTCTTTGCAGTGGAAGATTCCTTTTTACGCTTTGACATATGCTTAATACTTAAGTTATATATCAAAAGTGACATGATGAATGTCCTATTTAGATAGGTTTATAATGTTCACCAGGCAATTTTGTAAGAAACGTTGTTGGAACAGACTGATAGGTTAAGATAGTCTGATTTCCCTTCTACTTATCTCATACTTCATATTAGATTTTATCCATTTACTGTATTTGTGTTTCAATTGGCTCTGATTTGCATGTTTTAGCCAGCTTTTTTCTTTACAATTTGATTTTTTTAGCCAATTTTCCCTTCTACTTATTTCAAATCTGCATTAGTTATAGCTTATGAGATTTCAATTATCATTTTTTCTAGATCATGTGTTGATGAACTGCTACCAATATATATAGCGTGTCAATATTCTAGTTCAAGTGAATTATATTTTATTAATCTTTTTTGCTTGTCCTCTAGGAACTTTGTTTAATTGAAATCTGTCCAAAGCTAACAAATACCGACCCTTTTTTTCTTTTATTTTACAGAGACTCCTTAATTAATTTTCAAATTATTATTTTTGTAAGAGATTGTATGAATCATATTGTATTTTGTATTTTTCACCAATGATACAAACACAAACACCTACCCTTGGAAACATAACAGTCACTTGGGTTCAAAACATACACGTATTTATTTTTCCCAATTATTATACTATTATTTGTAAGAGACTATATATAGGTCTACCTTTCAATTGCTTTTTGATGAAATGGGAGGTTTGATTGTTTAGTGTATGATAGGCTCATATTTGAAGTTTTTTTTTAAGTTCCTTTATTTATTTATTTTAAGGAGCAAGTTGAAAGTCACTTGCTAACTCTCTTTCTCAAAAAAAAAAAAAATGCTAACTCTTGTTTTGGGTAGTTTTGTGAAATCAATGAAAATGGGATTATTTTTCAATTTTTTTGTTAGATTGTGTTGAAGAAAATATTATACGGTTGAAAGCAATAAATAAGGAGAGAGAGATAAGGAGAGAGAGAATGCTAGTATTAATTAGGTAATAAGGTGGAAAATAATAGCATTTAATGAATTTTTTTTAACCGTTAGATTTTTTTAGAAATCAACGGTGTAAAAAATGTGTAAGTTTATAAAAGTTATACCAGGTATAATTCTCTCTCTCTCTCTCTCTCTCTCTCTATATATATATATATATATATGAGATGGGTTTAAGTTACACATTTTCTAAACCATTAGATTTAAGTAGATCCAATGATCAAAAAATACACTCATTAATGGTAATATTCTAATTAAGATCTCATTAATTACTCCTTATTTATTACATTCCATACCTATCTCTAAATCTAAAAAAAGGTATAGATCTCTCTCCTTCTCCTCAACTGCACGTTTCTCTCTTTCTTTCTCCTCCACTGCTCTTCCACCTCCACAGCCAAGTTGCCGGCAGATGGGAAAAAAAAAAAGCCACAGCCACTGGTTGCACAATGGGATTTCTGATCACCATGATTGACAAACAAATTTTGAAGGTGGAAGAGATTCTGATCACCACAATTGACAAACAAATTTTGAAGGTGGAAGAGATTCTGATCACCACGATTGACAAACAAATTTTATCCACTACAAAATTTTGAAGATGATCAGTACTAATGCCAATACCGCAAGTGGAGTCAGGTTAATTGGAAAAGGTATAATAAAAAAAAGGTTGTATCAATTAATGGAAAGTTCACCTTTGCATCTAAGAGAAAATTATTTTTTGAGGGTATAGATGCATACTTTATGTTATTATTAGAAGTACTTGTATGAATTTGAATTAAATGTGAACTGGCTACCTTTGATAATATAGAATTGTATTCTCAACGAGCTGGAAAAATTGAATTTGCTTGTGTGCTACTGCTATGCAACCGATTGTTTATTGGGAAGCAATTATATGTTGTGAGGTTTAGTTATCAAAGGTGGGAAAAAGGTGTAAAGTTGCGAGGGTTTAGAAGGAAAAAAAAAAAAAAAAAAAAAAAGGAAGGGTGAAGGTACCAATTTTTTTCATTTCCATTCATTTCAAACATAAGAATAGAATGTTTTTGATGATCAATGATGACTGGTTGTGGTATTGGCATTAGTACTGATCATCTTCAAAATTTTGTAGTGGATAAAATTTGTTTGTCAATCGTGGTGATCAGAAATCCCATTGTGCAACCAGCGGCTGTAGCTTTTTTTTTTTTCCATCTGCTGGTAACTTGGCCGTGGAGGTGGAAAAGCAATGGAGGAGAAAGAAAGAGAGAGAAACGTGTAGTTGAGGAGAAGGAGAGAGATCTATACATTTTTTTAGGTTTAGAGATAGGTATGAAATGTAATAAATAAGGAGTAATTAATGAGATCTTAATTAGAATACTACCATTAATGAGTGTCTTTTTTGACCGTTAGATCTACTTAAATCTAATGGTTTAGAAAATGTGTAACTCTTTAGAGTTACACCAGGTGTAACTTGAACCCATCTATATATATATATATATATATATATATATATATATATTGATTACAAGTAATTATCATCAACTTTGTGCATCAATCAAGCACCCCAGTTGGTTCATTTTGGCATATTTAAACTTTCGTTTTTCACACACATACTTCAAGGCTTTCCTAGAACTTGTGCAAATGAGGTGTTGTTAAAATTGAATAGCTTGCAATATCAATTTTTCTCTTGCACCTTGGCAAATGACACCTTAGTTCAGCCTTGCCAAGCCCATTTTCTCCCGTTGCCTCATTCCAAGCATGGTTACAGAAATTTAATGACAAGAAAGTAATGAGATTTTAATTACCTTATCATGCACAACAATGCAATCACACAAGCGAAAAGTACCTAAAACTAACATGTAAATAACTAAATGCATTTTTAAGAGCTAGTGACATAGATTTCTCTATTTTATCAAGAGAATCAGGGTTTGAATCTACCTTACCCATTGTTATAAATATCAAATTATCATTTTTTTAAATAAATATTTTAATAAAAAAATCATCTGAAGAAGGTCAATCCATGAGGGTTCCAGCTAGTGACGGGGATTCTAGTCAATCAACAATAGGGGTGGCAATTCGTGTTCGCGTGTCGATTTCGTGTCGTGTCAACTCATGAATATTCAATTATATAGGTCAACACTAACTCGACATGTTTATTAAACGGGTCAAGATTCCTCAACTCTAACACAACCCATTTATTAAATGGGTCAGTCGTGTCGACCTGTTTATCAGATTTTATCAAAATGAAAAAAAAATTATTATGAAAAAACTAACAAATAAATATTTTTAATATAAAATTTAGAACTAACGAGTAACTACATTACAAATAATCATTCAAAACTAAGGCATATCCCAATATCACAAATAACCAATCACAATATGTCAAAGAAAATAAACCATAACAACTAATAAGTTTATATACTTAGAGTTTGAAGGGTATATTAGTAATATGTCATTTAATTAAACAGGTCAGACGGGTCAAACAGGTTTTATGTGTTCAACACTAACCCAACCCATTTATTAAATGGGTCAGTCATATCAACCCAAATATGACACGAACCCGTTAAGCCTCAACCCATAACCTGCTAATTTCGTGTCAAGTCGTGTCGGGTTCGCAGGTCGTGTCCAATTTTGCGACCCTTAATCAACAATCCAATATTCCTCTTAAACATAGGATGAATGATCTGAAACTTTTTAAGAAGAACAATGTGTTGGTCTGGTACATTAAATCACAATATATTGTGATATATTTTAACTAATTAATCTAAAACTGAACCATTTCCACAACAAGACAACCACAATAAGAAACGATGTTATGCCAAAAAATAAAATTATCTATTTGCATACAGTATCAAGGGTAAAGCCAACTATAAGAGTTGCTATAGTATCAATCTATTTGTTTACTACCATTAGTACCATAGCTACCCAAATCAGCTATAGCTTTAGCTGCACGTAATTGAGTCTTAGTTTATAGTGTGAGGGTAAGGACTATTTGCTCATACTTGCTCTGACAATCGTCTCTCTCTATTTATGCTGCTACAAGAAACCATTTGGTTTGAGATATTAGCTAAGTTATCCTACTTAAAAGTAATTAACCAAAACTTGAATTGTTCATGTCAATACAGACCCCAATTTGATGAACATCGAATAGAGAGATTTTCTCTCTACATGTATGTGTGCTCACTCTTGTGTGTGTAGGGTAGTGACCGTGTGTAGGGAGTGAATGAAGTCGCGCCAATCCTTGGAATTTCTAATGCGTGATTGGTCATATATTAAATTAATTTAGCTTAAGGTCAAGTTTAACTCTAACCTAAATAGGTTAGATCGTATTTTAAACTCGAAACATACTATTGATACCATATTTTGATTATCCACTCTAATGCTATGAATTTCACATAAACATTATCACTTGACCCAATTTGGAGGCACACGTCCCACGATACCTTTCATGCATAAAGATTGATACAAGTGTGTTACAATGTGCTAAAAATTAAGGACGGTGTGGTCCTTATAACGCATAAAGATTAACACAACCACACCTGGTTTTAAGCTAGTCATCTTTTAGATCCTATCATCCAATTAAAGACGATGTGGTCCAATGTCCGATGATGGTTGTGCAATTCTTCCTTGCCTATTGTTATAACTATCGAATTACCATTTAAAAAAATAATAATAATCTCCCTTGCCCATTGTTATAACAATTGAATTGTCAATTTTAAAAAAAAAAAAAATTTGAAGAAACCAATCCACAACTGTTCCTCCTAGCCATGGGGATTCTAGTCAATCAATAATCTAATATTTCATTTCCTCTAAAACATAAGATGAAGAATCTGAAACTTTTTAAGAAGAACAATGTGTTGGTCTGGTACATTAAATCACAAGATATTGTGATTTGTATTAACTAATCCAAAAAGATTCAATCTAAAACTGAACCGTTTCCACAACAAGACAACCGATAAGAAAGGTAGTTACTTATGCCAAAAAAATAAAACTATCTATTTTATATACAATATCAAGGGTAAAGCCAACTATAAGAGTTGCTATAGTATCAATCTATTTGTTTACTACCATCAGTACCATGGCTACCAAAATCAGCTACAGCTTTAGCTGCACGATTCAATGTGCCTGAAACCCAAAGTGCTCCTTTGGCAAAGTAAGTGCTGTTGACTACAGCATGACCAGCTGCAACAGCTGCTTTTCCTGTAACCATTGCCGCAACTACAGCTGCTGTCCCAGTGACTGTTGCAGCTGACTTGGTGATTTCTGAAACATGGAATTTTTCATCCACAGTCTTAACAGTTTCCATGCCAACATGAATTTTATCAGTGAGTCCAATTCTATCGCTAAGCTCAGCAATCTTGGCTGCTGCAGTAGCTGAGACTCCATGGTACTCATCGAAAGCTTTGGCCTTGATTAATGCGTCTTTGCCCAGAACATATCCCTTGGCTAGCATTGTTTTGACAACTTCCTGAGCTACTGTTACAGCTTCTCCGGAGGTGGAGGTACATTGTCCCGTGTGAATAACCTGCTAAAGTGTTAGCTCAAACAGAACAATAAAGTTAAAAATGCAAATTCAAACAATAAATTGTATGTATTTAAAGAATTTTTATTTCATAATCTGGCATTATGGATAATAGAAGAATTTGCCCCCCCACCCCCACCCCCACCCCAAAAAAAAAAAAAACGTCTACCAGATTTTAGGAAATTAAGTCCACCAAATATGATACTAAAGAAAATAGAAATCCTCTGTTCTACTTCTAGAATTCCACTTCAGGCTTTACTAACTGCAGTATGCTACATGTCTAAATTTTTTTGCATTTTAAACTCTGGGTATGTTATAAGGAAAAAAATTAAAACAAAAAATAAGGTAGAGCAAGCTGTGATTAGTGGGATGTAGAGTATAACTAAGAGTGAAACAAAAGATTTCTATTCATACCAAGTGTAAATTAAGCAATCCATTTCTGATAGGCAAATACAACTCATGCACTCATGTAAACTAAAACCATGACCTCATCCTCCACTGTGCATTGTGGAAGAAGGAGATTCCATTTGGTCTAAAGACCATTGATCAGGATCACTTAACTGAGTTGAAGTAACAGAAGAAATGAATATTAAGAACAATTATATATAGTTATCACTTCAAGGTTGAATCTAGAATAGGTCAAAGCCACAGTTCTAATGTGACTGGCAATGCTATTAATCAAGAAACTCAGCCAATGGGAGAAGGACATTAAAGAAATTCATGTATACTTCCAATATGCATTTACTACATCCCATTTCACTTAATATGTGCAAGAGGGAGATGGAATTCATTCTTCAAGTTTCAAGACATGACAACTGCACATTATAAGCAAATATAGCAGATACTTGAACCAAAGTCCCCAAAATCAATTGCATAGTTTCAGAATAGTTCCATAACAAAAGCATAGCTTCTTTTTTGAAGAAACATTTCCTTTCTGACTGCTCAATAGTTAGTAATTCCCAAAATATGCAAAACAACTCAAAAGATATGTAATATGCCACCAAAAAACACTAATTTCTATCTTATATGTGAAGAGAAGCTAAATCATAATTCCTGGAACTACTATGAATTTCTTATAGTGACAATTAAAATTTCCATCTTATAATTCCTATGATGAATTTCCTAGTTTAAATGTTCCAATGCACAAAGTTTTTTATGTAAAATATAGTTTCTATAATGAAACAGTCAACCATCTACTACTACCAGTAGAAGGATCCATACAATTGAGCTTGTATTATCTTCTGGCTTCCAAGATAGACTGTTCCAAGGATCAGATTCATATGTCCCCCAGTGTTGTATGCATATACATTGATCCACAATGGTAGCTCCCTGAAAAACATAATTGAACAAAATGAACAAACACTGCTATGTGGAAATCAGATAGTTGTGACCTTGGGATGCAATATAGTTGATGTTCACTCATTGCAAGTGGGGCTTTCAGTTTAGGGCAATTGAACACCTGAGAAAAGTCCTTTTTTTTTTTTGTAAAGATGAAAAGCACTATCCAATTTATTGAGGGCAACTTGGACTGAATGGTTAATTATCAATTTGAATGAGAAGCAACAATTTGAACTTTCTATTTTGAGCTGATTCTCAGGAAAACTTGAACGGTGCTGGTTCATATGTCGAAATAGAGATACCTATATCTTAATTTTCAATTTTTAGATGAGCTATAAGAAAATACAAAAATATATTATTCCTAGAATCTTAGGATACTCTTGGAAATCATACAAAACAAAATTCTTAACTCTTCTCAAGGGTATGAACACATTGATGTTCTTAGAATGTCTATGGTTTCCAATCTTGTCAAATTACACAACTGATAGTATGAGACTAATGGAGAAAACAATTCCATCTTCCCTTAGCACAACATTCAACAGCCAATAGTATAAAACTGAAATACTCATAGTAGTATGATTAGAAAACATCAGTACTTGTCACAAATCCACCAAAAAAATAAAGATAGCAGGTTGAGGGAACAAACAAAACTGGAGTACACACATAGCCAGCTAGCTACAGTAATAGGTGAACAGTTTATTTCCAAAAATATATCAAGTCCTCATTTTCTTCCCAGAGAATTTTCAGAGCAACTTACACTAAGCAGAACAGCAGTTTCCAGAGCATAAGCATCTTCAAATGTCACATATGCAGTACAAGCACATTCACCAGCTCTGTTTTTCAACAAAGAAAGCAATCTCCAAATCAGACACGTGATAATTCCTACTAAGGTTGCAAATATGCATTCAATTAGTTGTATAAAATTTATGCCTTGAAAATATGATGGAGCCTTCATTATCAAGAGCTAGTATACAACACAATAAGTGGGATGTAATAAGAGCACCTGAATGTTAACTTATGAGGATGCCAATTACCTTCTCTTGGTTTTAAAGAATAATATGTAAGTCCATGTTCTCATTTGTGTATATACAAGAAAGTCTAAGCTTGTATTACAATTAAAACACATAGCAAGGCTGCAGAATGAGAGTCTACAACATGAAGTACTATTAATTGATCAATAAACCAAGTCAAAAGTATATATAAAATTTTACCATATTAAGTTCATAGAAATTCAGGGAAGTTGCTATTAAGGTTGCTATATACAACTATCACAAAGCTTTTAAAGAGTTTCTAAAAATCAGGTATCTTCCTATTGGTTATCAAGATTGATGGAGGAAAGAAGAAGATAATTTGGAAGCTTATTGTAACAATTTGAGTTCAGAATTCAGATACTTTACATTCAAGATCCTCCCTTTTTATCTCGTTTTCTTAGTTGGATAGGGCCTCACAAGGAAGATACTATTAAGAGCATATTTTTCATCAAATGCAGAATTTGTGATCATTATGTGTACATATCCATTAATGTGAGTGGATGGGCAATTCTGGAAATTAGTACAGAAAATGAGAACAAGTCTAGTAAATAATTCACTTGATATCATCAAATCTTAACATTCACAGTACTCCATAAATCAAGGTGTCAGCTTCAAAGACCCTATTCTAAATTATGGAGATGTGAAGGCTAAGTAAAACTAATTATACTTGTAAACAGTAAATGGATGTCCAAGCATAATCTGAATCAATTTCAAGTCACACAATGGCATGGTATTGTTGACCATTTCCATATAGCATGAACAAAAATCCAAATATAACCATGATCAAACCACTATTTTGGGATTCAATTGATAAGTGGATTTATTTTCAGCAACTAGAAGCAGGGTAAATGAGTTGCACCTGATAAGCTCAACATGCTCAATTGCACCACAGTGAGCGAAAAAATCGTAAACATCTTTCTCTGTTGCTTTAGGAGACAAGCTTGTAACTTCAGCAGTGTAACCACCAGGGTACATTGTTTCAAATTTCAAAAATAAAAAATTGGATTTGAGTGAACCTGGAGGAAAAATAAAAAATAAATACAAAATAATATTTCTGCAGCTTAGTTCAATAAAAGGTAAATGATCACATAAGAATCATTTTGGTTACTTCAACACTTAAAAATGATGAAGAAATAGCATTCCATTACTTTTACTTGTTGCATTATAAAGACCACATTTTTTGGAGGAACAAACATTAAGGATAAGAAAAATGTCAGAAAGGGATAGAAATCATTATCATCTTGGACATGCTTCCTTTATGTGGTGCTCCTAAAAGGTCCATAACTTGGTGGTCCCCATTTTTTTTCAATCCCTTGCAGGAGAACACACATTATGGTGGCCAATATAATTGGAAGCTTCTAACATCTACTTATATGTGTCTTCCACTGAAAACTTGAGGATTTATTCTGGTTTAACTCTAAAATTCAAGTTACTCACCCAGGAAAGAAGCTCTAAATTCAAGGTTAATACAATCTATAGTCTAATTAACCCTATAATGGCCCTACAATTAAACAGCCCTGTGTGACTGTAAGCAAGTCCTTGGTGATACAATGTGTTGAGTGACTTATGGCATTAGGTGAATTAATGTAACACCAAAATACAAATGTACTTTGCAATGAATTTTTAATTAGAATGACCCTGAAAAAATGGAAGAGAAACATTGGGGCCATCACAAAATGTTGTAGCACATGAATTATTAAAGGCAAAAGTTTAACTTTCATTGCAAGCATCAAAGTAAGTCAAAAACCGCACGCTGGAATCAGATTGAACTTTGGCTAAAGTGAAACTGCTGGCGTGACTTAAGTTGGAGAATTCAACTTCTCTAAAATGACCATAATGGCTCCTAAAAGGAAAATAGGTGGTGTATTTACCCTACTAATCTTTAGGTTAGGGAAATTAGGGACAAGTTTATTCTTTGAATAATACTTTGTTAACAAGGGGTTAAGTTAGAGAGAATTCAATTTATTTAAAATGACCATACTGCCTCCTAAGAGGAAAAAAGGTGGTGCATTTACCATACTAATCTTTAGGTTAGGGTTATTAGGGACAATTTTATTCCTTGAATAATACTTTGTTAACAAAGGGTTAAGTCAGAGAGAATTCAACTTCTTTAAAATGACCATTCTGCCTCCTAATAGGAAAAAAGGTGGTGCATTTACCCTACTAATCTTTAGGTTAGGGAAATTAGGGACAATTTTATTCTTTGAATAATACTTTGTTAACAAGGGGTTCCCAAAAGGTTGGCCTATATAACAAACAAGTAATAAAAGAAAGCTATTTAGCAAAAAATAAAGAAAGAAAGAAAGAAAGCTTTTTAGGCTTTCAGCAATTCCACTTTTGGCAACAAAATGATCACTCATGGCTTAAATTGGTCCCAAAAAAAATTAGTTCAAATTAAATAACATCATTAAGCTACTGATGTAACAAAATTTAAATTGTTAAAGGCAAAATTTATGTCTCCCCAAGACCTATCATCAAGGCAGAATATAAAATAAAAATTAGTTCTTGATTCTGGTTAAAGAAATATCACAACATATAAATTCTGTGCTCATCAAAGGCTTCTTGATCAACTAGAAACAGCACTAACTGATTCAAAGTAATGGAATATGTGAGAGCTTAAAAGGTGGGAACTCGAAATTTAGAAGAAAGATTAAAAACCCAAGAAATCTAAAACTATTGAAAAGTTTAGGAAAATGATGCTTTGAACATACCTGTTGTTGATCAGAGATGAGTAACTGTAACTGTAACTGTAAAGAGACACAGAGAAGAAGAAGAAGAATTATCTGGCTACCACCCAAACATCTTTTTATGTTGCAACTGCCGTTAGGTGCAATTGTTATCAAATGTGCTAATCCCACTCACAACAGAGCGCGTGTCAAGCACGATTTCTTTTTTTTCCTTTTGTATTAAAAAAAAAGTTTTTTTTTATTTTTTATTTTTTATTTTTTTATGAAGTTACCCTTGAATCCTTGATGTACATGATGCTTTAATTCAATGTAACGATGTTCACGGTCACTTCTTGACATCTGTCAAATGAGACGTGCAAAGTTCAATCTCCTAATGGTCGAACACTTAAATTAAATTCATCTTTTAAGATACACATTTTTGTTATAGACAGAGTTTGTATACAACTTAGTTTGGAAGAATTCTTCCAAATTGAGTTAGGTGGCATCTTATACAACTGACATGTGTCATAATTTGAAATCACCTAACTCACTTAAGCATAGTTAATAAATTGGCATACTTAAGTGGGTTAGGTGATTTTGGATCAAGATGCGTAAAATTTTTTATAAGGGGTCACCTAACTCAGTTTGGAGGAATTCCTCCCAACTGAATTGCATGCAAACTTTATTATTTTATTATTATGTTGAATGTGGTAGGATATTCTTAGATAAGCCTTTATCTATTTCTCCCTACAATCTCTAATGATCCCGCCTACACTTCCCAATCCTGAATTGACCAAAACCAATTATGAGCTAATTTTGGAGTTATAGTACTTTATATTCATCTATCCCATACTAAATAGTAAAATTTTGTAGATGATACACATTTTAAAGAAGCAAAATAAGCATATTAGTTCTGTAAAATGATGTGCGTACCCAAAATATGATAGTTGGGCTCAACCTTTACTTGGGCTCACAATCTATTTGTATTTTGGGTTTTGGGTTTCCTACTATGGGTGGTCCTATGCTCGACAACCTAAGTACGCTCCTATTTTCTCAAACCCTTCTCTTTACCTCACAGAGTTACTCCCTTTTTCTCTCAGAGTGATTACTCTTTTCTCTCAATGTTCTCTCCAGAATTGTCAACCCTCTCTTCCGCATCCTCTTCTCCTATTTATAGGCCAAGGTAAGCGGAGGTGTTATGATTACTCCCCCTTACTAGTGCGAATGAAGATCCAATTCCATTGTCTTTAAGTGGGTGTGGTGGTAGTGGCATTGGAACTGATTCCCACCTCTAAAAGCCTACTCGGCAGCGATATTACCTAAGGCAATGTCGGAAAGCCGGGACATCGTTCTGCCGAGCAACCACACACCCAACTAAGTCAAGGTTGATTGGGAGTGGTTCGCTTTTGACATTCAAGGAAAAATGGTCTCGTTATGATTATTGGGCTCACATTGGGTCTCAAGGGGTGTCTGGATCAAGGTCATAAGTCCGATGGGGAGAGGGCCAGGTGTTGTATCTCAAGGTCAGGGCCTAAGGCCCAATGGGCCTGGGGCCCTGTCCCGTATAATGCTACAAGGCTAGAGTCCAAGGCCCAATGACCCCGGGGCCGCTCCCCGTACAATAGCCCCCCCTTAATTTGTGACCGGCTACCAAGAGCGAATCAAGGACAATCAAGCGGTGGTAGTGATCCCCCTAGAATCTAAATCGTTGGTTGTCTAGTGAACCGAATGCCCATTAATGCCATCTTAAAAGGAGCGCTGCGCCAAGCTATCACATTCAGCAGTAATTATGACCTGCCGGTTTGCGAACCATCTGACGGTTCGTGAACCGAGCCCACGCGTGTGGGAGTTACCTGGGGGGATTAGAAAGGTTTTCCCGCCTCTTTCTCATTAAATGCTTCTATTCTTATAAATACCTCCTCCTGACTTCCCACACCACTTTTTACATTCTCTCCTCTCCAGTTTTCTCTCTGCCGAGCACATTCCTTAAGCGTAGTTTTCTTGCGCGTACACTCTCCAGCCCAAATCATCATTTCTTAGAGCCTACAGTAAGTCCTCTTTACTCTTCCCTTTCCTTTCAATTTTCCTATACTCTTGTAGTTTAAGAATTGGTTACTCTTACCTTCTTGCTCCTGGTGTGCCTTTGGCTACTTTTAGAGCAGCCTATGGCATTCCTGAGGATGTTGATATCGCCTATTGTCATGAATGCGATATCACCCTCTAGAGGCGCGGCGATCCAAACATAGCTTTTTTCCCTTTGATGGTCATTCTTGAGGGTAAGGTTAGGTTTCCCATAGATCCCCTCATCATAAGTACCCTTAGATTCTATGGCTTGTGTCCCGACCAACTCCCCCCCAACTTTTACCGAGTGGTGAGTTGTGTCAATAGGTTAAACCAAATATTTGAGTTAGAGCTGAACCACCACGACATCAACTTCATGTATAGTTTGTGCGGCAACATCAAGTCCTATTACTATTTGAAAACTAGGGATATGCGGGTATGGTTTATATCATGCCTTCCCAATTCCAATAGGAACTCGGCGGGAGAATTTGTCTGAGTGAGCGGCAATTGGTTTGTCGATGAACTCCCCTGCCCTCTTTCACCTCATGATGTTGGTCGGTACCATGTGCTTTTACTTGTTTTATGTTTAACACTTTTGTTCGGTTTACTCACACATGAACTAACTAGTTCTTTTATTGATTTACTGCAGAAGGAAAAAGATTTAAACCGGACCTGAGAGTTGCGCACGTGAGGGATCTCAATTTTGTCCTTAGGTCAGAGATTTTCTTGCACTTGGACAAACAGCTCTGAGCATCCCACCTGATACTCAGCGTCGATCCCGTGTACTCCACCTGGCAATCGTTCAGCCAGGCATTGCTAGTAGACAGCCCCCTCCTCTCCTATATTGACGTCTGGCACGCCAACTTCCTTCCGCCCTCCTTGACTGTTGGTAAAGCTCGGGACTTCGGCTCCAAATACACTACAGCAGAGGATCGAGCACCGGTAAGGGACGAATCGGCTGAACGTGTGTCTCAGAGCCACAAAGTCCACATCCCTGTTGAAGAGGACAAAGCTCAGGCCCGAACAACCGAACCAAAAACAGCTGAGGCCGACCAAGACGCGGAGATGGTGACCTGGCGGAAGATGACTGTTGACCAGTTTTTGCTCGGCACTCAATCTCCGGCTCAGTCCCAACAGCCTCAAGGCAAGGACCGAACCCCTCCTCCTCCCCCGAACGCCAGCCGTCCCAAAAAGAAGCAGCGCGTTGGCGACCAACCCCCCAAGGTCCCTAGTGATGCTCCTGCAAAGACTCCTCCCCGAGGTGGGATAGTGATCCGGGAACCGGTGAGTGATCCCCGGCCATCTGCCCAAGTCGAAACTAACATGGCATCTTCGTCTCGACTCGAGGCCAGTTGGCAGCCCACTTTCAAGTTCGACGACGGACTTCTGCCAGCGACTGCTAGCCTAAGGACTTGGGCTCAGGGCCAAAGGGGGAGGGTGGCCCAAAGCTTGGTGCACAGCGTCCTATTGCCGGAGGACGTTCAGTTTTTCTCAGACGGGACCGAGGAATAGTTGGCAAGGCGGTTGCAATGGCACACCATAGCGGTAAGTTTTCTATCTTACTTTCGCATCTATTTTAATGTGTGTGTATTCTTTTTTCCTTTATACTGACCACTACTACAATATCAGGCCGCGCAACTAACCCACATCCTCGACAGGAGGCTAAAGGAGCTTGCCGAGGATGCTGAACGAGAGAAGGCCTTGAAGGACGTTGCTGCTGACACAGCAAAGGAGAATGGCAAAGTTACCGAGGCTGCCGAGAAGAATGCCTAATCTTCAGAGAAAGCCCGGTTAGTGGCTGAGAAGAAATTAGCCGAGGCGGAGGACAAGCTGGGGTGCGTAGAGCTTACACTAGCGGAGGCAGCCAGCCTAAATCTGGCCCAAGCTGACAAAATAGCTGACTTGAAGGCGGCTCTTGAAGCCTGTAAGACTAAGTGGTACAACGAGAGCTTCGCGAATGCTGAGAACTCCGTGGAGCCTATCATCCACCAAGCCCGGTTTCATGGGTTCGGGGAGGGGTGGTTGGTAGCCCTCCAAGCTATGGGAGTGCCCGAAGATTCCCCATTGAGGAATCCAGAGCAGATCCCATACCCGACTCCTCCTCCCCCCATCCAAAGTCAAGCTGGTGTTGTTAATGAAGAAGATACCCCCAGCATGAGGGAGCTGGTACAAGCGATTGACACCCATGTGGAGGCTGTCGATCTCGAGGTTACCAGCAACCTCAACGCTGCCGAAGACACACAAGTCCAGCAACCACCAACCGAGAACATCCCCGGCCAGCAAGCCGATGAAACAACCCATCTCCCACCCATTGATCCTTCTGTTTGATACTTATGTTTTTAACTAGCCTTTATTTTTTATCCGTGTTTACTTCTCTCTTTTGTTTGTTTAGTTTGCCTAAAGTCATTGGGTTGTGGTGACAGAACAATGATTTAACTCTTATTTCCCTAAGTTTTATCTTCCTATAGTCACTGGGTTGTGGTGACAAAACATTGGTTTAATCTTTATTCGCTTGCTTTAATCATGTTTATGAATGTTTGCTACTAAGTTATTCTTTCTATCAGGTTCTTTCATTTTCTTTCTCTTTTGCATTTATATATTCCAAATGACCAGGTAGTTTAATCTCGGCTTGCCTCCGAACGGTGATTGAAACTGCTTTCTCATTTATCTTCAATAGGATAAGTCATATCCGTGCACATATTGTGATCGAGACCGGTCTGGAGGAGGTCACCCACATCTAGAAAGAATTGGCTCCCCGGCGATAAGAAATAAATTTGACATACATTGACTCTTCTGGGAAAATGTAGGGTAATCACCTTTCCTGTTGTTTGGATTGAGTCCGAGATACTGGTTTCAACCCCTTGAATAATTTGACGTATTCTTTGTGTGCCCGGTGACTAGAACAAAGCTGGGAAGCTTGTTTCTATTCTTGGCATAGCTTAATGTAAGGTTCCCATCCATCCGATGATGAAGATCTAACCGAGGACCGATTTTTGTCCTTAGATAAAATTCGAGATTAGGTTTCCACCTGCTCGGTGATCGAGATCAAACCGAGAAACAGGCTTCTGTCCTTAGATAAAATTTGAGATTGGGTTTCCACCTGCCAGTGATTGAGATCGAACCGAGAAGCAAGCTTCTATCCTTAGATAAATTTTGAAGTTAGGTTTCCACCTGCCTAATGATCGAGATTGAACCGAGAAGCAGGCTTCTATCCTTAGATAAAATTTGAAGTTAGGTTTCCACCTGCCCGGTGATCGAGATCGAACCGAGAAGCAAGCTTCTGTCCTTAGATAAAATTTGAAGTTAGGTTTCTACCTGCCCGATGATTGAGATCGAACCGAGAAGTAGATTTTTGTCCTTAGATAAAATTTGAGATTAGGTTTCCACCTGCCCGGTGATCGAGATCGAACCGAGAAGCAGGTTTCTGTCCTTTGATAAAATTTGAAATTAGGTTTCCACCTGCCCGGTGATGGAGATCGAACCGAGAAGCAAGCTTCTGTCCTTAGATAAAATTTGAGATTAGGTTTCCACCTGCCTGGTGATTGAGATCAAACCGAGAAGCAGGTTTCTGTCTTTAGATAAAATTTGAAATTAGGTTTCCACCTGCCCAGTGATTGAGATCGAACCGAGAAGCAGGTTTCTGTTCTTAGATAAAATTTGAGATTAGGTTTCCACCTGCCTGGTGATTGAGATCGAACCGAGAAGCAGGTTTCTGTCCTTAGATAAAATTTGAGATTAGGTTTCCACTTGCCCGGTGATTGAGATCGAACCGAGAAGTAGACTTCTGTCCTTAGAGTAATTTTCCTTAGTACTCTTCGCGTACATTGACCGGGGATAATGAGTAAACAGCGATGGAATTATAAATACAAATACACCTGCATGGATAAACATCACTTCCGAATTAATTAACAATATACACATATAACATTACACTCAATCCGTACCCCCACGTACTGATAATCAGTGGTAGAATTTCTTCAAATTGTGGACATTCCATGGCTGAGGAAGAGGTTTTTCGTCTAAATCCTCCAAATAATATGCCCCCGCGGCTGCAATGGCGATGATTTTATATAGTCCCTCCCAAGTTGGTGCTAACTTCCCTGTGTTGACATCTCGTGTATTCCTCACTACCTTCCAAAGTACCAGATCCCCCGCTCTAAACTCCCTTTTCCTCACGTCCCTGTTGTATCTCCGGGCAAGTTTTTGCTGATATTCTGCCAACCGTATAGTCGCTAATTCCCGGCGTTCTTTCAACAAGTTTAATTGTTTCAACATCAACTCTGAATTCTCGATGGGGCTGAATCCTGAAACTCGGGCACTGCACAAGTTCACTTCTACTGGTATGACTGCTTCCGCTCCATAGGTTAGAGAGAACGAGGTTTCTCCCGTGGACCTTCTCGGGGTTGTTCAGTATGCCCATAGAACACTAGGAAACTCCTTTGCCCACCTGCCTTTAGCACCTTCTAATCTCCTCTTCAACCCGTTCACAATGGCCTTGTTGGTAGGGGTGTCAATTTGGGTTAGCGTGTCGGGTTCGTATCGTGTCGAGGTAGGGGTATTCGACTAAATGGCTCAACCCTAACCCAACCCATTTAATAATCGTGTCATGATCCTTCAATCCTAACCCAGCCTGTTAATAAGGCGGGTTGACCTGACCCAACCTAAATAAAAGAGTCGTGTTGAGTTGACACGAATGTAACACAACCCATTTCAACCTACATAATATTAAATATAACATCCATCTAGAAATAATTTTTTTTACATCCTAAAAGCAGTGCATACACTTCAAGTCTTCAACCCACATTCAAAATAATATAGTTTAACAAAAATATAACATTCATCTAGAAATAAGTTCTTTACACTCTAAAAGAAGTGTATACACTTCAACCCAAATTCAAAATAATATAGTTTAACAAAAATGAAATAACATAGTTCAACAAAAATATAATATCCTTGGAACTCACCAAATGCTAAGTATCAATATTGAAAGAATTGAAGTAAACAGTAGATTAATCCTGACTATAACTATGATTATCACTTATAGATTCTTTGTTGATGTCCAAATTCATAACATCTTCCACAAGCTCATCCAATTTCATTTGTGCAAGTTCTATGCCAAATATATAAATATATATATATAAGTATTAATAGTTACAAAATATGATCATGCCTCGACAGTTTTAAAAGCAATACCCATCAAATCTAGTTTATAAACTATCTCAATAAACCCACTTGCAAGATATGCAGGCGATGTCCAACACTAAAACAAACACCAAAAAATACACATAACACAAGACAAAAGCTACAACCGTGGCCTTAATCAACAATTAATATATCTCATATATTAATATCGGCACATGGGTTCAAAGTTTATAAAACAAAAACATTATGCAGAAAAAATTACTACAGAATTTTGAAACACCAAGAAAACAGTTTTCTTTAATTCTAAAACTCACTAAACACATTAGAGAGAGAGAGAGAGAGAGAGAGCGCAATAACCGGTTTGAGACTTTGAGTTTGAAAATTAGGCATGAGTCTATAAGATAGTAGAGTGAGTAGTACAGCTGAAATTAAAAAAAAAAAAAGATATTTATAAGAAGGTTTAAAGATTTAGGGTTTAGAGATCTAGGATTTGTAAAGTTTCAATTTCCAATTATATCCCTTATAAGTTTTTGTAATTACTCACTTTTCTTTTTAAATTTAAAATATATGTTGGATATAAAAGGTATTTGACAAATCTAAAATAAAAATAATACTTATTTGTTATACGAGTTAAACGAGTTGTGTTAAGTAGGTCATTTCGGGTTAACACAAATAAATTGGCGTGTCAAACATGTCTATTACGGGTTATGCAAGTTGACCTGCTTATGACACGTTTCTTATTGTGTTGCTTTCGAGTTGACCCGATTATCACCCAAACCCATTAAGACCTAACCCTAACCCGCAAAAACCCGTGTTGAGTTCGTGTTGTGTTCGTGGGTTGGGCCAAACATTGACACCCCTACTTGTTGGTGGCCTCAGCTTGACCGTTGCTCTGCGGATATGCCGGGATGGAATACCGGTTTGTGATGCCGAAACTGCCACAAAACTCGCGGAAAGCTTTGCTATCAAACTGCAACCCGTTGTTTGACACCAGGGACTCTGGTACCCCGAATCTCGTCACTATATTCCTCCATACGAACTTCTTAACATCCACATCCCTGATGTTCGCCAACATCTCTGCCTCTACCCA
Source organism: Notholithocarpus densiflorus (assembly GCA_030021035.2). Classification (NCBI taxonomy): domain Eukaryota; kingdom Viridiplantae; phylum Streptophyta; class Magnoliopsida; order Fagales; family Fagaceae; genus Notholithocarpus; species Notholithocarpus densiflorus. Next base: position 216,416 of record JARYZH020000221.1, on the reverse strand, counting down.
TTTGGTGAAGTAATCCACGGCTACTAGGACAAACCTTCGGTTTCCTATCGCCTTAGGGAATGGACAAACGATATCTAGCCCCCACTACACAAAGGGCCAAGGGCTAGTAATAGGATTCAAGTAACCTGCCGATTGGTGGATCACAAGGGCGTGCCTCTGACACTGCTCACATTTCCATGCATATTTGTTAGCATCCTTTTGCATTCTCGGCCACCAAAATCCCTGAGTCATTGCCCGATGAGCTAATGAACGACCCCCCACGTGATTGCCGCACACCCCTTCATGTAGCTCGACGAGGAGTTCTTCAATCTTGCTGGGGTGCAAACACTGTAGGTAGGGCCCGTCAAAAGATCTTCGATACAGCTTACGATCAGCTGATAACCAGTACCGGGCGGCTGTTTGGCGACCTCTTTCTGCCTCCTTCTTATCAATTGGCACTCGATCCTCGGCTAAGAAGTTAATGATTGGATCTATCTAACACGGCTCAACCGTTGCCACCAGTGAGACACCTACTCCTGCATTAATACTCGGTTCTGCTATCAGCTCCACTTTTATTAATCGAGGAATCCCCTCGGTTGATGATGACGCCAATGTGGCCAAAGAGTCAGCGTGTCGGTTCTGCCCCCTTGCCACCTGAACCACTTTGACGTTCAGAAAGCAGTCCATAGTTTGCTTTACCATCATCCGGGGATCCTTGGCTTCAAAGCTTCCCTGTACCTGATTGACCACCAACCGAGAATCTGAATAGACCTCTACCTCTTTAGCACCCAGATTTGATACAACTCTCAACCTAGCCAACAAGGCCTCATACTCGACTTCGTTGTTGGAGGCCTTAAAGCCAAACCTAAAGGAATGTTCCAATTTTATTCCTTCTAGGGTGATGACTACAATCCCAGCCCCGGCTCCTAATGCGCTGGATGCACCGTCCACGAATACCTTCCACGGGATTACCTCTACAGGGCAAACCATCTCTTTCCCCCCTCTCGGGGAAAACTATGCAACAAAATCAGCGAGGACTTGACCCTTCACCGAGCTTCTTGGCTTGTACCTAATATCAAAAGAGCCCAGTTGAGTCCCCCACTTAGCTATTCTTCCCGTGAAGTCAAATCTCTTCAATAACGACTGTAGGGGATACTCGGTTAACACGTAAACGATGTGAGCTTGAAAGTAGTGGGGTAACTTCCGTGTAGCATGCACTAGCGCTAACACTAATTTCTCTAAGGGCAAATACCTTGGCTCGACATCAACTAGGGTCTTACTGATGTAGTATACTGGTTGTTGCACTCCCCGGTCCCTTAGAAGCACGACACTCACGGCATGTTCTGACACCGAAAGATACATGAATAAGTCTTCCCTGGGTTCTGGAGCTGTCAGCATAGGCGCTCGCACCAAATATTCTTTCAACTCCTGAAAAGCCCTTTTACACTCCTCACTCCACTGAAATCCCTTCCACTTCTTCAAAAGCTGGTAGAATGGACGGCAACGATCGGCGAACTTGGAAATAAACCGATTAAGTGCAGCTAACATGCCGGTCAGTACTTGGACTTCCTTTCGATTGCTCGGTGGTTTGAGGCATTTCACTGCTTCAATCTGATCGTGGTTGACTTCAATTCCTTGGTTAGTGATCAAATAACCTAGTAACTTGCCAGCCCCCACTCCAATAAGCACATTTATCGGCATTGAGGCGCAGCTTGTTACGTCAAAGTACTTCGAACATCTCCTTAAAATCGTCAATATGCTATGTCTCCCGTTTTCTTTTTACCACCATGTCATCAATGTAAACCTCGATTGTGCACCCAATCTTATCCCTGAACATTCTCGTCATCATCCATTGATACATGGCCCCAGCATTCTTCAACCTAAATGGCATCACGGTATAATGATAGTTAGCATCAGGTGAAATAAACGTTGTCTTCTCCTGATCCTCAGCAACCAAAGCGATTTGATGATAACCCTGAAAAGCATCTAGAAAGCTCATCCTCGAGTGTCCATAGGTGGTGTCTACCAGCTGATCAATCTTTGGCATAGGAAATGGATCCTTCGGACATGCTCGATTTAGGTCAGTGAAGTCAACACAAACCCTCCATTTGCCATTCTTCTTTTTTACCACCACGGTATTCACGAGCCACTCCGGGAAGAAAGTCTCCTTTATAGCCCCAGCTTCCTTCAATCTCTTGACCTCCTGCTTGACAGCATCGACGTGCTCCTTAGCCGATCTCCTCGGCTTCTGCTTCTTGGGAGGGTATAAGGGATCCACGTTGAGCTTATGAACTATGAACTCGGGGTCCACCCCAGGCACCTCATACGGACTCCAAGCGAACACGTCTACATTCTGTACAAGAAACAGCAACATCTCTACCCTCTCTTTGTCCTTCACACATGCTCCAATCAGAAAACTTCTGTCATCATCCGATAATATCCTTACTCTAACCAATTCCTCGGCACAGCTAGCCCCCGCTTCCTCTTGGGGTGCCTGTAATTGCTATAAGGGAGTCTCCTCGGTTGACTCCTTTTGCTTGATTCCTCGATCAACTGCGGCTACCAAGTACTGCTTGGCCACTTACTACGGCAATTCCCTGCTCGGTGCGGAACTTAACCTTTATATGCAGGGTGGACGGTACTACTCCCATTGCATGAATCCACGGCCTTCCAAGGATTGCTGTGTACGGAGAAAAAGAAGCGACCACTTTGAACGTTACCATCACCTCCTTACCTTCCATATTCACAAAAAGCGAGATCTACCCTTCTGGGATCACGATGCGGCCATCAAACCCCATCAGGGGCGTATCGTACTTAGAGAGATCTTCATTCTTCAGGCCGAGCCCTTTGAACAAGTCGGGATACATCACCTCGGCACCACTCTCCTGATCTATCAACACTTTCTTTACTATGAAACCATTTATTCGGGCTACAACCACCAAAGCATCGTCATGTGGTTGAATCGTGCCCTCCAAATCATCATCATTGAAGGCAATGGGTTCCCGAGGGTACTTCAACTTCTTCTCGAAGGGGTGCTCACCCGCGCTGCCTTCTGCTGATACCACAGCCAGCACCCCCTTCCTCTTGGACACTTGAGAGCCCCTTGGGGCCGCGTGGATGACTTCTATTACCCCCAATGGGGGTGGAAGAGGGTTCCCGCGGTTCCGAGTACCCTGCCCAGCCTCCTGATTTCTGGGATCCACCACAAACTCTTTCAAATACCCTACCTTCATTAATTGTTCCAGATGATCTTTTAACACTCTGCACTATTCGGTGGTGTGCCCCTTATCCCTATGGTAAGTACAGTACAGATTCTGATTCCTCCTTAAAGGGTCACCCCCCATCTTGTTCGGCCACCGGAAGTACGGCTCATTCTTGATTTGATCCACAATCCTATGCACCGGCACTTTGAAGGCTACATTCACTTCCCCCATCTGTGGCCCCGGCTCCTGAATCCTCAAATCCTTCTGGGGCTTGAGCTGTAAACCGCTCTGCCGAGGATGATTTATGACCGGGGCCTTTCCTTTGCTCTGCAACCGATCATCCTCCAACCGTTTGTATTCTTTAATACGCCTCATCAACTGCCTCATATCCTTGGGTGGCCTCCTTGTCAACGAGTCTCGCAATTCGGAATCCTCGGGCAATCCCATCCGGAAAGTACTCACCGCAATTTTCTCATTACCTCCGCCGATCTCGTTGTACAGCTCCTAGTACCAATTAGCGTAGCTGCGGAAGGTTTCTCCAGCCCCCATTTTCATTGATAGTAACGCATCCACGGGCTGTGGAACTCGGCTGCAGGTCATGAACCGAACACCAAATTCTTGAATCAACTCGAAAAAACTGTGAATCAAGCATTTCCTTAACCCATTGAACCATCTCAAAGCAGTGGGACCGAGGTTCGAGGGAAATACTTTACACATCAGTGCGTCATTATGAGTGTGCAAAGACATCATTTGAATATAATAGCTTACATGTTCCACCGGGTCCATCTTCCCATCATAAGAATTGAACGGCGGCCGTGTAAATCTGCTTGGCATAAGGGCCCGTTCAATGTCCCTTGAGAATGGTGATCGGGCAGCTCAGCGCAATGCGCAGCTCATAACGTCCATGGTAGCATTCCGGGGTCGTCGCTCCATCGGGGAAATCGAATCCCAGTCCGCATATTCCCTCGAGCGATCTCGATGCCGATGAGAATCGAATTGATGGGACCTTGCTTCACGATGACCCCCAACACTCGCTAACCCTTCTCCTCGCTCCTTATGGTCCCTTCTTCGATGCCTACCTCTTGCTTCTAACTTCAAGTCCCTCACCAACCTACGTAGACGCTCAAGTTCCTCATCCCTCTGCTCAAGCTCTTCATCCCTTCTGTAGAAACGATTATGCCCCGAAGCATCGAACATTGTCCGATACGTTTGAAACAACCCTTCTCCAAGGCTAGACTGCCCGTCCTCCTCATACTCCCTATCTTCACGTACCTTCTGCCTTCTTTCTCGCCAGGTGGATCCCCGAGAAGATCTCCTAGAGCCACTTTCAACATAGCTCCCAGATTGTCCTCCAGACATTTTCCCATGTGCGTCCTGGCAGAACCACAGCTTCGTAAGAGATTCCCACAGACGGCGCCAATTGTGCGTACCCAAAATATGGTAGTTGGGCTCAACCTCTACTTGGGCTCACAATCTATTTGTATTGTAGGCTTTGGATTTCCTACTATGGGTGGTCCTATGCTCGGCAATTTAAGTACGCTCCTGTTTCCTCAAACCCTTCTCTTTACCTCACAAAGTCGCTCCCTTTTTCTCTCAGAGTGATTAATCTTTTCTCTCAATGTTCTCTCCAGAATTGCCAACCCCCTCTTCATCATCCTCTTCTCCTATTTATAGGCCAAGGTAAGTGGAGGTGTTATGATTACTCCCCCTTACTAGTGCGAATGGGGGTCCAATTCCATCGTGTTTAGGTGGGTGTGGTGGTAGTGGCATTGGAACTGATTCCCACCTCTCAAAGCCTGCTCAGCAACGATGTTACCTAAGGCAATGACGGGAAGCCGGGACATCGTTCTGCCGAGCAACCACACACCCGACTAAGTCAAGATTGATTGGGAGTGGTTCGCTTTTGACATTCAAGGCAAAATGGTCTCGTTATGATTATTGGGCTCACATTGGGTCTCAAGGGGTGTCTGGATCAAGGTCATAAGTCCGATGGGGAGAGAGCCAGTTGTTGTATCTCAAGGTCAAGGCCCAAGGCCCAACAGGCCTGGGGCCCTGTCCCGTATAATGCTACAAGGCTAGAGTCCAAGGCCCAATGACCCTGGGGCCGTTCCCCGTACAAATGACTAAGTTGAAGTGACGAATGTGATCATATATATTTTCAAACGCATATTACCTGCTTAAGGGTAAATTTTCGAAAGATTGTTACATTCATTTTGTTTTATTAAATTATGTTTCATTTTTCTTCTGAAAAAGAAAGAGTAATTTTGCAAATTTCAATTATTGGGAGACAAAGAGAATAATCAATAATCATAACAAACCTTGACCAAAACAATATATGATATCAATAAAACCAAAACGAGATATAATACTGATATAACCTGTTCAACGACTAATGTTTCAGCAATTATAGATATACTATTTCTTTTTTTCTTTTTTATGAAAATTCTCAAAAGCTTTCATTACACAGCAAAACCAGATAATATCGTACTGGAGTACATGCTTTGTTGCATCAGGTACCTCTTCTATCCAAACAGTTTCATGATTTAGATTACATGCTATTTTTGCTAACCCGTGAGCTGCCCTATTACTTAATTAATGGCTAAAACTCACAATCAATATCATTTTATTATATGGGAATTTTAACAAATTCTTCAATAGATTACATTTTCTTATTATATTATCTACACTTGCAAAATTTTAAGAAGATCAAAGATTAATAACTATGTCATTAATAAAATTATTTAAATTTTAAGTTTTTATAGTTTTAAATTATACATAAAAAATAAGTTGATACATCAAATAGTAAGTAGCATGCAATCGAATGGTTAAATTTTCAATTGTTGATATCGATATTATGTGTTAATGGATTAATATTAAATTTAGATTGCCACGAAATTTTAACTGTTGAATGGTTAGATTTTCAAATTGACACGAAATTTGACGTGTGTTAAGAGTATAAAATACATGCAATCAAATTATTAGATTTTCAAAAAACATAGTCATATTAATTTTTTTTCCCCTCAAAAAAAATAAAATAAATAACAACTTCAATGTAGATGCTAAATAGAGAAAGTGATTAGTTTATACTTTATATGGTACTAATGGGTCAGTCAATCCAATTTAGTGTTTTTATCCTTCTAAGTTCGAAGAATTAAGGAGGTTTAATGAGTGTGAGTTAAAGAGTTTAAAGTCTGTGTATCTAAGAATTAGGTCTTTTTGGATATACACCACTGTCAGTTTCTTTAAGACCTTCTCCCCTCTCCCCGTATGTGTGTTAAAAATACTTAATATTTTCAAAAGAAAAAATAATGAGTTAATTCCAAATTGAAAAATGAGTGTAAGTTAAAGAGATTTAAAGTTTGTGCTGTGTATCTAAGAGTTAAGCCTTTTGGATATACACCACTGTCAGTCTCTATAAAACATTCTCCCTCTGTGTGTGTGTTAAAAATACTTAGTATTCTCTAAAAAAAAAGAAGTTTCATGTATTTTAGACGGATTAACAAATTAAAATTACTTGCAAGGTAATAATAGGTAACTACTAAATATTATGGTTTTTTTTCGTTTTAATATCTTCTAAAAAAAACTGGTATTTAATAATAATAGTTTATTTCAAATGGATGTGATATGATTTGAAATTTCTAAATAAAGTCTTTGCTAATACATTATTTAATAGATGATGTGAATAATTTATTATTTTAAAGGTGAAAGTGAAAGAAAGATCTTCTAACAAGATTAATACACAAACAAAGGGTGCCATCATAGTTAATCATTTTTTTTTTAGGATGAAGTTATCGTAGTAACATCTTTTCCTTCTTTTTTTTCGTTTTTTTTTTTTTTTTTTTGGCTGAGTAATACTTAGAATTTTATTTTCCTAACATTAATCCATTAACTTAACGCGTGAATTCATTCTCCTCGAAAGAGCGTGGACTTGTCTTAATGGCCCCATCGCTTGTTTTGTGTAATTCCATTGGCGGGGAATCTAATTGGATTATTGGAGATTGGGTATGCACTAAAAGCAGCAAATCCATTACAGCTTCTTTTTTTCTTTTTCTTTTTTCCTTTTCTTTTTTTTTTTTTTCTTTTTATTTTAGGAAAAAATTTAGCTAAGAGCATTCGTATCAAGCCTTCTAAATTTTTTAGCAATTACAATTTCAAAATACTATTTTAACAATTTTAACATCTCATTTTACAATATATCAAACATCAAACATTCTATTTTTTTTACAACTTCATTTAAATAATATTATTTTTATTTTACCACTGTGTCTCTCTCTTTCTCTAATGAAACCCACCACTTTCTTCTTAGTCCAAGCAAACCCCAATCATAGCCACACCCACGGCTAGCCACTGCCAGCCACCATCACCATAAAAATAAAAATAAAAAAATAAAAATAAAAACCGTTCTCAACCCCAACCAAAACCCACCACCCCAATCTCAACCCCATCAAAATCGTCGCCGAGGCACCACCGATACCCACCAAATCAGACCCATGAAACCCACCAAATCATGACCACAATCGCCAAACCACCACCATCCTCATAACCACAATTGCCGACCACAAACCCTTGAAACTTAATGGAGAGCAGATGGGTTTCAGAATGGAGGCAGCGTGATGAAAAGGGAAGGGAGATGATGCCTGGGTTGTGAGGGAGAACCAGAGAACAAGAGGGAGAGTCTGAGAAAGTGAACAAGAGTGATGAGAGTGAGCCGTGTCTGAGGAGAGAGAGAATTAGAAATCAATAAAATATTATAACATCTTGCTACAGTGCGCTTTCAAAAATGAGGGTGCACTGTAGCAAGATCGCAAATCTTTTAGCATATGCAAGTTTTGATGGAGTGGGTTTTTTGGGTTTCAGATGCTAAAATTTAAGTTTTAGCATTTTTGCAATCCTTGATAAGGATACTCTAATGCCTTTAGAAAATTAGTTTAGAAAATATTTATAAAAACTTTTTATGAATAAAGAAAAATAATAATTAATTTTTTTGATAGTTTTTTATATTTTCTGTAAAAATAATATCAAAACTTTCTTAAAATAATGGTCCATTAACAGACGTCCTGAGAGCACCCATTAACAAACCCCTTTTTTAAAATAAAATATCAAAGTTTTACGAAGTTTTCCTTACAAGTTTGTTTCCATATTAGAAGTACGGATAAGAATATTCGAATAATGTGACCTCTATTTCATTAAATTTAAATTAGACCTTGGGTTGAAGTAATAGTCTAATGATAATGATATTCTTTATGATACCGTGTGTTTATTGTTTGAATTCCACTTGTCCCTCTTCTACTATTTACCTTTCAAAAAAGTGTAGTCTCTAATACTGCTCAAAAAAAAATTAGGTATAGTCTCTAATCGATTATGTTACCACAGGGTTTCCTAAAATCTAGAAGATAGTTTGATATGATATGTTCCCTATTCATGTGTTTGTTTGAAACCCCGAGGTATAGAATCCAAAATTGGTGTTATGATGTTTAGTACTACGTGATAAATATTTGGAACAAAATTATTAAAGTATAAACGGAAAATTACATTCTAAATTTTGTAGTTTAATAAAAATAAATAAAATCATTTAATTTTGAAAGTAATAAATTAAATATGAATTTTCAAAAGTAACAAATTAAACGTTGTAGTTTCAAAAGTAATAATTTATTTTTTGAGGGAAAAAAAGTAATAAATTAAACTTGAGATTTCAAAAAATGAACAAATTAAATTAACCACCCTTAGTGTATATTAAACCACAAACACAATGTCATTCCACTAGTTCCTCAAAAAAAAAATGTCATTCCACTTAAATCGATTGTGTAAACGAGTAATTCTTAGGTACTCCTGAAATACGGGGAATGGTGCTCCATCCTCTCACATTCATGGTGGGGTCTACTCATTAAATTCATGATGAAGTCCACCATGAATGTGAGAAGAGAAAGCACCATTTCTCCGTGCTCTGGGAGTACCTAAGAATTTTCCTGTGTAAACACCCCATTTTTGCAACCTTTGTTTAACCTTATTCTAAGGACAAAATTGTCATTTCGCGACATATCGGTAAAATCATAATTTTGATCATTCAATCTTCCAATGCTTTATTGAAAATAAATCTATAAGCCCTAATAATCAAAATAATATATAATGTGTTCAAATCAGACTATTAAATTAAAATTATAGTCAAACCAAGATTTAAAAATTAATATGCATCCTCATGATTAGAGTTGATCATGTGCAATAATGATTAATTAATTATAATTAGTTCTTTAAATTATTAATTATGTGTCCAGTGGTATTGAATCATGTTAGAAATAATGGTAGAGATGTGTGCATAGAATTTATTTTAAAAGTCCAATTTGTTAGGGAATTTAATGATTTTAAACAATTAATCTAATTATATTTAATTAAATATTGTTAATTAGTTTTTGAGGTTATTAAATATTCTCTAACATATTTTTATTTTTGAGTCTAAAATGACTAAAAAATAGGTCCAAAGTCAGATTAGAACTCAAAATAATTTGAAAAATGTCAGAAATTGACAAGGAAATGAAATAGATGCAAAGTAGGACTCTGGGGTGAAGTGTCAATCAGCAATTGGATTTGGTCACTAAGTGCCAATCAACACTTGCCTCCTTTACAGCAAATATTTAGCCTGTTTTTAATTTTTTTGATTTCAACTCTTATCCAATTAGTTTTTGAGATAATCTTATGAAATTCTCAATCTTGGGGAGTCCTAAACTTGTTAACCAAGGCATTCCCCCTCTCTAATTAGAGAAGGCCTTCTAATTTACAAAGCACACTTGAGATGCACTCTTTGAGTAAGTTTTTAGGAAACAGCCATTGAGTAATTGTTACTATTTCTTGTCAATTATAGCATTTTACCCCTCAAAAGATTTAAGTTTATATATACTATGGATTGAATACGAATTATGTAGGTCAACTTGGGGTTGACCCATTAATTAATTGTGTCAAAATGGGTTGATGTACATAAAAATGTAACCTACAAAAAAATCTTATTATGTTTAGTTCAAACATTGCTTCCCTTAGTTGAGTCACATTGTGTTACCAATAGTTTGTGCCTAAGTCACATGGTGGGAAAGCCTTGGTTTTTATGGTGGGGTAGGGATTTAGGGCAAGGTTCATGGCTATTTGAGAGTTAGGTTTGTTGCTAGTGGCATGGAGTGGTTAGACGTGATGCGTTTTACTAGATAGTACTAGCAGCATGATGGTTTAAGGGTCGCGTTTGTTGCCGATGGGGTCTCACCAATGATTTTGGGCATCAAATGGTGATATGGTCATTGATGATGGGTCTATTGCAACAACTACGAAAAATTCAGTTAATAGACCAATTTTCGATTGTTACCAAACAAGTCTTCAAAATATTTTTTATAAATACTGTTAGAGATATATTAGACATATTAGTCCAATGTAATAGGCTCAAGCCCACTCCTACTTATACTTATAGTCTAGGGTTTAGACGCCTATATATACTCATGTTAGGATTCATTGTAACACAGGTTATTGTACTACACTCTTACATAATAAAGATGTATCTCTTAAGGGTTTCCTCCATGTATGTAAGCCAACAAGGCTGAACGATGTAACCATCGTGTTCTCAGTGTTCCTATTCTATGCTTTCCCTTTCGCATCTACTCTAGCATATACAACATGGTATAACATATCGCATTGCTAATATATTTAACATAGTATCAAAGCCAAACCTCATTCTTGGCATTCAACAAAATATCTACACAACAAAGAAATTTCCCACGTGCACAACACAGATCAACCCTCCATCACAGCTACTTGCTTTGCTGCCTCCCGGATTTGGACTCCACGAAATCATGCAACCACTGTCGCTCACACCCGTGTTTAAGATTCATATGCCAAGCAAGCTGTGATCCTCTAATCATAGATTTGTGCAAAGCGAGCCTTCGACTAATGAAACTAACTACACAAACGTGCTCCTTGGTCCCCCGTACGAAAAAGCCAGAAATCTAGTCACCCGAAGCCTACCTATGCACCGCAATTAGCTCCGAAAAATCTCCCACGCACCACATCAGAATTCTCACTCGCAGATCTTCATTAGACACACCTGCTGCCCTGTCAGTCCCCTCGTCTGCCAATCTGCAGATCTGAGGAATCTGGCCCTTATTCAACCAAACACGCACTCTCACATGCCTCCTGGATTTCTGGCCTCGCCTCTATGCACCGAAAAATGCGTCGTCATCATCTGATGACATCATAAACACCTCGTCATCAGCCATGTAAGCCCTGGCCTATGTCACCGACACGTCAACATCCAATCATCAAACACGTTAGCAAGATGCCACGTCAACGCCAATGTAGTTCACCCAAACAGGTTTCCCGAATCCAAATCCACCCGTGATGTCAATGTACATCTGACTGTTGATTGCCCGTTGACTATATATCCTGACTGTTAACTTTGACCTAATTTGACTTTGACTTTTGTGTTTATCTTTAACCAAAAGTTAAAATTTTCGAAAAGGTCTATCTTGCCCAGTTTTTCACGTAGATTCCAATTTTGGACTCCGTTTCTCCATTTGAAGCTCCAAAATTGGTTAATTGGCACATTCTTTATCGTGGTTTCTTCGAAGGCATTCTTCAAGGCATCTTCAAAGGATCTTATCATGCTTATCCAACCTCAAGCCTTCATCGAGCTTCTGCCTTGAGTTTGAGGGAGGGTGTTAGAGATATATTAGACATATTAGCCCAATGTAATAGGTCCAAGCTCACTCCTACTTGTACTAGTATTCAAGGGTTTAGTCGCCTATATATACTCATAGAATAGAAACACCGAGAACACGAGAATTACGTGGTTCAACCTTGTCGGCCTACGCCACGGAGGAAACCCTTAAAAGCTACATCTTTATTGTGTAAGAGTGTAGTACAATAACATGTGTTATAATGAACTCTAACCGAAATATATATAGGCGTACGATATAATTTTAGCTTGTGGTGTCCGCTCCATGATGATTGCTTTTTATCATCGGGCCAAGGCAAAATTAATTTTTGGCGTAGGTGGGATTCGAACCCCACCACTCTATGATGATTAATCTTTATCATCAAGCCAACACATCAATTGGTTTTTGACGTAGACAGGATTGAAACCTCAGATTTCTTGTTCAACAACAAGAGAACTTACTAGTTGAGTTAACTGGAATCACAACTAGTCTTTTTTTTATGAAAAATAATTTTGAGTAAAATCTTTTCAAATGTACTTTTTATTTTTATTTTTTTTTAATTGTTTTATTTTCTATCTCAATCAATTTTTTAAAACACTTTCTACAGATCATGACCTAAAAGTAAGGAAAAATTTATCCAACCTTTGATCCAATGATGAATAGACTTTATAAGCAAAAGATTAAGGTCACATCCTTCCTTTTGTCTTCAAGATATAAAGTCACAATAGAAAAGACTTAAGAAAAAAAGCAAAATGTGTCTTAGATTCCTACCTAATTGCTCCTTCTTTTCATCGCTGTTGAAATTTAGAACAAAAAATACCATCAAAAATCAAGAGAGTTTTCATAGCTTAATTCTGCTGTGAAAATTAGTATGTAATGGTTAAAGTGCATAACAGAAAGATGCCAAAAGCCTATTTTGTTAGGTACAAAGGTTAAAAACACGTGGGGACGAAATGGCTACCTTTTAGGTAATTCTCATAAGTCAAAATCCTTGAAGGTAATTAAATATAATTTTAATTTTTTTATTTATGAAAAATTATAATTAATAAATTTTATTAGGTCATTCCATTCACCAGACTAAAGGCAAGGAGACCCTAATTATCGCATATAGTATTTTTGTATTGCTTTCTCTCACATAACAATAGATTTAATGTATAATTCTGGTAGGATTATACATTAAATCTATTGTTTTGTTCTTCAACAAATTCAATACCTCAATATTGAGAACTTAATTGAGTCAACAAAAATATTGAGAATTTAATTAAATGTCTTTCCACTTATCTTGTAATCTAATGAGTAAGGAAACAGTCTCTAGCTTAAATCCATTACCATATAATTCAAAAAAAAAGTACATGAGTTAACTATTCATTCAAATGATATTAAGCATGTTTTTGATGTTATCTCTTCTCAAGAAACAAGTGGAAAATATAATTGGAGGGCATGTATGGGTTGGGTTCCATTTGTACACTTGGTATTCACTGAAAAGAAATAAATTTGCTCTCATTAAACTTGTTTAAGCTTATACTTAGTAAATAAATTTGAAGCTTTAGGTATTCAACTCATGGTTTTTTCCAGGTTAGACTAATCAATAATCATGCCAAATTTCAGCAAAACCGAAAAAAAAAGTATCAAAACAAAACAAAATAATCATGTCAAGATGTAACACTTCTTTTCTGAGTTGTTATTCATCTATTGAATTGTTGAAAGATCATATATACAAGACAATAAAAGAAAGTTTGGGAACTCCAGACCAATTACAAAGCTCCAAGTTTCTATATCTCTAGCTTCCTATGTTCCAAAAGAACGCGTGTAAAATATTTTTATAGATTTATTATTCTAATTTATTTGCATTTGGATTAGTATGTTTATTAAAAGCTTATTTACTTTGTCATTGAAAGTTATCAAAAATCTTGTAATTCAACAGTACAGTGCACTCTTTTTTATTAGGAAGGCTAGAGTTCAAATATTCTATTCTCATTGTTGTAATTATTAAATTTTAAAAAGTAAACTATAAAAAATACATGTAATTAAGATTATAAAAATATAAGATTCTAAAAAGCTGTACATAAACAATTAATTAAAGGTTAATCAAAACTCTAACATGAGTAACATTTTATGGTCTTGGGAAACCTACTTGGCTGATTATCAAACCCCATTTTTCTCTTGCATGCAAATCAGGTGAATTAGAAAAGTAATCAGCTTTCCTATCAGTCTTTTATTAGGGAAATAGCTTTACTGCTTCTAGTCAAATTCTCTATGACTTTAATGACAATTTTGAGCGGAAAAAATGGTCATTTAATTGAATGCGTCTAAACCCTTTTTACCCTCAAGAAATAGTGCAGTGTACGTAGATTCTTAGTAACTGAATTTTTTTAATTAGATACAATAATTACTGCAATTCTAGTACTCTCATATGAGGGGGAAAAAAACATATCCAAGCTAAAAATCTTCTATCAAGTGAGATGAACCACCAAATTTCTTTGACCATCATATATATATTGATCGATCTTAGCTCTGTCGTCTTCAATGGCCGACACACTTACATATCTAGATGTTTTGTTTGAGTAAGGCACAGGATTTTTATTCAAAGTTTAGTCCCTTTCTTGCTGTCGGTCTAAAAAACCTCTGGTTGATGTGTATAAATCCATTCATACTACATAGAATAAGTGTCTGTGCAGGCAGTTCTTTTATTAAACAAACTTAATCAACATTTTATTTATGCAAAAGTGCATGAGTATTTGATAAAAATCTTGCAGAAATTCTACACCCTTCATTTGTTGTACAGAATTCTTTGGTCACATATAAGTGTAACTTTTTTTTTAAAGTCACATTTAACCTATAGTATTAAGCATTCATCTAGCTAGTACAACAATTTCTAAGGCATGTCATAGCTTTGAAGAAAATTGATTGGATGGGGAAAAGGAAGTACTAATGTCATATTGGAAGTATCACGTACACCATGAAAGCAAAGTTGTCAAGGAAATTATCCATTTAACTAATATTATCCATTTAACTCACTAATTTCAATTAGTGCATGAACTTCTTTTTTTTAAGAATGAAATCAAAATTAAATTAGATATAAAAATGAAGGCATTTTGAGTGTCACTCTTTTTGTAGTTATATTACTATTTTCATGAAATCATTCACATGAAATGATTGGATTCTGAGTTACCAACAAAAGCTAAAGTTCAACACTGCACCATGTATTTGCCATTTGCTAATAACAATAACCGATCATTTTCCATGCAAAAGTAGGCCGCGTAATCCTAATAACATTAACTGTTTTTAGTGTCAATGAAGTGATAGCTTAACCAACTAGAATCCCAGAAAAAGTACATTAAGTATCTATAGAAAAAGGCATTGCTAGTGCAAGTCCATTTATTATACAACTTAATTACAGCCACTATCCACACAGAAAATATGAAACACACTAACCCTCGTTTGATCTAATGACCAAAATCTTAAAAAGGTCGTGCCCAGTGCACAAGACTAACACTTCTACAGAGTCTGTAAGAAATGCACGTGCAGCTATATAATACATATAGATATATATATTTATATTTATATAAAATTTTAAGGATTTAATTTATTGCGAGATTAAGCTCCTAATTATCGCAGCCTCAGCGCTATCAGCATCAATTGTGGCCAAAAGTTGGGACAGTCGCTCGCTAAGGTCATCCACTTCTCTGTGCAAGCTTCTGATATAGTTGCAGGTCTCTTGTAGGACCTTAGAAGCAGATACCTTCAAACACAAATAAATAAATGAGTGAAAATTCAAATTTATCAACAACCCCACTTTCTTCTAAATGCTTTAGTTAAAGACATTTTACAATCTTTTTAAGTTTTAACCATGTAAAATATGGTCAAAAGTCAAACTAATACAAAGGTCATATATGTACACCTTGTGTTACATGGTCCAGCCACAAGACTGTTAAGTAATAGTCAATAAGAACCTTTTAATGTCCATGAATGCATTATTGTATGGAAATAATGCACAAATGGTCCTCAATACCCGGGTCAAATTTGAAACAAACCCCAAGAGTCTTATTATACTATACTATGTGACACACATGTGCCATGCTAGGTAGGCTGTTAGATGTAACATTTTCCTACAACCTTCCCTGAAGTTGGGTCGCAGAGTTCAAAGCCAACAATGCTCAGAAAGAAAGAGAGATGAGTCTAAACTTTAAACTTTAGACTCTAAATTTTAAAGTACCTTGTCAGAACGCCTATTTTGAATCTCAGGAACAAGTTGGCGTAACTTGGAAACGAGGTCGATGATTTGGTCATCAGTAATCCTTGAAGCCCCAGATTGCCTTGACCTTCTGCTAGACATGCCTAGAGTGTTTCTTCTTTGTGTTTACTTCAAAAGAAAGATAAAGAAAAGGACACAAAAGAAAGAAAGAAAGCTCTTCTGGGTGTAGAAAAGAAAGGCTTAGCTAAATTAGTAAGAAGAAGAAGAAGAAGTAGCTCAAGTAGTTTAAGATACTATAAGTTATGAAGAAACAGAGAAAGTGATTAGAGAGATATAAAGAGGAGGACCATAAGGGAAAAGTGGAGAGCAAGAGAGAGAGAGAGAGAGATAGTACAATTACTTAGACAGTGATGTTGGATGTGAAGAAGACAAGTGCATTGGAGAAAGCAGTGGAGTAGGCTTGGTGTGTTAGAGAGAGAGCATAGACTTGTTATGTGTATGTTCCCAAGTTGGGGTTTGATCTCAAGTGGGCTTGAAGAAAAATGTTTGTTTTTTAACTAACAAAGTGGGCCTTCATGTAAAGCTCTCATTGCGCAACACCATGTGATCATAGGACACTGATCCTCTCTAATCAGGGTCTATCACTGAATTTCACCTACGAATCACTGGATGCCACATTATATCGTATATTGCAAGTACTGTTAGCCGTATGAACTAGCAGAGACTTTCTGTCCACAACAATGTTAAGGACACAATCTTAATCATAAAAATAATTATAAAGAGACGTACAATTTCACAACGTTCTACTTGTATTTGCATTAACTCACCACTTTTGATCAATCACAATCAACCGTACAAGTCAATAAGTTATAGAAAAAGTTACGTGTATTCATAATATTGTTGCTCTCATAAATTGTTAAGGTAACCTGATTTAATGATCCTATTACTTTTACATAGGCACAACATTAATACTACTAAAAATTTTCACTAATTAGTAGTAAATGACAAGTTATGATTATAGCAACATTACTTTCACACAATAATAATTATATATTAATCAAAGACTAAAAATATATGTATCACTAAATTTGTTGCTTTTGTCTCAGGGTACCACTACTACCCTTTGTGTAATGCCCTTGATTTTTAAGTCTCGAGTCTCTTGGCATGGCATGTTGTCATTGGTTAGAGCACAAGTTGCAGGAAAGGGATGAGTTAAGCAGGATCTCAACAGAAACATTATTTATAATCTTTATACAATACAATAGTTCAGCTTTATCACAAATCGTACCAAAAATTATTAAAATGTACATGTTCTAAAATTTTCAACAATAGTTCTTTCTTTATCTACTCGGAAATTATTCAATTTATTGTCACCAAGCAAGATCTCATATGCTATCTCTACCTCTCATATATACAATTGTTTTTCTCCCTTGTTTGGGACACAAGGACGTGATCGTAGGTAGCATCCTTTGATTGTCTAAGCCTTAGATCACATGCAATTTCCCTAGCTCACACGACATGACACGTGGCTACCCTTAGGCCTTAGTATATATGTTATGGGAAGGAGGTTCCTATATGAGGCACTAGATATGAAATTTCCGTGCTTTTGCCCAAAACACTGTCACGTGTTACTAATAAATTGCTCGAAGGACCCCCCTTCTATCCACAGACACCCCCCCCCCCCCAAAAAAAAAACCCCGGCGACTCCTTTTCTCAAAACCAACCAGCAATACTATCAATACATCTTGAGAGGTGTTACGTCCATAACATTTTTACAACATTTTCACAACAAATCATAGGTAGTTAGTTGTTATTGGTTCAAATTTGAACCTAATACTAAGATTACTTTTTTGCCCCAACAATAACAACCAATAACAACATGCCCTTAAGATTTGTTGTAAAAATGTTGTGAAAATGTTGTAGACATATCATTTCTCATACATCTTTTTCATATTCAATTTCATAACTTATTGATTTAGTGATCGACAAAATTAGTATATCCATCATGTAATCAGTAGTAAGCAAAAAGTGACAACTACGCACAATAGTACAAATCAACATATTATGAAATTAGATGTAAGATTTGGTGTGCCTCGAGATTTATTCAAAACCGCGTTCAATTTTTGCTAACAACCAGCAAGTTGTTAAACCAAGACATTGTTAGCTAGCTAGGGTATAGCCACAAAAAGTTTTTGCTTTTCTCAGATGGTTCAGTGTCTGTCATGTTTGTTTCCTTGATGGCTCAATTGCTTTGCAACATACACCATAAATGGTTTCTTGACAATATCTAGATTGTCCAATTTGTAGATGGTGGTAAAAAGAGTGATAAAGACTGTATACCGTACTTTGTCATGGCTTGGTAAGAAAAAAAAGTTTAATTAACAGTTTGCAACAAGAATGGAAATTGTCATGTTGCATTATATGGAAATAGTCATAATATTCATGAAAGCAATTCTACTCATATTGTGTACGCAAAAAGCATTTGGATTGAGACGGCTGTTACCTCGGTTCTTATTTAGAAAATAAAATTGACAAGAGCTTAGCAAAAAAATAGAATGAAATTTGACATTATGTAAATTTCATTTATTGCACCATTGTCCTTATACATGTCAGTTCATGTGAATCTTCTGTACAGATTAACTTGTATGAAAAAACTAAATTAGTTAATAGTACATGACCTTGATGAATGTGACAATAGCATATAACTAGATAAAACACAACTAACTATACCATCGGATTAGACCCGTGAACTCATTATTTACAGAGGAGAAGAAGTAATTTATTCATATAGAAATATAGAAACATTAAAGACATAAATTTTTTTTTTTTTTTTTTTTGCAAAATAAGATAATAAGTGATAATTATAATAACATCACTTTTACATATACTTATTATTTTGTAAAGTATCTAACACGATATATTAACTCAAAAGACATGTAAGAAGTTAGTGAAAATGTTTATATCATTAGAATATTGTTATTCAAAAGATCATTATATAATTGATGATAAAATTGGAAACAATCTCATTCAAATGACCCAATTCTCTTCTTCTTTTTTCTTTTTTCTTGTGTGTGCAACTGTGCATGCGAGCATGCGCTTATCCTGCATATATCATATATAATGATATATCATACATTCATCTTTTAAAATTTTAAAAAAAAAATTTTAAATGTTTTTGCAATTATTTTGGGGTCCACATGCAACATAAGGTGCCTCTCTATATTATTCATTATACTAGGTCTTTCTTCTTCCTTATAAATAAATATTTATATATATATATAAATATTTTTATATATTATATTGTTAGTCATTGTTCTTTAATTTGAATATGAGATTAGTTAGGTGTAGACTGAACCAGCCGACTTATGTGAATCTCTTGTAGAAACATCATCTGGAAGTTGGGAGTTATGGGTCGGTTGGAACCAATGATGAAAAAGAATGAAAATGATTAGTTTTATAGTGTTCATCTTGACTCGAGCTCATGCAGCCATGCTAGTGCATGCGGATTTCCCTGTTTAGAACACTTTCTTAGGTTTAAGTGTGCAACACAACCTTTATTTGATTTGCTAGTTTCTGCTTTTCAAACTTCAATGTTGAAAATGATCATGGGTCTTCCACATTTTCATGCTTCTATATGATTAATTTGCTAGAATTTTCCTAAAGAAAGCAATGCTTTCTTGCTTTTGAGTCTCCATCCATATATATCCTTTTTTTTTTTTAATTAAGACACAATATTATAAGTGCTCTCAAGTACCCACAAGTCCCAAAACCTTTATTTGTTGTTAGCTTAGTTTGAAAATACGATTAGAAGTGCTTTTGAATCTCCGACATATAATTAATGGTGTCTAAGCATATGCATCTACTTTGTTCAACGCAAGTTAATGCATCTTTATTACCACTAATTGTTTAACCTAATGCGTAAATACTAGTAATAATTCTATTGAAATTCTATGCATGCTTCACCGACCTTGTTTAATACTACTACTTGAACTTTGGTAAAAACTAAATATTAGTAGGTGCCATTAGATCCATCAATCATTGGCTTCATTGACCTTAGAGGTATTGATTTTCCATCAATTACTCTTCTTGGTAGATGTTCAAAACGTGAGAAAAGTTAGAAACTTAGATTTAGTGGGGAGTGAACATCCTGCATATGCGCGGCACGGTTTAGGGGTTTTTTGTTTTCACATAATGCCTCCCCACATTATTTTTATATAAAAAAAATATATTAACTTTTTTTTATGATGCTAGAGAGTTTAAATTTATGTCATCATTTTACGAGTTTTCAAATCATTGCAAGATAGTATCACTATCAATGTTGTAAACTACATCTCTTTCAAATTTTAGTTCAATAAAAATTTTCTTTGACTTTTTCTTTTTGATTGAAAGGGCCTAAAAGAATTTAGGGCGGTCACAATTATTTTTTAATGAAAGACAAATCATTTTAAAAAAAAAATTTATATGTAATATTTTTTTTGGGTCAGCATAGTCTTATGACCACCCTAACTTCAACTTGGAGCCGCCCCTTATCCATAAACTTACTCTCACTCTAAATTTAACATTTATGGCCTGTTTGGAAGTTTAAAAAAGGAGGGGGAGTAGAGTAGAGGGAGAGAGAGTAATTCAATTACCTTATTTGGAAGTTTTTTAAGGAATGAGGGGGAGGAGTTTGGAGGGGTTTGGAGGGGTTTCAACCACCTCTAACCCCTTATTTTTAATTCTCCCAAATTTGAGATATTTGGAAGGAGAGTAGAGTAGATAAATTATTAACTAAATAAATTTCTCAATTTACCATTTCTAAATTAATAATAAACCAATGTTGCAAGTCCATTTTCAAATAGGGGTAAATTTGTCTATTTTAATCATTTCTTCTCCTCTCCATCCTAATTTTTAAAACATCCAAACAAAGGAAAGGGCTAATTACTCCCTTCCCCCTTACTAATTTTAAAAACATCCAAACAAGGTGGAGGGAAACCATTCCCCTCTACTCTCCTCCCCACTACTCTCCTCCCCTCTACTCCCCTCTACTCTCCTCCCTCTCTAAACTTCCAAACAGGCCATTAGGATCTGTTTGGATACCGCTTATTTTGCTGAAACTGAAAACTTATTACTGAAAGTACTGTAGATAAAGGTAAAAGTTAATTGAAATAGTACAGTAAGACCTATGAATAGTACCAAAAAGTACAGTGGGGCCCATGAATAATAGCAAAAATAAGCTGAATAGTAAAATAATTTTTATTTTTCATTTCAATCCAAACAAAGGCTTAGAATTTTATAACAAGGTTCATCCATTAGAATCTAACATATATGCACATGATATTAGTAAGGGTAAAAACATGGAACTAGTATCATGTGTTTTATTTTATGACACATTTAACTCCTATGTGGTTTGTTTCATGAGGCATTTACCTCCCTTTGTGGTTTAATTTATGAGATATTTCCACTAATTTAACAGAATTCAATGATGAGGAAAGTGCCAACATCACATATAGAGAAAGAATTGAATAAAAAGGTCATTTAAGCCTTATATTTAAACAATTCTAGTTTTTTCTCTAACTTTCTCCCTCAATCCTCATTCGATTTTGTGTACTACAAGGCGTAAGATTTAAGGTAGAACAATTTATTTCTTCAATTCTTTCCCAATGGGATTGGTTGGCACTTGTCATCAAATTTGGTTAAAATTAATGGAAATACCTAATAAAGCAAATTACAATAATTAAAAGTAAATACCTTATAAAGTAACTTAACAAATTGTTAAAAGTAAATTAAAAAAAAAAAATAATATCATTGATAAATTCAAATAATAAACAATAAATATTTCTCTAATGGTGAAATACGGGGGCAACACTCTTTGATGAAAGTCCTCCTCCCGATATTAGAATATTGCAGTCAAGGACTCAAGGTCATTATCCTTAAAAGGTGGTAGTGGTACCCGGATTTAAATTTTTCAAAGTAACGTGACAAAACACCAGCCGGTTTGAGTTTGTTGTCAAAGTAGACTTACTTTTGCTTGATTTTGTGGAATCTTTCAAACTGAAAACAGTCAGTCTAAGCCCTAGCTAGGGACACAAATCTTGTTTCGATTTTTTACACAGTGTTGGTCTGATAGATTGTCATTGGTATCAGTAAATTTTAATTTTGAAAAATAATAATATTAGTTATGGGTTAATATAAAAATAATATTGTGCCTATCACAATTTCTTGCGCAATCGGTGGTGGTCGTAAAAATTTTAGCTTTTAAAAATTCAAACAGTTACGTTATCTATTTTATCATCCTACTATACAATACACTCAATATTATTGGTTCTATTTTAATATACAACACATTAAAATAATATAAAATACACACCAATAGCAAAATTATTGAGGTGAAATTGTTGAGATGACTGCATAATTGTATTGAAAATTGGAAGCCACCTAGGTGTGAAATTGGATCTTCTTTGAGAAAGTTTATAGATACAAAATATTTTACAAAAAGTTTCACAATTGTTGATTTAACATAATATTGTTAATGGTAGATAAAAAAGTAATATCAATGATAGACTCATATGAAAATTAGTAAAAATTTATCAACTCAACTTTTATGAAAAATGTTATGATATTTTTTGTGTTTACCTCTCTTCTTTTGGACCCTAATTTATATCCCAGATTAACCATGGAAATCTAAGGGAAGAGTGGGAAAATATTGGTAAAGTGAAATTGAAAGATTACCAAATGCATAAATCTACAATTATGCATTCTCCTTGTACAATTTAAGGCCTTCAGCCTCATCTAAGAGCATTCATATTGGATCAGCTGGATGGAAAGTCTGTGTCTAACCAAAATTTTGTTAAGAAACCAAAAAAAAAAAAAAAAATTAAAACCTTAGTATAGGGCTTGCTACAAAATAGAAAACGTGTGTGTGTATATATATATATATATATATTGAGAGAGAAAGACTAATAATTCATTAAAGAGAAGCCAAATCAGCTTGAATTATAGCATTTAAGTAAGGAGGAATATCCTCCATTCACACCATGAGACCTGTGACATGCTTGGTATGCTTAATAATGTTATGAGCAACAGAATTACCTTAATGGCGTACATGGATGAAAGTAATAAAACTAAAAGCTTTTGCAAGGAGCTTAGTATTATCAATCATATGACCAAAGGAAGTGCGGGAAGGGTCCCTCTCCTTCAAAGGGTTGATAATAATCTTAGAATTTCCCTCCAATATCGCTTTAGAGATGCCTACCTCCAAAGAAAATTCTAATGCCTTCATAGTAAGTATTACATCTACCTCAACAATGAAAACTAGTAAACCAATCTTTCAAGACATTGAAGCAATAACTATGTCTTTTTAAATTATCCTCGCACTGTAGCTTCGCCAAATTCCCCCTTTTTTTTCTCTCTCTCTCAACCGAAGCACGAAGTGGCTATCGATGGTGTGCGGTGATCAAAGTTAACCATGGGTAGATATTATCCGGCGTGGTGGAACCCAATTGGCCGATCTTGGACATTGAGTGGTCGATCATGGCTATTGGATAGCTATCCTGGCTGTGGGTTGTTGGATAGTGTGAATGAAATCTTGATGGTCGGATTTTTGTGATAAAATAACAAAGAATTTGATGCTGATAGTAGTGAAAAATTGGACAAGGCAAATTAGAAGTGACTTCCGAAATTTAATTAGGCTTAAATTTTGCCTAATTTGATGCAAATGCTCCGAGTCTTTATGACCAATTGAAGAAAAAAACAAAGAAATGGAAACTTGGGGTAAAGCTTCAGTCAATGGACAATATTAAGCGTCGCTATTTCACCGACTTTTTTCTAAAAGGGATAAACAAGTTACTTTAGTTTGTGCATCAGAGACCAAAATAACCAATAATTCAGATTTCTCAACATCCTGCACATGGGGACACCCACTGCCTCACTTGCCTCCTGTGCCACTTTTTTGGAACTGTTAGTGTTTCTTTACTAGACCAATACAAAGATTAATTACAAGTTGATAAATTAAATCCAATTAAACAAAAGTGTAAAATCCATTATTAGTAATGTGAAATCGATGTCATTGAGAAGAAAAAATGTTTGTAGAAATTATAATGTAATTTGTATTTTAGCATTGTTTTTGGATTTTGACATGTGTAGCATGAATGTGAATGCACGCATTGCGTAATTCATGGTAACAATGGTTTGGTCACAATCATATATAAAATAGAAAATTCTAGTTTTGTAGACTTTGGGAAGTTGCATGGTACCCAGAATTGGATTGAGCATCTGAAATGAAAGGATGATGGACCCTTAGGCTGTCGGCAGTGGTGAGCTTTTGTTCAATTACTGAGCTTTTGTTTTTTAGTAGATAAATTAGTGGGCAATTAATAGGTCCTAGATTAAAATAATGTGAGGACTGAGGATAAGAAAAATAAAGAATATTGATATTTTCTATTACATTTAATAGAGTAGAAAAGTGGGAGTAAATATTTTTATTTTTGAGAAACATAAATAACATTTTTTTTTTCTTTAGAAATAGTTTCAACTTATGGCGTCTGCTCTTGATAATTGTTTTTTATTATTAGACCAATTGATGTAGGTAGAGATTGAACTCCGGATTTCTTATTCAACAAAAAAAAAAAAAAAATTACTAGTTGATTTAAAGTGGGCGTAAATATAAATTAAGAATTTTTTTTTTTTTTAAATCTAAGCTCACCATTTTAATCTTCTCAACAACCAAAAATAATAATAATAATAGAGAGAGAGAAAAATAGGAGAAAAAATTTCTTATATTGATCATTTGATAATCTTAACCTTCTAGATTATCAAAAAAATTAAAATGTGAGGATAGAAAAGGAATTTAATAAAAGATGCTTTCTTTTTAGCTCCACTTTTTTATCCTTCCTAGACATCTACAAGTCCACAAGAAATATGCTTAAGGAAAAAATAAAAATAAAAAGAAGAAAAAGTCACAAGAACATGTAAAGCTGAATTCAGCTGGGGTTGACGGCTTGATTAAGCTAGACATCTAGAATTATTGTCTGAAAAATCAATCAAAACTTGTGTAACCTTTGGGATTTGTTTCAAAAATTTTATTGACTGGGCCTTGATTTCTGTCCCTCTTTTGCTGTTTTTTTTTCCAGTACTTAGGCCTTATTAAGTCCAGAGTCTTTGTTTGGGCTTCAACTACAAAATTTCCACCGATGGGAAAAGAAAAGTAGGTCCTAAGGCCCAATATAACCTGAACCACAACCACAATACATGCATTGGTCATTCAGGTTCAGGGAGATAAAATGTCAAAAACAATGGGCTAAAATGGTGCCCAGCCCATATTTCAGCATGGATATGCTTAGAAGGCACATTTGGAACCATTGTGAGGGAAGCCTACGGCCCAAAGAACAAAGATGATGGACACCAGCCCAAACTTATTACAAAATGAGGCCCAAAAAGCCCACAGATGGGCAGGTATATGTTGCACAGAACATCATAGAATGAGCCTCAAGAGTCATGACTCATGAGTCCTCAAACAGGCTACATTTTTTTTATGCCATGTTCATATTATGAGGTTCTAATTCCATGAGTATATCAGAAAAAATAAATAAAAAATAACTATATATTATCACACTAGTTTAATAAAAAAAATTAGCATTTTTTTTTTCTTATAGTAAGTGAGGTGAGGGGAATTTGAATTTTTAAAATAAAATTCTCTTATAACTATGAGAAGTTAGCTAATGAATGTCAAACAATGTATTTAGATCACAAAACTCTTAAGAAGTAAAAGATATTGCTCTAATATAGGAGAAAATTATGAGAACAAAGACGAAGCCATGTGTAAAATAAGGTGGGGATTTTATTTTTTATTTTTTTGTGAAGTAATTATACTTGGTCCTCCACATTGAATATTGTCCCATAAATTCAAAAATTAAAATGGTCATTTAGCCCATTCCAATCATTGATGGCCCTTCCAAAATACAAAATCCATTTTACGTAACAAGAACCTAAGGCTGTGTTTGGATCAATGTAAAATGATTTCAGAGTGTAAAATATTTTTAGATGTTTGGTCGCATCACAAAAAATGCTTTGGAAAATATTTTAAGCTGTTTGGTTGTGTTCTTGAAAATCCTCTAGAAAACACATTCTCTCACATTTTCTCAGCTTCCAAACAAATATTATAATAGGAAATTCAAATATATAAACCAAATCAACAACAAAATAACAAAAAAAATTCAATCTTTCTCAAAAATAAGCACTGATCGTGAGAAAGGGAGAGATAGATTGAGAGAAAGAGAGAGGTAAATGACCACAGATTAGTGAGTGGGTCTAAAGGAGGCGATGATGACGAGATCGGTTTGTAGATCGAAGAGGAAGAGAGAAGAGAAGAGAAAAAGCTTCCTTGAGTCCGAAAAACGATGGCAATGGCTTTGAGCTTGAGACGACGAGGGTTAGGGAGCTGTGCCGGAGTTCAGGTGAGTGCTCTCTCTCTCTCTCTCTCTCTCTCTCTCTCTCTCTCTCTCTCTCTCTCTCTCTCAAGTAGGATGAAAATGGGAGTGTGAACTATTTTACACTCTCTCAAGTAGGATGAAAATGGGAGTGTGAACTATTTTACACTTCAAGGGTTGATATTTTACGGCCAACAGAAATAATTTTCCATTTGATTGAATTTTCCGGCCAATCCAAACACTTCTTATAGTGTAAAATATTTTTCATATTCCTTTTACAACCGAAACAAACACAGCCTAAGTATTACTAGGAGGACAAAATTTAGTTACAAAATTGGTTATAACCTAAGGCTACAACCTTACTTAATATCTTTTGATTGGAGGTGAATTTTGACAAATCCACTGTTGGATTATATTTTCTTTTCATATCCTCCATGCTTGCAAAATTTCTATAAAATTAAAAATCAATAACTACGTCATCAGTAAATTGTTTAAATTGCAAGTTTTTGTAATTTAAAATTATGCATAAAATATAAACTTATAGATTATATAGTAAATAATATCTAATTGGCACAAAATTTTATATGTGTATTAAGAACATAGAGAACATAAAATTCAACGGTTAGATTTTCAAAATATATAGTAATGTGAATGATATTGAGTAAGGTTGTAGTTTTAAGTTACAACAAATTTTGTAAGTAAACTTTGTCCTTAATAGAATTTGTTTATTTATCAACTTATTTGACTTTTCTTTATATTCAAATTATTTGGATTTCATTTTTTTCACTTTGTAACACATTATGAGAACATTGGACATAGTATAGAATATATTGCTAAGTGATTAAGGCAGAATAGTTTCAAACCTTTGATTGGGTTTTTTTTTTTTTAATTTACTTTGCAACAATAATTAGTTTTAGTTAGAAAAATAATGGATATATAATGAGATAATTGATATGACGTTATTTGATATGTAGCCGATGGAAGAAAAAAAAAAAAAAAAAAAAAAAACCTACTATTTGATTTAGATTGAAAGGTGGAATTAATGTGAAATTTATTACAAAATCAATCACATGTAATTTTTAGGGATACAAAATAATGCAGAGTTCTATTTCAATGGGTATTTGAGTTAAAATATATTAAGAAACAATTGTTTATTCTCTTATTTATAATTTATTAATACAAATAGATGTTAGTTATTTCTCAAAAAAAGAATAGATGTTAGTTTAGACTTTTGTATATTAATTTAGTTTTGAATCTTAATATATTTTTTTTGTTATTGAAAGATTGAAGAAAATCTTTTGTTTCATGCTTCATACCTTAGCCTTCCAAAACTCAAATCCTAGCTTTGTTCATGTATGTTATGTTATGTTAGGATATGTGCCCTTTAAATCCTATTATATGATGTTATGTATAACATTATGTTGTGATTAATAAAATTATTTTATTATTATCTAAAGTAATGGTAACATGAATATTTGAACATTATCATATAGTCCAAGAGATGCATAGTATGTGATTTATGTGATTTAGTCACAGAAGATATAAGTCACAAGTTCTTTGTGAATTTAGAATTTTAATTCGTAGTAAGTGATGAAATTAGGCATTTTATCTACAAAAACTATAACATATCAACTAAAATGATTTGTCTTGATCGTAGAAGTGGAGATTTCTAGTTGATATGTTTTAAGTGTTAAGACATATTGAACTAGACCGCTGTGAGATTTATTATTCTACTAACGACCGTCAAATGAATAATAAATCTCACGACTTCTATTTACATCAACTCTTAATCCTGAGAGAATAATGAACCTGATCATAAAGTGTAGATTACTTTGATATATCAAAAGCGAGATCTAAAGTCATGATCAAAATCTCAATATGTTGGGTAGCCACATTTAATGTTAAAGGAACATATATTCTCAAAATGGTATTCATAATCTCTTAACAGAGATATAAAATATTCCTTTGAGATAAGTTTAATGGGTTCAGTTATTCAGAGTGTTAGGCCTAACCACTTTAATAAGGAATTACTAAAGTATATATTTATGAAATTAGATTTTATAAATATATGATGAATAACTTAAAGGATTAAATCGGGTACTCAATGATTAAAATGTAGTAATCTTCAAAGTGACAGTCATCATTCATGACTTTGTATTACTGCGAATATTTTAATGAATGGGTTGTATGTATAATAAAATCTTAGGATATAATTTATTAATAAGACCTAGAATGCAATTATATTTATATAGTGGTATTAAATATAATTAATGGTAATTTTGGGCTTGTCAAGAGTTGGCAGAAAGGCCCAAAACCCATTGGAGCTAGTGTCTTATTTGTTCCATTTTGGTCCCACTCCAAGCCACATACTAAAACCCAATTGGAATGGCCCAAAAGGCTAGTCCAATTAGATAATCAGTTATATTTAAGGAGAAACATACAGAATTTTATAAAAGAATGAAATGGTTTGTATGTGAGTGTAAGCCACTCTCTTATTCTTCCTTGAACACCTACATATAAACTAATTGAGAGACCACACTTCTTGGGCATAAGTAGAATTAGAGTGAAAATTAAAAGTGTTCCCAAGTACTTCTAATCTTTGGTTTTGAATTTCACCGCACTAAAGTACGCTCTCTTGTTCTTAAATTCTGAAATTTACATAGTACATGTTATCAATTGCGAATGAAGTAGATCCATTAATTTTCCGCTGCGTATGTTTTGTATGCGATATAAACTGTTTTTCCAACATGTTAAAACATGAAAATTGTATGAGTGGTTAACATGAAAAATGAAAGCTGATCATGAACATGGGGCCATAGTTATTGGTATTTGATATGCAGTTTCACTTTATTTATTCTGTTTGGCCTTTTATCTAAACCTAATTACAAAACAAATCTTTGATGGTTCCTTCTTCAAACGCACCATTGTTTCAGATTATGAATAGAGACAGCACTATATAAAAGAACTCTCCACCCATGCTTGCAGACAAAGGTGATTTCAATCAAAATTGGCCTATAGTCTGTGTTTTATAATTGATTAAAGACATGAGTTTGTTATTGCATGTACGAAATGTTTTAAGTGTTTTATCTTTATGGGCAACTTGCTATTGCTGCTTGTGATAATTATTGTAAGGTCGGTTGGAATTTATAGACAACACACATAACTTATCTTCTATATCTATTCAAGAAGAGATGGATTGCCATTTGACCTCCTTTAATATATCTCAATTATTAGTGCTAGTTACCATTCCAACCATGGTTTTTTTTTTCCTCAACTATGGTTTTAAAATCTTTCTTTTGCCATTGGTTAAATGATTTTTAAGATCTCATGATAATATAATTTTCATAAGATCCTAGATTCAAAACGTCTTGTCAGTATCTTGGAGTCACCCTTAAAGGATTTCTCTCTTTAATAACTTGGTGTGTGTGTGAGACGAAGAGACTATACACACCCAAGAGAATAGTCAAATACTCAAAAAGATCTGAATACTCTCGTATGTTCCACACAAAAATATCTTCCTTTTGCTCATTACGGGAAAGATAGAATAAAAATATTTATTTTGCTCGTTACAAGAAAGATGGTATATCCTTATTCTCTGTGGTATTAAAATTGTCATACAATTTGCAATTCTGTTCTAGGTTCGATGTCTAGTTGCTCTCTTCATTTGCCTGGATACAATTTATTGCTAAGTAGCCATTTGTTCTCGTTCCAAATCCAATTTATGGAATGCTCCTAGGGAAATGAGCTCTTTATCAAACGAATAGAGTATGGACTCTGCTACTTGAATTCGAAAAAAAAAAAAAAAAAGGACTCTGCTACTTGAATAGGTCAATGGTGGGTCCAAAATCTTAGCCTTAGAATAAGTGGGGGAGGGATATTAAACGATATCGTATTATCCCTTAATTGAAAACAAAATAAATAAATAAATAAATAAAAACAAAAACCCTAGATGACACTGATGAACTATAAAGCTTGTGGTTCCAAATTATTAATTTTAGAGGTTAAAATAAGCATATAAATGTGGGTTTCAGTTAGCTCAATCAAGAGCGGACGTCATAGATTGAAACTCTTTCTCAAAAATAAAAAATAAAAAATAAGCATATAAATAACAATTTTAAGCCATAGATGATATCAAATATACAATGCCATATATAACATATATAGCACCAAACATGCACAATAACACAGATAAGTTGGAAGTAATAAGGAACACAAATAGATAGATGGCTAAATCTATCAAAGTGTTTGTAAATACCCACTTTGTTCCTTCATGGGTAGGTCTTGCTGTAATCGTTCTTGTAAAGTATCCAACCTTGGTCCTCCCTTACCCTTTTTTAGTTCGGGGAAAAAAATCTTTGCCCAAAGATTTGCACAATGATTTTCTTTCCCGTGAGTATGTTGAAATTGAACTACCTCAAACAATTATAGAAATTATCTGCAATTAGAGATTAGAGCACCACACGGGTGAAATCAGATAATCAAGTTAGTGCAATTAGCGAGTAGTTTTAAAAGAAAATCTAAGACCACACCCTTTTGTAACGCAACTTTCCCACAATGCTGATTTTGCATCTACTTCTAGTCTTCCACTCTAATCTTTATGCAATCCAGCACATGTAAGATTCAAAAAGATATTTACCAGTGGTGACCTATATGGGTCCAAATCTCTTGTTTTTGGTTTTTTCAATTAGAATGGCATAAAACTAATTGATAATAGAATATTTACAAAGAGTATAAGTTGGGGAGAACACTCACAGAGAAAATTACAATGAAAATCAAGCCAAATTACATGGGTCCAAATCTTAAGACTTTATATATATATATATATAAATATATATATATATATATATATATATTGTATGATAATCCAGATATATAAAAGTCACATAGATGGTCAATATCGATTGGCCCACTACAAGGACAAGCATTGTTTGATTGTAATTGAATTTTGATCATTGAGTGCATCTGTGTGTACATCTGAGCACTCTATCAAAATACAAAACCCCACGTTAATGGGCCAGTAGTACAACCAAAAATTGTACGGCTTTGAGAAATGGGCTGGAGCTTTCAGATTCAGACCCTCCCATCACTAATTGGAAAACAGGACACTGGATATTAAAAAAAAAAAGGACTCCTAGAGAATCTAATGGGAAGAAAGCCTACACAAACTTCCAAACCCTTTTTCTGCCAATTTATCAGCTGCCTCTTCTCCAATTATGATATGTCTTTTTCCATTTCCAGTGTGAATATTTCCATTCAAACCCTTTTTTTACAGCTTTTACTACTCTTTAACAATTGTGGAACATAAAATTTGTGATAAGGTCAATTTTATTTCCTTTTATATATAGGGTTGATTTGATTTTGATCCCTTATATATGTGGTTGGTTTCATTTAATCCCTTTAAAAAAATTAGAATGATCAAATTGTTCACTTTTTTTTAATCTTGGGGACCAAAATCAAACGTTTTACAACTGCAGAATCGAAATGGAACAAACCATGTATTTAAGAGGTCTAAATTAAATTGTATCCTAAATATAAATTTTTTTTTTTTTTTGATAAGACTAAATATAATTATTATGATAGAGAAAGATGACACATTAATTGGAATAATAATCATTAAATGATAATTTTGGTCAATATTACCACAAAAAAAGAGATAATTTTGGTCAATAACTTTGTCATGTAATGTAAGGCTTGATCACTTGGACACTTGGTTTGATAGACCAAACAAGAATTATAGGGACACTATTTATGAGTACCATAGGATCATGTACATTTGATGTCTTAGTGTTGTCCATTTGATTTAATGCCTGCCATGGATTGAGCATGAGTATCCTCCAACAGGTAGGAGCCATTGATAAAGACTGTAGTTACTTATCGAATGTCTATGGAGAGATGGAAAATAAGTTAATTAAACAACTAATAAATCAGAAGCCAAATTATTGACCCACAGCCAGCAACCATCAACACCTAACATGGAAATTACTTACAAGGAACCATAATTGAGACTGATATGTTGCATCACCTCTACCAATTAGTGACTTTCATTTGTGTTTCTTTTCTTTTGTTAATTCATTTTTATCAAATCTTCTCTTTCTCATTTCTTTGGAAAAAAAAGAGAGCACATTTTAAGGTAACTATTTAGTTTTTCGTGCATCTTAAGATACACATGCTGAAGTGTCATTTAAAATGTTAGAGATATATTAGACATATTAGTCCAATGTAATAAATCCAAGACTCTCCTACTTGTACTAGTAGTCTAGGGTTTAGTCGTCTATATATACTCATGTTATGGTTCATTATAACACAGGTTATTGTACTATACTCTTACATAATAATGATGTAGCCCTTAAGAGATTTCTCTGTAGATGTAGGCCACCAAAGCTGAACCACGTAACCCTCATGTTCTTAGTGTTCCTATTCTATACTTCCCCTTTCACAACCACTCTAGCATATACAACATGGTATAACACATCGCGTTGCTAATATATTTAACATAAAATTTTATATTTTGATCTCACCTAGTAAAAAAAATGATAATTTATTTTAAATTGCATAATATCATATTCACCTTAAGATTGGTGAAATAGAGAAAGGCTATTCCAAGAGTAATGGAAAGAATCATTTTCCCCTTTTTTCTTTTTTCAATGCCACACCTTGCCCTCCTTACTTTCCCCCCATCTTTTGCTTGCTATCTCTCAAAGAATGGAACAGTAAAGTGGTTAGGAACTTATAGGGGCCAACCTTTTCATGGAGCCTTCTTTGTTTACCTTTGACAGACCAAGTACACATAAGGTGGCACTCTTTTAGTGAACATAATAATCATGATCAGTCCGAGTGTAGAGGAAGCTGTCCTGACTAGCAAATATTTCAACATTGGCTGGAAAATTTTGTAAAGCCAAATTTAGTTAGTAGATACAGAGAAAAGTGACCAATATTTCACAGGCGCACTCAATGAAATGCAAAAAGTTGGGCCCTCATAATGTCCATTAAGTGGGTCATGAACCCATCAGTACCACATTCTTAGGCTTTCATCACCAAGCTCTTGCTTTATAATAATTCAGACCATCTGCCACAAATCAATGTGTCTGCATTATATTAAACAGTTAAGTTTGCCTAGTGCTAGTGTTTAAGCATGTGGGCCTTAAATCACCCAAAAACTGAAAAAGATCACATTGGCAAACACATGCCTAAGAAAAGCAAGAGTAAGAAAAGGTTTCTCACAAAGGCTGGAAAGGTGGTCTCCAGGGTCAGCTTTTAAAGTAATATAGAACTACAAAAGGAGGAGAGAGAGCTAACAAAGTAGTAAGAATCACCAAACCAAGAACCAGATTAATAACATGCTTGTGAACCATAGATATTGATAAAATATAATACTTGCTACATGCTACTCCATTGGGAATGCAGCAGTAGTCCTCAAAGATACAAACCCACCCCACATCCCCATATCTACAACTAAAAATGAAAAGCATAAGGTTAATGGGACCCCAAACATAATTACCAACCAACAAGGCCATGTTGCTTCAATCATAACTCTTCTCATATCATATGTGATGGTGTTGTAGTTGCAAAAGTCTAGAATAAGCCCCATCAGCTCGGCTTACTAGTTCAGAATGGCTACCTTGTTCTACAATGCGCCCATCTTGCACTACTCCAATAGTGTCCACCCCTCTAATAGTTGACAAACGGTGAGCCACAAGCACAGTGGTGCGGCCCCTCATTAGCCTCTCAAGTGCTTCTTGTAAGACACATTCTGATTCAGCATCAAGTGCACTTGTGGCTTCATCTAATAGAAGAATTGTGGGGTCCTTGAGAACTGCCCTGGCAATTGCAATTCTTTGTTTTTGTCCACCAGAGAGTTGAACACCTCTTTCACCAACTGGAGTTTTGTAACCATCAGGCAAACTACTAACAAAACCATGGACATTAGCAGCACGAGCTGCTTCGATTACTTCTGCTTCTGTTGCTCCTTCTTTCCCATAGGCAATGTTTTCGAAAATGCTAGCTGCAAAAAGTGCTGGTTCTTGCTGTACCAATCCGATTTTAAGCCTAAGGGACTGCAAGTTCAACCGCCTAATGTCCTTTCCATCAATCATAACTTTGCCAGCAACCGGATCATAGAAACGTTCAATCAATGCAATCACGGAACTCTTGCCAGAGCCACTAGCCCCAACAAGAGCTTGGCTTTGGCCAGAACGGATTCTAAGACTGAGGTCTTTAAACACCATTACATCAGGTCTTGAAGGGTATGCAAAATCAACATGTCTAAGTTCAATCTCCCCACGTATTGTTTCAACAGGCTCAGCCTCAGGATCATCTGGGTCAATCTTTGTTTGACGGTCAAGAATTGAAAAGACTGAGCCAACAGCTTCACCACCCCTAATAATCTCAGGAGCAAGACTAACAGTTTCTGCAACTGAATTGGCTGTAACTACCAGGACTACAAAAACCTTAATAACTTTTGAGAAAGTGGAGACGCCTTTTTTAACAAGGTGTGCACCATACCAAAGAATGAGGGCTTCTGATGCATAAAGAGCAAGCTGAGAGATGCCAAAGAGGATGCCAGCAGATTGGCTGCGACGTAGGCTCCTGAGCTGAGGAATACGGAGTTCGTGGCTGAACAGAAATAGGATCTTGTTTTGGGCATTGAAGGCTGCAACAGTTCGGATGTTGCTCACTCCCTCACCTGCAATCATGCTGGTCTTGGCATGGGCCTTTGCTGTGTCACCAGCAAACCCCTTGAGAGAGAGTTGCTGTTCAATGCAGAAATAACCAAGTTTTACAATTAGTTTTTCTATTCCTATTACAACACTATTGAGGAATTGAGATAGCAAAAACATTTTGGTAATCATATGAAATTAAACCATACCAGAACAAGAACAATATCAGCACCATTTTTTAATGTTAATGGTATCATCTAATGATTCTCATTATCTAAATCTGACCAAATAGTGATTAAAAGTAATGATTAGGGTTATTTATTTCATAAGATTAAAACAAGAAAATCATTTTTATTTTTTGGTTGAAATGATATTCATCTTATGATCAATCCAACTCCCTATTTGTCACTTAAATGATTAACAATGGGATAGTAGCATCAAAAGGGTCCTACAATTCAATCTCATTAGGATCATGTTTTGTTTCTTTTTGTTTTTCATAAGAAAATTCATGTTATGTCATCTTGTGAGTAACAATTACTTGTACACAACTCACTCCAGTGACAACTTCAAGGATGGGATGTAAAGTGTAAACTCACATTAAAGGACCCACTCAAAAGAAATAAACAGCCTAACTTGGCAGGACTAGAATATAAGGTGCCTCCAATATCAAACATGTACATGACAGTGACATAAATTTGCAAGGAACATCATGCCATAAGCAAACAATATACATTTCACTGTTTTTGTAGCATGCAAAAACTTAGAACACTGTTCCAATCAAGACAAACCGTCAGAATACTCAGTACTACAGTTTGAAAAACGAACCAATTTCTGGAACCCCCATATTTTAAGTCTGGAGCACCAAAGTGTCAACAATAAAGAAAAGGTGGTAACTTATTTTCTTAGATACCCCTACACTGTTACACCCTGACACCCTCATGAAACCACAAATAACCAAGTGAAAAAGAAAGAAGATAATATTTGCCAAGAGGGAAATCTTAAACAATATATGATCACGGGCCAAGAATTTCTTGGAAGTCTCATAAGGGTGTCTAGCATAGATGGGAAACAAAAGCAACCAAAGCTCATGTATCTAGAAAAAATGGAGCACCTTATAATTCAGAGACACCCAACTGATGCATAGTGCAAAGTGCAGTGTCGGTGCAATATAAATAATTAAATAGGTACATATATATATATATATATATATAAAAGCACTGATGCTTATGTTAAGCACTGATGCTGCTGGTTTGTATTTACTAAGGTGCACTGCCACAATTTCGCCTTTTATGGCTTCCTAGTTTAATATATATTCCTCTTAACCAAAAAAAAAAAATATATATATATATATATATAAAAGTAGGTAGGCAAACTCATACACTCACCAAATTTTTCATTTATTTTTTATGACTTGGTGAATAATATTAATGGGAGTAACATTCCTTTTACATGAATTTATTAGCGACACTATTTTTAAAGTTTTATAATATATGAATAGAAACAAAGTCACATAGATAATTATAAAAAATTAAATTAAAAATAGTCACTAGAATTATTGGGTAGAGAAAATAGACAAGATCTAATTTGACAAGCATGACAAGAAAACCAAGAAAAAATAGTCATAGAGTCATTCCCTCCAAAAATAAGCTACAAGAACCAATGCTAAAAATAAAAAATCTCATAGTGGAATTAATATTTTTTTCCATTTTCATGGGAATTGATGGAATCTTTGGTATAAATATATATTTCACAGTTATTTATGAGCTTATATTATATTAATGAACCGGACTTGGAGGAAGCACGTGCAGTGCTGTAGTATTTTGTGTTGACACGTAGTTTTAGCCTTTTGTCGTTTAATATTAGGATGTGGTAAAGTTAGATTCCGAGGGTGTGTGTAAAAAACTAAAAAGTAGATGCAGATGCAGAGACTCTGGCACTGTAAAAAATAAATATTAAAAAACCAATAGTTACCCATATGCCTTTATTGGAATTTGGTCAATTTAAACCAGAAAAAAGTTGACTAAATTTCAATCCTGCATTTGGACCAGAGCCATTAAAGTAGTGCTCACATTTTGAAAACAATAAATTTATAGGCACCA
Organism: Notholithocarpus densiflorus; assembly: GCA_030021035.2. Taxonomy (NCBI): domain Eukaryota; kingdom Viridiplantae; phylum Streptophyta; class Magnoliopsida; order Fagales; family Fagaceae; genus Notholithocarpus; species Notholithocarpus densiflorus. Next base: position 179,190 of record JARYZH020000221.1, on the reverse strand, counting down.
AACCTTTCCCAATATTTTTTATAATCCTAAATTCTGTTTTACCTGATGCATAATAAAATTAGTACTGATTGGTACAAAATAAAGTGGGGTCAATAATAAAAGTGACAGGGCTCTAATCAAAAGTAGTTTTTTTTTTTTTTTTTTTTTTTTTGAGAATCTAATCAAAAGTAGTTTAGTTCTGATATATCAGTTTATAAGATTAATGTAGTAAAATGGGTAGTGTCATTGTCACCTCAAAAAGGTTGTAAGCATTTTTGTGTGCATTGCTCTTTTGAAATCTAGTATGATTTGGGATTGATTGGTGAGAAGAAGAAGAAGAAAAAGGCTGTGACAACCACATATTGTGACAAGGATTGATGCATTGAGAGAGTGCTTTGAGCTTACCTGAGCAAAGTTAGCCAGGACTAGAAGAGGGAAGGTAGCAAGGATGAGAAGGGAGACCCTCCATTCCACTATGAAAGCAACAATGAATGAAGTGAGGAGTGAGGTCATGTTCTGGAGTATGACAGAAATCCTTTCAGCAATTGCAGATTTCACATCAGCAGCATCAGTGGCCAGACGTGCTGCAAGAAGACTTGAATTATGCTCTTCCTCATCAAACCACCCAACTTCATTCCTTAGGATTGCTGAAGAAAAAACAAACACCAATAAGAATCCAAAACATGAGTAATATATAAAATTTACAGCAACTATATTGATTAAAGAACAAATTTTGGAACTTGAACCATTAAGTCCAAGAGGATGATCAAGTTGGGCTTGCAATGCATTTTGTAGCAATTAAATAGATTAACTTGTAATTACAAATGCAAAGAAAAGGAATTCCATAGATTTGTACCTGCAAGCATCATTCTCCTAACTCTTGTGGTAAGGTTCTCTCCCATAATACTAAAGAAGTAATGTTGTATCAAATATGCCCCCACAGCATAGAGACCAGCTCCAATGTAAATGAAAACATATTCCTTTGTTTTCCTTTCCATTGAAGCAGGATTTCTGTAGTAAAAGACCTCAATCATATTGCTCATCACAATAGCAAATGTTGGACCAATAAAACCAGAAAGCACAGATCCTATAGCACCCATAATTGAATAAGGCCATTCAGGAGCGTTTAGCTTGAGAAGCCGGCAGAAATAGCCATCAGGGGCTGGATTTCTCTTGTCTGTTTCAGCATTTGAGATCATCTCTATCCTGCCATCTGCACCAGTACTATACGAATAGCTCAGGTTTCTTAAGCTTCCAGACCGGAGGCTTAAAGACTTTGTTGACAGCGAATGGCTTAGTCGTGATGAGCGTGAACGGCGTGTTGATGGGTTAGAGAAATCTTTATTTCTAACCATTTCTTGGAATCGGATTAATGAAGCATAGGCCCCAGCTTTGGCAACAAGTTCTTCATGTGTTCCAGTCTCAACAACTTGACCTTGCTGTATAACTGCAATTGAATCCACATTTCTAATAGTGGAGAGGCGATGGGCAACAACTACAGTAGTTCTACCAACCATGAGACGGTCTAATGCTTCCTGAACAATGCTCTCAGAGCCTGCATCAAGGGCACTAGTTGCTTCATCAAGGAGAAGGATTTTTGGGTTTTTAAGCATAGCTCTAGCAATTGCAATTCTCTGCTTTTGGCCACCGGAGAGTTGCACTCCTCGCTCTCCAACCTAGTTTGTGATTGAAAAGTTAATATTATGAGAGGTGAACCATGACACAAATAGGAAATTCTAAAACAAGGTGATCATGCTTTGAAAATTTTCCAAACTAAAACTAATTGGAATAACACACCAACCTGAGTGTTATATCCATTAGGAAGCAAGGTAATGAAGTTATGAGCATTTGCTGCGGAAGCAGCAGCTTCCACTTCATCCATTGTTGCATCAGGCTTCCCATAGAGTATGTTCTCAAGTATGGTTGTGGCAAAGAGTGCAGGTTCTTGGTTCACTAGTCCAATCTGGTCACGTAACCATTTCAATTGCAGTGTCTTTATGTCCACATTTTCCAGCAAAACTTGACCTGCCAAACCAACAAAAAAAAGTATCAGTACAATCAATTTTATCATGGGACAGATTTTCAATCTTGCAACTCATGATGTGTCTCTTAATTACCTTGATTAGGATCATAGAACCTTTCTATCAAAGAGACAACAGTGCTTTTTCCTGACCCACTACCACCAACAACAGCAACAGTCTTTCCAGCAGGAAAGAATATTGAGAAATTGCGAAAGATAATAACATCTGGTCTTGATGGATAGCTGAAAGTTACATCCTTGAATTCTATATTGCCATTAACCTCAGCCAAGCACTTCCCATCTAAGGGGTCTTGAACTATGGAAGGCTTTTGCTTGATAATCTCCATCAACTTGTATCCAGCTGTTTTACCTTTGCTAAATGCCCCAAGATTTGAAAATGATTGACCCAAACTCCTGTAATGACCAATTATTGCATTATAATTTGAACTAAAGTTTGTGTCCGCAGTTGTACCAAAAACAGTGCTTTAGTTTGAGGTCTTACATGCCCCCCACAATTGCAGAGAAAATTGCTGTGAATGCTTTCCCTCCATCAGTCTGTCCATTCCTGATAAATACACCGGCGTACCAGAAAACAAGTGCCCATGACATGCATGCTATTCCATAGGTACATCCTAGCCCCAGACCTTTGGCCATTCCAGCCTTGTACCCAAGCTTCAAAGTGTTCTGTATTGCATCTGAGTACGAATTTAAGGCCTTGCTCTCACCAACATATGAGTAAACTGTCCGAACTTGTGCGATGGCCTATGGAGATAGTATAAAGATTTAGAAGGCCAGTTAAGAATTATCTCATGCACCTTGTAAGCCTTTTACTATAAACCAATGTTGTGAAGATAATACAATCTTTATGTTATTGTGATTTCTTTTCTTTTCTTTTTCAGTATTTCTTTTTATGAATAATTGTAGATTCTTTCAACAATTAATCTTGGAACATCATCAAACCAAGGTAAAAAAAGTTTGACATAAAATTAGTCATGGTAGGGATAAGAACTTTAGAAAGTCAACTAGTTTTTCAATGATTAAAAAGAAAAAACAAATAGTAACCTTTATGAGTGTTGCACATGATAGAACATCATTTCATTGGCATACCAAACCAAAGCCTTCCTTGCTATTTAGTATAACAGAAACTCAAATGAAATGTGAAACCTTACCTGCTCGGCAATAATACCAGCATTGGCATAGGATTCGCGGCTCTTTGAAGTGAGGCCTGTGAGTGTATAGGCGTATAAGCCCCCAGCAAAAGCAATTCCTGGTATCACTGCCACACTTAGCAATGCTAGCCTCCATGCTGATACAAAACCAACCACCAAACCTGCCAGAAACGTTGACAGATAATGTATGAAGTTTCCCACCTGAAATTCAAGAAACACAGTAGTAAACAAAAGTGTCAAAAATTCATTCAAAGAAAAAAAGGAATTTAACTCTTTTGTGATAGGTTGATCATGAGGATAAATTTTAGTTAAAAAAAGAAAAAGAATACAATCATGAATAATTGTGATATCAGATAGAAAAGAATGAAAAAAAATTATACTTATAACAGACCCTGATTAGTCTTTCAATTCAAGGCTTAGTTGTTATTGTTGTATATATTTTCTTAATTTCCAAAACATTTTTTGTTATACTGGATTACTAGCAATTAATAAGACTTTTACTTTAATTAAATAAAATTAATTAAGGAAATTAAAATCCAGATATCAGAAATCACAAAAGTCCAAGAACAAAAAAAGGCTGGCGCAAGATAACTCAGACTTGCTAACATGTGCCACCAACATGCTAGAATCAGCCATGGGACCCGCATTAATGGGTCGCCAACCATATTGCAATGTATAACGCCAACCCAGATACTAGTAGATTTCTTCAATACGGTCGTTACAGATAAAAATGAAGCTAACTTCCATTAATAGAGGGAGAATAAAAACAAAAACAGAACAAAGTAAATAAATAGGTAAAGAAACAAAGACTATATGGTAAAATTGGCAAAACCTTTTCACTAATTGCATCTTGGACTAGAAGTGTGTCCGTGGACACACTAAAAACTATATCCCCAGTCCTTGCATCAGTGTCAAAGAACCCCACATCTTGTCTTAGCACTGCCTCCAAATACTTCTTCCTCAGTGTGCTCACTTGTCTTTCTCCAGTGTACATCCAGCATGCAATCTCTGTTAAAAAACAAAAAACCAAACCAAAACTTGTTACAGTTTGATCAATTTAGTGAGATTGATTGAATTAAATGTGTCACAAAAGTGATAGGGATGCGTGTGACTCAAAGTTATAGATAAATGTTAAAAGCAGAAAAAAAAAATAATAACAAAAAATTTTAAAAGTGAAAGAGAGAGATTCATGAATGGAAGTAAAGTGAGATTGACAGGTGAATAGGGACCAGTCCACAGACCACGTGGGTCGAACCCACCGGCCCGATGTGAACTAGCTACACGAGTCGTGTTTAATAAGAACTATGGTCCAACAGGTGTGTAATGTGCATATGTGATCTCTCTCTTTCCCCTTCAAGACCAAACAATAAAACAAGATCAAAAACTTAGTAAACAAAAAAGGAAATAGACCATTCATATACAATAATAACGATGATAATAAATTACACGTACCTGCATAGGATGATAAGCAGACAACAAAGCCAAGGAACACAAAATAGAGTGCATACTGCAAAGAGATACAAAAATGAAAGATCTTAGATCTGAGTTAATTGTGAAATAGCAAGTTTAAAAGTTTGATCTTTGTGATGTTTGATGTATTGGGTTGTTAATACCTTTGCGACTTCTTCAGTCATTGTCTTCAAATCTGATTGGTTTTTGCCGAACCCATTAACCATTTCACCAAAAAGAAGGAAGAAAAAAGGCATGGAAGAACCATGAATAATGGCTCCCAAGCTACCAGCGATCATGAGCATCCAATCATACTTGTCTGCAAAAGAGAAGAGCTGGTAAAAGGGTAGGCTTTGCTCTTTCTTCTTCTCAGCCTCAGGCGGTGATTTTGGTTCTGTAGCCTCAGCCATTTTTTTTGCAGCCACTAGCTCAAAAACCAAGTCTTTGAAATGGGAAAGAGAGAGAGAGAGAGAGAGAGAAAAAAAAGGTTTGTGAAGCAGCGACTAGTGGTGAATTGTCATTGAGAGAGATCTAAGGTGAGCTATTAAGCTTAAGTTTGTGGCGTCAATGATGTTGGGCTTTTCAAGTATTCTGAGAGAGACCCTTTTGCTCTAGTTTCTGTCTCGAGAAGTGTCAATGTCGTTTTTGGTTTTATCACACACACTCCCTCACCTCAAAGACTCGTTTGCCGGGGAGGAAAAGCAAAGAGAAAGTGAGTTAGAATGAGAGAGTGTGTGCAAAGTGTCTGGGAATGAGTTGGACTGTTGGACCATATAGTCAAAGAAAGTGGAGAAAATGAGTGTGGAATAGAGAGAGAGAGACAGAGAGAGAGGTGTGTGTATGTGTGAATTGTATATATTTTATAGAGGAGGGCTTAACTGTGGCTGTAAATAATAACATGCAACTTTTGTCCATGTTATAGGAAGGGAATCATCTGATTAACTATGTTGGGTCCTACATTACTGCTTGTGTTGCATACTTGCATTGCTTTTCGTGCTTCATAAAATTTTATTTTATTCGGATGCTGCATGTTATTTATTTAAAATTTATATAAATTAAATAAAAATAAAAACAAAGAATGAGATAGAGAGGAAAATGAGAACAGACTAAGGCTGTGTTTGGTTCATGTAAAATATTTTTCGGAAATTTTTTTTTTTTTGGAAATGCTATTTTCGGGAAAGAAAAATGCATTCAGGTGTTTCGTTGCATTCCAAAAAATATTTTGGAAAATATTTTCTAGTGTTTGGTTGTGTTGTTGAAAATGCTCTAGAAAACCCATTTTTATCATGTTTCTCACATTTTCTTAAGATCCAAACAAATATTATTACATAAAATCAAAATATATAAATAACACAAGAAACAAAAATCAAAACAAAAAAAATCAAAATCACAAGACCAATCATGAGAGAGGGACAGAGAGAGATTGCTTCATGGGTGCAACTCGCCAGTGGATGATCGGTGATGAGGGAGGGGTGGATCGGTGATGGCTGGCGATCGGTGATGAGGGAGGGGTGGATCGGTGATGAGGGAGAGGCCCGGCCCAGATGGCGGTGTCGTCGATCTTAAACGTGGGCTAGTGGTTGGTGATAGCCAGATCGGTGACGTTGAGCGGTGACGGCCAGATCGCCCAGATCGGGAGAAGAAGCATTGAGGAAGAAGAGAGAAAAAAAAAAGCTTGGTCGGCGCGTGATCTGGGCGGTAGGGGCGGCGGTGGGGGCGGCACGATCTGGGCTGGCCAGAGCTTGGTTGGCCGGAGGGGTGTGCTCTCTCTTCTTGCTCTCTCCCTCTCTCTCTCTCTCTCTTTGTCTGTGAGGGCTGGAAATCATTTGAAGGTAAAATAGAAACTGAAATTGATTTCCGGCTTGAGAGGGGTATTTTACAGTCAAAGCTGAAATTAATTTCCGTTGACCCTATTTTCCTATGCTTACCAAACACATATAGGAGTGTAAAATGATTTCCTGAAACCCTTTTCAGTCAAAACAAACGGACCCTAATTTGACACAAGTTGGTTCTGTTTCTGTAAGGAAAATGATCCTTCTTTTATTTAGGTCTTCCTGAAATTAAAAAATTATTACTGAAAGTACGTAGTTAGAGGTAAAAGTTAGTTGAAATAGTACAGTAGGGCTATGAATAGTGCCAAAAAATGCAGTAGGGCCCATGAATAGTAGCAAAAATAAGCTGAATAGTAAAATAATTTTAATTTTTAATCCTAACCTAAACACACACTTAGTGTCCATTGGGGATCTGCTTATTTAGCCGAAATTGAAATTTTTTTGCTAAAAGTACTATAGATGTAAAAGTTAGCTGAAATAGTACAGTGGGACTCATGAATAGTACCAAAAAGTGCAGTGAGACTTGCATTGATTATTTTTGCTAGTTTATTTTACTATACAGCTTATTTTTGCTACTATTTGTGGGTTCCACTGTACTATTTCAGCTAACTTTTACATATAGGGTCTGTTTGGATATCGCTTATTTTGCTGAAAATACTGTAACAAAATAATTTTTAAATGTGTAAATAGTGCCGTGGGACTCATTTTTAATGAAAAAGTTGTTGAAAAAAGAGGTTTATGGGTCCCGTAAATAGTGCACAGGACCCACTAAACAGTGCCATTCCAGTGCAAATTTGGTTGTTAACGAGGTGGTGGGTCCCGTGCACAGTGCACGGGACCCACTGGCAGGTCTATGTTCACGTGCTTCTCAATTTAAAAAAAAAAAAGTCTTGAAACGCAAACGCATGGTAGAATAATTTCTACCCAAACGCATACGTACAGTACTTTTGGCATGGATTATTTTTGCCAACTTATTTTACTATTCAGCTTATTTTTGTTACTATTCATGAATCTCACTACACTTTTTAGTACTATTCATGGATCCCACTATACTATTTCAGCTAACTTTTACCTTTATCTACAGTACTTTCAGCAAAAAGTTTTCAGTTTTAGCAAAATAAGTAAATCCCAAATGGACACTTAGTACATTTTATGGTTTCAAAATAAATTTTACAAATTTAAAGATACATAATAAATTATTTAAAATTTTGAATAACATAAGAGGGCGATCGTAACTATAATGGTCCTAAGGTAGCAAAATTCCTTATTGGATAAGTTCCGATCTATGTACACTATTATATTCTAAAAATAAAATATAACTAGATAACACTTAAAATGGAGAGGATCTTTAACCAATTTACAATTAATGCACTTACCATAAACTTGGAAGAATTTAGTTTATGGTTATGATTATATTTTTATAGTATATAAGTGGCATTAGATTATCTATACTATATGTAACGGGATTCTTTTCTTTGAATTTGATTTTTATGTAGTTCATAAATACTCCTAGATCCTATATTTAATAGGAACAAAACTTATGGACAACCCGGTAAAAATATATCTTCAATTCCACGTAAAATGCCTAAAAAATAGGACACTCTCCTGCTAATCAATGTTTTCAAAACAAACTTATCAAAAAAAAAAAAAAAAAAAACTTCTTAATCCACTTTGTATATTTCCTTCAAGACCATGTTCCACTTTTTTTTTTTACTTTATCAAGACTCACCAGTTTCTTTTATTTAAATTTTATGTTTTTTTTTTTTTGTATTTTTTGTTTTCTTAATTCCTAAACTCACGTTTTTTTTTTTTTTTTGAATTTCCAGTTTTCTTAATCCCTAAAAAAAAAGCCAATTTGTGGGGTCTAGTTAGCTCAACTGATAAAGTCTTTAATGGTTAAATAAAAGATCTGGGATTCAATCTCCGTCTACACCAAAAACCGATTAGTGTCTTAGTCTGATGATAAAAAGCTTCTGATCAATCTCCGTCTATACCAAAAACCAATTAGTGTCTTGGTCTGATAATAAAAAGTTATTATTAGGAGCAGATGTCATAAGTTGAAACTATCTCAAAAAAAAAATACAAGTTATGATTTGTTGTATTTTGTTTTTTGAGATTTCATTAATTAATGGTTGTGATTTAATTTTGGATTTAATAGTGTACACATGAAATTAAATTTTTTTTAATTAATCTTAAATTTCTAATATTTAATCTGAATTCTATAATACTTAACATAAATTATAAATTGTAATTAATCGATTTAATAAAAGAATTATCTTCCTTGTAGGCACGGAAGCTCCAATGGTGTAGCTAAATGCATAAAAATCTCTATAATAGAGAGTGGCACCATAAAAATAGTCTCCAATGGACTCTCTATACCCGAAAATTTTTTTGACTCATGAACAGTAGCTCATCAAGTCTGATGAGCTACTGTTCATTCTTCAAATGTATTTTTTCTATTATAATAATCAAGTATTGAATAAAAAAATATTAGAAGATGTGTAGTTGTTAAAAAAAGAATAAATAATGAATGAATAAACAATATTTAAATGAGATAGAGAATGTAATAGAGAATCTGTTAGAAAGTGTATTTGAAAAAGTAGGTATTTAGGCTCCGCTTGGGAGTTCATAAAGGAAGGGAATGGAATGGAATGGAATGATCATAAGAGAATGGAAATGAATGGAATGGAATGGAATGTATTTAAGTTAGGGAAAGGAATGGAAAAGAATGGAATGGAATGGAATTAAGTAACCTTGATTGGATGTTTTAAAATAAACGAATGGAAAGGAATGAAAATGAATGGAATGTAAGTAATCTTGTTTGGGAGCAACATGGAGGGAATGTAATGGAATCATTTTATAACAATATTACTATTAGACCCCTATTTTAAAATAAAGAATTGAATATACAGGGGTATTTTGGGAGTTTTAGTAAAAAAATCATTAAATCTAATTCCATTCCCTCCCATTCCTCCCAATTTCGGGGGGAATGAAAATTTGAGATTTTAAGGGAATAGAGAGGAATGAGTGTTCCCTCCTACCTATTCCATTCCCTCCTACTTAAACTCCCAAACAAGGGAATGGGCTTTCCATTCCTTCCATTAAAACTCTCAAACAAGGGAAGGGAAGAATATTCTAAAATGATTCTTTTCATTCCTTTCCATTCCATTTCATTCCCTCCTCCCAAGCGGAGCCTTAAAAAGGTAAAAGTTACTGTTCATTCTCCAAACAATACAAAAATTTGTCTAATCTGCTGGAGATGCTTTAGTTCAGCTGAAACTTTTGGTTTTGCCTTTAAGACCTATTAACTTTGTGAATTTGCAGTTTATTCCCATGTCTGTAAACCAATTGCTGGAAACACCTTTAACTGACTGACATTCCATGTGACATTTTATCCTCTCTTTTCTATTATTTGTTTTGATATCCTAATAATTTCCTTGGTTGTTCGAACTTTGAACTCTCTTTTTCACTTTACCAGTAACTCTCACTCTCTGCTAGTACTAAGGGAAAAAAAAATTTATATATATATATATATATATATATATATCTAGCTCTATCAAATTTATTTTATTACTTTTTCTCCTTTTTTGCTACATATGAGATTCTGGTGAATAAAAATAAGATCTTTGATGCAGATTTATCGATCCCACGTCACATGATAATAAGGGTAATACCATGTGACAACACATTTATTAAAGTATTACTGTTTAGACCACTCAACTTCTGTCAAAATGTGAAGCGATACGAGAACTCTTATCATCCAATCAATATTTTTTAAAATGAATATATGTTGAAAAGTATAAGAGCAAGAATTAATTCTTTCACCCTTTTTACTTTATAAGGAAACATGGAAGCATGTATATTCGTACATATAACATGATAATATCTATATATAGGGGATTATTTTCGATTGCTAACAAGTACTGCAACAAGTGTTTTGACACTACAAACCACATAGACAAGACTCTTTTGAGAATCTAAGTTTCAAATCATCCACTGCCAAATACAACGAACATTGATATAGATTTAAGCAATCTTTAAGTCCGCCATTGACGTCTATCGTGAATCAACTTACAATTGAAAATGTCGATTTTATTGGCATTGATAAGCTTATCATGCAAAGGGTTTTACAGCTCAACTAGTTGAAACGTTTTGATGTTTTCAATTAAGATATCTAGGATTCAAATCACACATCCCCCAATTCCTGAATTATCAACAACAAAAATATGTCCTTTAACAAATTATTATATGACATGAAGCATGAAATTAGAGAAATTTCATACTCATGTGAAAAGAAGATTGTACCTAGAGTATTAATTAAATTGTTCAATACACCAAAAGCAATACTCCCACCACTCGTGAGTTGTGAGGTTTATCATAAATTTAATTAATAGAACCCATAATTATATATATTTAAAAATAATAATAATAAAAAACTTATTCTAAAGTATTGAATAACATCCCCTCAAAAAAAAAAAAAGTATTGAATAACTATTTTTATACAAGTTGAATGAGGAGGTCAGGGGAATTTATATATATAATTCTCTATTTGTTGACAGATAAGAATTCAATTATAAGCACAAGTGAGGATTTGATATACGACATTTGATTTTGACCCATCTATTTTGGAGAAGTGCAATCAACATGAATCAAGGCTAAATTACAAGGGAGCATATTCTATCATTGATTTTTGTAGTATTTGAATGTGAATTTGATAGTGTTACGTGAGAGCGATTGAATGAAGCTTTAGGCCAAATTGATTTAGAGGAATCAACATGAATCAAGGTCGATCACATGGGAACTTATTCTATCATTTATTTTTGTAGTATTTGAATGTGAATTAGATTATGTTTAGTGAGAGTGATTGAATAAAGCTTTAGTATCTTCTCAAAAATAAATAAATAAACAAAGCTTTAGTCCAAACTGATTTAGAAGCAAATAAATTTAAAGTGATTTTTCGTTTTTTAAATGTTAGTTCAAAAAGGGGGATTGAATCATGGATATTTCCTTGTGTATCACTCTAACAAGAGATTGATTGTAATGTCAATGCTTTTTTTTTTTCAAAAAATAATAATAATAATAACTAATTGAGCTTATTTGCTTATCGTGAGTCTACATATATTTTAATCATAATTGTGGCATTTTTTTGGACCTTATACTTTTTTTTTTGAGTAAATAATAATACTTATTAGAACACACACGAAAATAGTAATATTAGTGTTTTAAACCGGGTTTATAATACATTACATAACCAGAGTACAACTACAAAAGGGTCTAACCTTTGTAGTTGTAGACTGAGATTATAAACAGCAGACACTAGACACACACAACCAATGTGGGATAAACATCCTTTTTTTTTTTAGTAAACAATAATACTTATTAGAACACACACGAAATTGGACCTTATACTTGTTTTGAATATATTGATGAATTATATTTTTAAAATAAAAATCTACACAAATGTCCCTTGAGATATAAGGAAATGATAACAAACTTAAAGTTTTGCAAAAAATATAATTCCCTCACTGAAGTTTGTGATAAACATAATAAATATTATGAAATATCTTTTTGTCCCCCTTGATTTACCCAATTAACATTGTTAATTTTTTTTAAACCCAATTAATCAAATAAGTTAAGGACAAGATACTTTATATATAAGCCAAGGGAAGACTTTTGTTAACAAATGTGCTAAGGGCAATAATTAAGGGATATTAATTTCTTTACAAAATAATGTTTTTATACATTTTTTTCAAAAAATAAAGTCAAATTGTTACATATATCCCAAAAAATACACATAAACACAATGAATTTGTGTGTGCAAGCTAATAAATTATTAACAAGTGTATTTCCTTCTTTCAAAATGTGTATTACAGCTTCTAATTGATCATTTATTAACAGAAACCTTTAGGGTTCAAATCCCCCATCCCCAATTATTGAAACTAAAAAAAAATTATAATAACAATGGTAAGGCCTTTTGGAACTTATGCTTGTTTTAAATATTTTGATGGACTACAACCAAAAACAAAACAAAAATAAACTTACACGAACCTCTCTTGAAATATAAAGAAATAACAGTGACGTTCAAAGTTTTGTAAAAATGGCAATTCCTTCCTAGTGTTGGTGATAAAAATTAAGTTACGGTTGCTTAATGATATGATCATAGGTGGGGACAACATTTTTCACAATTTTTAACATGGTCTATTCTCTATTGTGATTGGTACATAATAAAAGTAATGTTAACGATAAATCTAAATAAAAGTGATGTTACTCCAATCTAAATAAGCCTTGTCAACAATTGTAAAAAATGTTATATCTTATTTTCAAACTGTGTAAACTTGCCATTCTAATATGTCACCTTCTATCAATATCATTCATAGCATTATGTGACATAGAATGGTAAATCTGTTTTTAGGGTTCTCTCATCATTTGAAAAAGAGCAAACTAATTTTTATTTTTTATTTTTATATATAAGATAGAAATTTTACTCTAGCCTAATCTAAATGTATATGTGTGTGAAACTCCCTCCTCGAGACTTGAACCTCGGCCCTTCTCTCCCCCCACCCCCAAGCCCCACAAATACTTATATTTATGGAGTGACCATCGCACCAAGGATGTGCGATGGTAAAGAGCAAACTAATTGATTGGGCAACATTGTAGTATGTAGCATAATATTCGGTATCTCTTTCAGATTAGAATAAGTTGGAAAAGTAAAATTGTGAATTCAAACCTCATTAATGCATAATTAAGGTGGAAGCAAAGTTGTGAGCTCAAACTTCACTAAATGCATATTCAACTTTTTTTTTTTTTTTTTAAAGTGCTATGTTTATAACATTTTCACAATAAATCATAGATGGTAAGTTGTTACTAGTTCTAATTTGAACTTACCACTGAAATTACTTTTATGAGCACATTTCCAGATAAAGAGTATGATTTTGGGAGGAATTTTGTGTTTCCAAATCCATGTCCAAGAGTCAGATTGTCCTAAAACATCATTAGTGCTCAATCTTTGTGATAAAAGGTAAGCTGATTTTACTGAACAGATTCCTGAATGGTGCCTCCATATTAATTTGTTGATCTTGGACTGAATTTGATTGTGTATATTTGCCAACTAATAACAACTTGTCACTTAAGATTTGTTGTGAAAGTATTGTGAAAATGTAGTGAAAATGTTGTGAATATAACATTTTCCATTAAATATATATATATATATTTATATGTATATAACTTAAGGATCATTTAATACTACATCAAATAAAGTTTTTTTTAAAGAAAGTAAATAGGAGGAAGAACTAGGAAGAGATGAGATAAATATTTATTATTATTTAACTTGTGCTCTTGCCTCTTAGGGTACTTCGTTAACAGGATCTACTTACAAAATAGAAATTGAAGATCCATTAAAGAGTTTTTAATAGCCAAGAGTCTTGTAACTCAATTGGTTGACACTTTCTGATGTTTTCAACAAAGATATTCAACATTCGAATCTCCTATCCTTAACTATCGATATAATAATAAAAAACTAAAATAAAAACAAACAAACATAAGAAGAATACTCCTATATATGGATCTCCAAAATCATACATTGTGGTCCTAAATAAGAGGGAAATCTTCTCATCACTTTGTGTATGTACGATGACAAACTAGACATGTTAGGAGTAGGTGAGTTGGCAAAATCAAAAGGTAATTCCATATGACACAGTTCGAGTCTGTAAACTTGTACCGTTTGTCCAAGAATGATCATATAAAAAAAATATTCTGTGCAAGTGTTACTCCTAGTCCCATCCAGTGTGTAACCATCAATTCATTAGCTTTCAGCCACAGCACCCCCTAAAAGTCTAAGACTTTAGGCTTTAAATTGGGCTGGACCATTCTATAAAAGACCCCCTATATGCTGCTTTTTTCTCTTGTTTCTTGTTAACTTTAAGGTAGCACAATTGAGTAGGAATATATACTGGCCCAAACCCAAATGTTTTTGCTAAATTGTATACCCTTAAAATTTGGCTCCTCCCCTCAACGAAAAGATAATGTAAATTTAATTATATCTTTTTGAAGAATACATTTTTTTTTTAAAGATACAACTGTAATTTTATGTAATAAATAAAATATGTTTTATTTTTATAGGTAAGATAAATTTCAACTTTCTGCTCTATGATTTTTTTTTATCATTAAATTAAGACACCAAATTAATTTTTGGTGTAAGCGAGATTTGAACCTCATATCTTTTATTCGACTACATGAAATTTTACTGGTTGTGTTAACTGAAACTTAAAAAAAAAACCATATGATGATTCGTTAATCTTAAAAGTCATATAACAATATAACATCATTTTAACGGCTTTATTTTTCCCCTTTCTCAAAACCTAATTAAGCTGTTTGGTTCTCTCTATTAGTGAATAAGTAGTTTAGCAAATTTGCGTTACTACAAGAAAAGTTAAAATTGTTTGAATTTCTTTTTAGATACAAAAATGTATGAGATTTGAGTTTAGATGTTAGCCCAAAAGCATTGAAACTTGAGACCCAGGTTGAATCCAGGCCCAAATAAGTTTAAGCAAGCTTGCAAAGCTTGAACAAAAACAACACAAAGAAAATCAAAATATACTCATGTCTTCAATCATATTATATAAGTATCAATATATAATAATGCTTAGTTATAGTACGTAGTAAGACCATAGGGACACTGTGACTAGCATCTTATTGGGAAGCGTGTTCCACCAAACCATTATCTTAGCATTTTTCTAAGTCTCTAACTAACCCATTATGGAAAATATTTAGGCTAATCCCATATTTTTTAACATGTTGATTTATAATTTATAATTCAAAACTAGACCATCCCATCAAAATTATACTCAAAAACTACCTGTCGTTCTCCAACCCTCAGGCTAATTCCATGAATGTGACAGCCCCGAAGCCATCGAATAATCTAATCTCATTCCTTAATTAAACAATTAAAAGTGATTATAAAATAATAAACAAGATGCTTAGGGTTGAAAGTCATGTCAAAGTCACAAATAGGAGGGACATGGTCGGCTAATCCTTTGACACTTAAGTGTACTTATGTGGTCCTTTGGCTCCCTATGGTTTAAATGTTTATACACGAAAATAAATATAAACAAAGCCCAGTTTTTGTTGAGCCGAAAGGATTTGTAATTCAATGAAGTGGCTTTGGTTGTATTGTTGTCACTTTTTGAGACACTAGATCCGTTTTGGTGAACTAATTTTAGGCCTATTTTGTGTTTCACTATTTAGCATTGGGGCATGTGATGTGTTGCTAGTGGTTAGAGTTTAAATTGTTAAGAGTTAATAAGACATGAATTTGGATGATCTGGTGCTGCTGAAGCTACCTCATTACTTTGTATACCATCCCATCACAATAATTTATTGGTTAAATTGCAAATTATACCCCTAAAGTTTGGGGTGTTAGGATTTTACACCTTAAAGTTTCAAAATTTAGATTTTACCCCCTAAAGTTTGTGGGTGTTTGAATTTTACACTCTGACGTTTTAGAATTTGAATTTTACCCCCTAAATTTTAGATGTGTTTGGATTTTACTTCCTAAAGTTTAGAAGTATTTAGATTTCACACCCTGAAGTTTCAGGATTTGGGGGTATAAAATCCAAACACCCTCCAAAATTTAGGAGGTAAATCCAAATTCTGAAATATCAGAGTGTAAAATCTAAACACCCCCAAATTTCAGGAAGTAAAATCCAAAATTTAAAATTTCAGGGTGTAAAATCCAAACACTCCTAAACTTTAGGGGTGTAATTTACTCAAATTTATTTGATCCAAAATAAATTGGTTGGTAATCTTATGGATTGAGATGGGTTTCATTTCATTACGCCTCTAGAAATGGTTGTTGCTGATCATAACTCATATGCAATTAAGAATGACCAAAGAGATAGTGAGGAAGAAAAAACAATAGCAAAAAAATGATACTAGGGCCTAAGCTAGGACTAGGAGTACAATGGGTGTAAGAGGGAGTGATGGACCACAATATGGAGTCAAAGGTCTAATTCATGTGGCTAAGCCATGAATACCAAGCTTGATTGCTCTGGCTGCTCATAATTTAAGAGTAACTTTATGTGAGATTACAATATTGATTATGCCAAGTATTCCACCTAAACCGTGATCATTTGCATGATACAGCTTGATTATGGAGATCCCTAAACTGATATTCGCCTTAATATCTCAGGAGTTTCACATGAAATGATTTGGTATGGTTGGGATAGGTGTAAATGTCCCACATAAATTGATCACTTCTTTGAACTTAGGATTGCATTTTAAATCTTCACCTTGATAATTGCTTGAATGAGGGTTCCATTATCTTCTTTTTTTTTTTCTTTTTAACAAATGGTATTAAGATATTTGCTGTTGTAATTTGATTCAACGATAAAAAGAAATTATAATATAATATATACCATAGATTAAAAACTTATCATAATTAGTAGAAATAATTAAGCTTTTCCTAAATTAATAGAGACGTGAGTACAAAAAATTTAAGAGGTCAAATCACAAAATTAGTCTACGAAATCACTGCAGTTTCCATGACTTCTTGTAGTTTTATTTTATTTTATTTTTTATAGCTAAAAATGACTTTTTGTAGTTGTATATTCATCTGTAAGGTTGTATAAATGTTATAATAATGATTTAATGATTAAAATTTTATTTTAACAATTTAAAATTTTGAGATAATTGATAATTTATCATGATATCAGATCAGGTAATAGTAGTAATAATTTATCATTTTTTATTAATATTAATAATTTATCATTAGATCATAATCTAATTAAACTTTCTCCATTAAAAAAAAAAAAAAAACATGAATAGTGAATACATTGGAGTAGTAATGGGCCATCTCCTACATAACCAAATTCCCCTTAACCACAGGCCGAACAACACTTTGAGGGCCCTCATCAACCTGTCATACTCTTAATTATACAAATCTCATATATCTTTTTGTCATTCCAACTTTACAAGCTTCTTTTTCTTTTTTCAAAAAGAAAAATCTTCGCTAATTATTTTTAGCATAAACGACCAATAGCGAGCAAAAATAGGTTAGCTTTAGACATGTGGGTACCTCTTGGAAACTTTCATGAGTGGTCATGAGTTTGACAAGTGACTCAAGTATGGGTGTGTTCAAAGAAACTCCCTTTGCTTACTCAATTTTTTTGGCACAGATAAAATCCCACTAATTTTGCTACTTTTGGGCTACTTTTTGTTTAATTGAAATTGTTCTAAGATTAGGTGTGATTTACTGTAAATCCTACTTTTTCAAAACAGTTTATTTTGCTTTGAGTTTCATTCCTAGGAATATAGCATCATCACTTTTCTCAGTCATGAATAATTAAAACATGGATTATGCAAATAATGATCAGGCCAATGGCTATATTTGACTTAGGGTCCGTTTGAGATCTATTTATTTTGCTGAAAGTACTGTAGATAAAAGTAAAAATTAGTTGAAATAGTACAATGGAACCCATGAATAGTATCAAAAAGTGTAGTGGGACCCATGAATAATAGCAAAAATAAACTTAATAGTAAAATAAGTTGGCAAAAATAATTTTTTCCAAACCCACCCTTAGGGTGTGTTTGGATACCGTTTATTTGTTGAAAACTAAAAACTTATTACTGAAAACATTGTAGCAAAATAATTTATAAATGTGTGAATAGTGCTGTGGGACCCAAAGAGAGAGAGAAAACTATGTTTTGCTGACTTTTGTGGGTCCATGAATAGTACCCATGGACCCACAAATAAAACACAAACGCACGGATTAGCTAAAAAACGCCAATCCAAACGTACACTTAGTGTCCGTTTAAGAATAGCTTATCTAACTGAAACTGAAAACTTTTTACTAAAAGTACTGTAGACAAAAGTAAAAGTTAGTTGAAATAGTATAGTGAGATCCATAAATAGTACTAAAAAGTGTAGTGAGATCTATAAATAGTAAAAATAAAATAAATAGTAAAATAAGCTAACTTTTTAAGTTAGGCTAAACGCAAACCTTAGTATAGTACAGCTCAATGATATCCATAATATATATATATATATATATATAAAACAAATTTCAATCTTTGCCTAGCCTGCCCACTTTTTGATTGCCCATCTTTTTGTACAGGCCCAAATTATAGGCCCATTATATTTCAAATAAGAGATTTGGGTTAGTCAGCTCTGCTAAGTGGTAGTTAGCCTGTTTGTCTCTTATTTTAGTCAAACAACTTCAAAGTTTTCATCAGCAATTTTCTGATTGCAACTGTTTCTCTAGAGAAATAATTATGAAAAATTAGTTCATCATAATGACTTGAAGATCACAATGGGGCTCCAAAGCCATATGTTGTACACATTGCTTATTCTAACTTTTTAGTCTCTACTAGTTTCAATATATATATTTTTTTTCTACCTTTTCCTCTTGTTGTCAAATATACACTTTGAATGATAGTTTTCCATTTCTTTTTCTCCACCTTGAGTCCCAACAAAAGAAAATTATTAAAATTATATAAATTCATACTTGATTCTTTTTTCCATTTTCAATTTCTTATAGTTTTATTTATTTTTTATTTTATTTTCTGGTTTCATAATACTTGTTCCTCTTGTTGTCAAATATAATCACTTTGATTCTTTGAATGATAGTTTTCAAATTTTTTCCTCCACTTTGAGTCCCAAAAGAAGAAAAATTTATTGAATTTATATAACATCATATTTTATTTATTTTTTCCATTTTCAATTTGATTAATCTTTTTTAATACTCATGTGGCTAGCCAGCTTTGGTTCATCATTAATATATATTTTCCAAAAGTTTTATTTATTTATTATTCATTTGGTTTTTACAACTATTGGACAAAGTTTAATTTGGTTCCTTGATTATTATTATTGTCAACATAGCCATTCACATTTTAAAATCAACTCAATTACATCATTGGGTGTCTCCTACATTAAAATTTTGACTGGATTGTTTGATTTGGCACTTGGAACATGCATCAAATCTCTAAAAAAAAAAAAAAAACTCTAAAACGGTCAAAACTATTCACTTTTCTATGTCAAATAATCCCAATAAAGTTTTAATAAATGTGAAATTTAAGAATAAAATTAAATTGACTTTAAAAGTTGAGGAACTAAATTAATAATTGATGATTTTTCGATTATAAAAGAATCAAATAAAAAAATAAAAAATATATTGATTTTCTGGGCCATGGAGATTTGTACCCAAAGATACTAAAGCCCAATTGGAATAGTGATCTCTCCTAACTAAGCCCTAGCCCTAGCCCATTTGAAATACATTTGTCAATTTTATTTCCATGACATGTGGTACTGCTGAACATGCTTACTACAAGTCCATGCTCGGCCTAGTGTATATTAGATTTCATGCCATTCACAAGATGTTGGGTTCAATTCTTCAAACCACACAAATTCAAGGGATTAGTCAGGCCCATTAACAATGCAGTGAATCTGACCCTATGTCTACGACCCATCAGAAAAACATTAAGCACTACTGGGTGACCCAGCCCACGAAAACAAGTTTTGCTACCTTTCAAATTTCAAAATTCGAAAAGTTTCAAAGCCGAAAAAAAGGGTCAGAACCAGCTGTATCCCAATTCCCCCCAAAATAGCATTTTCAAAATTTGAAAATCCAGCCAATCGAGAAATAGACGTTTCAAACGGACACTCTTTGCAAAACCTCTTTATATATGTACCACTAGTTACTTTACAAGGCTCCATTCAAATCCTCTAGATCTCATTTTCTCATCCAAAGTTAAAAAAAAGCCCCAGACGTCTTTGTATACGTCTTTGGCAAACCTTGTACCTTTGTTTTACTAGCAATCAAAATCAACCAAGAATGAGAGAGTGCATCTCAATCCACATTGGTCAAGCCGGTATCCAAGTGGGTAATGCCTGCTGGGAACTCTACTGCCTTGAACATGGCATTCAGGTAACCCTTTTGCTTCAACAACAACAAAAAAAAAAAAAAAAATTAGTCTTTTATATAAACACACACATAAAAATTAGGCCTTTGTTTTCTATTGGGGTAGTACTAATTTTCATTGTTGTTCTTTCTCTAATTTTTCAGCCTGATGGACAAATGCCTGGTGACAAAACAGTTGGAGGAGGAGATGATGCCTTCAACACCTTTTTCAGTGAGACCGGCGCCGGGAAACACGTCCCTCGTGCTGTGTTCTTGGATCTGGAGCCGACTGTCATTGACGAGGTCAGGACCGGGACATACCGCCAGCTTTTCCACCCTGAACAACTCATCAGCGGCAAAGAAGACGCTGCTAACAACTTTGCTAGAGGCCATTACACAAGTAAGCAAAAAAAATCCATGTCCCAAAGTCGCCTTAAATATTCAATTGTACACAAAATCAAGATCTTCACATATTGCTTTTTGTGTTTTGGCAGTTGGGAAAGAGATTGTGGATCTGTGCCTTGATAGGATCAGGAAGCTTGCTGATAACTGCACTGGGCTTCAGGGGTTTTTGGTTTTCCACGCTGTTGGTGGAGGAACAGGTTCTGGGTTGGGGTCTCTGCTTCTTGAGAGGCTGTCTGTGGACTATGGAAAGAAATCAAAGCTGGGTTTCACTGTCTACCCGTCCCCTCAAGTTTCAACCTCTGTTGTGGAACCTTATAACAGTGTTCTGTCCACTCACTCACTCCTGGAGCACACTGATGTCTCGGTGCTACTTGACAATGAAGCCATTTATGATATTTGCCGCAGATCATTGGACATTGAGAGACCCACTTACACCAATCTCAATAGGCTTATTTCTCAGGTATGATTGCTTTTTAAAATAAAGCATCATTGGCTGTATGTCACATTTATTAGTAGATTGTCGTTAAAGGAGTGATTTTTATGAATGTAGTTTAGCATTTGGTATGAAAATACATCATTTAACATGTGCGTTTTGAAAAATAGTGTAATTTTCACCAGCATAGTTTATTGTTGGATAAAATTTTTGAAATTTGCATAGGCTTATTATTTCACAGGTATAGAAAAAAATTATTTTATCATTGGCTACATGTTACATTTGATCGCATTAGTACTTAGTGTCCCTTTGGGTTGAAATGTGCATTCTGGGGGTAAAGGCCTGATTTTGATGAACGTTGTTTAGCATTTGGTATGAGAACGCATCTTTGGAAATGTAAAAAATTTCAATTTAGTGTGATCGTTACCAACATAATTTGTGAAAAGTGCTATTATTGAGAAATTTTGCAGTATGAAAACATTTTTCTTTTTAAAAATAGAAAATTTGAAAAAGCATCCTATGAGCTGAGAATTGAAAAAAAAGTTTTTTTTTTTTTTTTTTCCTTACTAAATCGCGGGCCAAATGGTCTCCAAGTTGCTCCAAGTTATACGTTGCTGATGATAAATTGTGGTTTGTATGCAATGCAGGTGATTTCTTCATTGACTGCATCTCTGCGTTTTGATGGTGCATTGAATGTGGATGTGACAGAGTTTCAGACCAATTTGGTCCCATATCCAAGGATTCACTTCATGCTTTCATCATATGCACCAGTTATCTCAGCTGAGAAGGCTTACCACGAGCAGCTCTCTGTGTCTGAAATCACCAACAGTGCATTTGAGCCCTCGTCCATGATGGCTAAATGTGACCCTCGACATGGAAAATACATGGCTTGTTGTTTGATGTACAGAGGTGATGTGGTCCCCAAGGATGTGAATGCAGCTGTGGCCACCATCAAGACCAAGAGGACTATTCAGTTTGTTGATTGGTGCCCAACTGGGTTCAAGTGCGGTATCAATTACCAGCCTCCAACTGTGGTTCCTGGTGGTGACTTGGCTAAGGTTCAAAGGGCTGTTTGTATGATCTCCAACTCGACTAGTGTGGCTGAGGTGTTCTCAAGGATTGATCATAAGTTTGATTTGATGTACGCGAAGAGGGCCTTTGTGCATTGGTATGTTGGTGAGGGTATGGAGGAAGGAGAGTTTTCAGAGGCTAGAGAGGATTTGGCTGCATTGGAGAAGGACTATGAGGAAGTTGGGGCTGAGTCTGCTGAAGGAGAAGATGATGAGGGTGATGAGTATTAGGTTGTGGGCAGTGTTGGTGTAGTGTTCTGCCAATGGACTCATTGGTGTGAATTTAGGCTTAAGTGTCTGTAGCTGCCTTATGTTTTAAAGTTTCTTTAGATGTATTCTGATGTTGGTTTAATGGAATTGGAACTATCTTTGCTCAAGTAACACATTTTATATCATAATTGCCAAAGTAATTGAGACACGACCAAATCAATTAAAATTAGCTAGCTCAATTGGGGAAAAATATCATTAGCTTCCTTTTCTACAAATGCTACTAGAGATGTAGTTTTGGTCCGGTCATCTCTAGCAGCAGACCAGTTTTTAGTGGAAGAGAAGTCAAACTCAATTTTAGAGGAAGATTTTTTTGAAGTATATAAGAATAAGCCAAATGAAATGTCGTGATGAGATGAGGGGGTGCATTATGAACAAAAATAAACACTTGTGTTGATTTGTTTAATAAAATGTCAGTACTTGCCAATTTAAATTAGATTACCATGTTCTTTCACATGCCATCATATATTGGAAGTTTTTGACGATTCATCATGTATAAGGGGTGTATTGAGGGGGCCATGCTGACTACAACAAACCCCCCAAGTCTCCCCGGGCCAAACAACTTACCAGATAGATGGCCAAAGAATAGCTCTGTCGATATGTTTCCCCAACGGATGACAGGTTCCAAAGAATATAGCTCATGCTTCTCTAAATTTATATAGATAAGAGCATCTCCAACTGTGTAGGCAAAAGCATAAATTCTCTATAATAGAGAATGGGGATCACAAAAACACTCTCCAATGGGCTACTTTTTTTTTTTCTATTATAATAATCAGGTGGTGAATAAAAAAATGTTGGAAGATGTGTAATTGTTAAAAAAAAAATAAATAATGAATGAAGAAATAATATTTAAATGAGATAGAGAATGGGATAGAAAATATGTTGGAAAGTGTATTTGAAAAATTTGATGAATTTGCTGGAGATGCTCTAATGGTTGATGATTTTTTTAATATCCCTTTCTTGAAGCATCTGAGATGGTAAATTTATGCAGTTTTAAATTTTTAATGGCTTCATTTTCTCACCTTATAATTTTTAAAGAATTGAGAGAGGATATGTGAGTTCATTCCAAGGGTGAATTGGTTATATGGAATTTTGGTGAATTGGTTTGTCCCAGTGGTGATTTAAACCAGGAGATGATAGTACAAAATTATGTATAAGACAAACAAAATGTGACATGATGAGAGAGGATGTTTGATTCCCGAACACAATGAAATTACTGGTTCTTGATGGCAACTCAGTATAGTGACATGCAAAAGGAAATTCTGATCAATTGATGAAAGAACTGGTTCTATTGAGAAGCTTTGGTCCAGAAAAATCGTTTGGTTTTAACCAAATATTCCACCTTTTTCTATTGCTAACCACATATTCCACCTTTTATTATCACAATGGAATATTTTCCAAAAGATCTGCATTATAATTTATGAGTATATGTTCGTACTTGCCAATTTAATTTAGATAGATTACCATGTTCTTCACATGCCATTATGACAGAAAAACCAACGCATATTGTCACTGACTCCAAACTCTAACAACGTAGTAAAACGAATATGAGGATGCAATTAACAACTTAAGAAACATAAGAAACTGAAAGGCCCACATAATTGAGGGGGCCATTTGGTCTAGCAGATATAGGACAAATGGATTCCAAAGCACCAACCAAGAATATCTTTTATTGATATGTTTCCCAAGCAGAATACTCACTCCATTCCTTTTCCCATTCTTAGCAACAGTCTTGCACTCTTGCTCCATAATATAGAGTCTATATAGCTTCCCGCCTTTTCATCGATCCCAACTCTCCTTCTCACACACACAACACAAGCTCACCTTCAAGATCTAACAATGTCTAGCAGAAGATTAGATTCTACAATTGCAACAGAAGATGAGGTTAAAGATCTCATTGTAGAACTTCAAGCACTGTTATCCACTGAGGTGGACAGGAGCAGGACAACAAAGGTAGGAAAACTCACATTGTGTATAAGCATACATAATAACATATGTTATATTGGTATTGCTCAGCCCCATTTTTTTCTTTTTGGTTAAGTGTTGTTATTGCTTAACTTGGTTTTGTCTTGCAAACTTTGTTATCATTGTCCAGGTTCTGGAAGAGATTTGCAATCATATAAAGAGGCTGCAGAAAGAGGTTGACAACCTGAGCAAGAAAATATGTGGACTACTGGGGCCTCCAGACACTAGTAGTAATGTTGATTTTGCTGAAGTCCTCAAGCTAGTAATGGAATTGTAGGCACAGTATTTCTACTATTGTATGTACCTAACTGTTATATCAGTTATCACCATGTATATCTTCTTTCTGCCTTAAATGTGTTTTCCAATATGCCTAGATTTACTCATGCTGGCTGATGTATATCCCAACAATAAGTAGAAAGGAGATTAAATTCAATAAGGATTTGATATAAATACCCAGTTTACACCTCCAATAATAATGTGTCACATCAACTTTTTAAAAGTAAAATTAAAAAAGATAAGATCTCATACACATAACAGAGGCATTTACCATTATTAAAATTACATTATGCAGTGTCATGTCAAACCCGTGATTTTGTCTTTGGTCTCACTTTTTTCCCCCTAGTTTCTTCGAAACTTTGATCGTCATCTTCTTTTTATCATTGTGTGTAGATAAGTTAGGAAATCAAAAAAAGCATGTGTAGATAAGTTTCACTTATTTTGACTGATCGAGATTCGTGTAGATTTCAAATCTAGCTTTTTCTCTCAGTCATTTGATCTAGGGTTTTGATAGATATTAAGTATATATAAATACAAACCTTAGAGCACATTTTTACACATTCAAGAGGGGAGTGTTATGTACACAGATTTGGAGATTTTCCATACCCTTTTGGAACTATAGCGGGAGACCTTGTGCAAACAACAAAACCAGTTATAAAGCAAAGTTGTTGATCTAAATCTTTGAGTGAAGATCTCAAAGTCAGAAACTAGAGAGTTTGTGTTGCTGATCCAAATCTTTGAATGGAGATATCAAAGTCACAAACAAGGGGAGTTTGTGTGCAACAATTTCACAGTAGAAGAGTCCATGGATTCGGAGCTACGTGTGGTCACGCAAGTAAGTACTATATGAGGTAGCAGTAGATTTAGGATTAAGTTTACTGTATAAACTTCAATTCTATTAGTGAAATGTTGCTTTGAGGATTGTTTAGATTAAATCATCTCCAAGTTTTTTTTACTTTGAAACCACAATTTTAAAAGTTTTCCGGGGTCATCATTCTTGGTATACATGCGATTTGTGAATGTTTGATATTTGTTTAAATCAGATCTATTTCATAATTAATCTAATTAATTATTTGTTTAAAAGTTGATTAAATCTGAGACAACTAGTGTCTAAAACCCTAACACAACTCATTTAAGACAATTTGTTTTTGACCGAACTTGATCTTGGCCAAACTTGATTGATTCAAACTCTAACTTAATTGAACCAACTTGTGCCAAAATTGAGTTGGGCTTGTTTTCTATGGGTGTCACAGTAGCTGGGGTAGGGAGTTGGATGGACAATGTGTGTGTGTGTACGTGTGTGTGTTTGAGAGAGAGAGGGAGAGAGAGAAATTTCTCTATGGACTTTGAATTCTCAATCAACAATGGCATCTTTGGTGGTGGTGTCTTCAATAAAACCAATGACTTCCCTCAGATCCAATGGTATCTATGACGGCATCTCACATTGGTGGTGGGATTTTTAATTTTTTATGATAAATATAATTTTCTAATTATATTAGTTGAATATGATAACAATGAGAATAAGTGGACTTTGAATTCTCAATCAACAATGGCATCTTTGGTGGTGTCTTCCGTAAAACCAATGACTTCCCTCAGATCTAGTGGTGTCTATGACGGCATCTCACATTGGTGGTGGGGTTTTTAATTTTTAATTTTTTATGATAAAATTAATTTTCTAATTATATTAGTTGAATATGATAACAATGAGAATGGGGTCTAGGTCTGATTCTTTGTAGTAACTCCTATTTCTCTATTTATAAAAAATATGATGTGTCACATTGGTATAGGATGGTGTAAATAGTTGCATTTGCATCAAATCATTATTAAATTTAATCTCTTCTCTAATCGTATTAGCTAACAGAGTTTAAGGGGAGTGATTGTTTATTTATTGTATATCAATTCTTCTACGACCACAACTTTTGTCAAAACTTTAAAGTGATTGATTGTAAAGGGTAGACAATAATTTATACATAATAGACCCACTACTTATTCTCCACTATTCACAATCAACTACATCAAATTTGTGGCGAAAGTAATGCAACAAAAGTTGTATCCCTGAATTTTTCTCATAATTTATGTAGGGTAGATAGATTTATTGATGCAATTTCCATTAATATAAGGACATCATATATAACTCCAAGAGCCTTGTAAGTCAATTAGCAAATCTAGTTTGTCCAACAAAGACCTATAGGGTTCAAATTCCCACTCTCCTATTATAACTATTGAATTTATAAAAGCAAAAAAAAGAAAAGAAAAGAAAAAGTCATCATATTATATTTATATGAATCCTTTAATAAAAGTGTTAGAAATAACTCATAGTAACTCACAACACCATTAAAAAAAAAAAAAAAATTTTCTAATATCATTACACCATTAACTTTTTCCAATAATATAAGCACCTCGTATGAAACCTTTAATAAAATGTAAGAAATAAATCGTGGCCATAAAACGTAAGACAAAAATTGCACTAGGAAACCAACATAAGGACGACCACGCCATTGGGGTCAAGTATTGTCCCTTTCTTGATTTTGGGTTCCACCAGAACCGTCTTATCACCCCATCCAATTGCTCGCACAGAGCTTTTGGGAATTGGATGGTTGACATATGATAAGCTGGAATGGTCTGAGCGACTGACTTGATAAGGGTGGCTCTTCCTGACCATGATAGGTTCTTACTTTTCCAACTACTCAATTTATTTTCCAATCTTTCCTTCACTGGTTGGAGATCCTTGCATCTACTAGAAGTGAAGAAAAGTGGAACCCCCAGGTATTTTGTATTGGGTGGGAGCCTATTGAGACCCCAACAAGATTTTATTTGATTTAAGAATTGCTGACTTACCCCTTTAGAGGGAAAAATTCCAGATTTCTCTACATTAACTTTCTGCCCTGACCATGAGCAATATTTCTCTAGGCAGATCTTGAGCGAAGATAATTTAGACATCTTGGCCTTGGAAAATAAAATAACATCATCTGCATAGCACAATTTTGAGATGGGAGGAGCATTACTAGACACTTTAATTGCAGTAAGCTTCCCACGATCCACTTCTCTACTAATAAGCCTCATTAGCACTTCGCTTCCCAAAATAAACAAATATGGTGACAGTGGATCTCCCTGTCTAAGGCCCTTAGATGGGGTGAAGCTTGGGCATTTACCACCATTAAGCAACACCGAGTATTGCACAGTGGACAAACATTGATGGATCAAATTTGTAAACTTGTTGCTAAACCCAAATGCTTTGAGAGTCAGAGATAAGAACTTCCATTCCATTCGGTCGTAAGCCTTTTGAAAGTCAATTTTTAATGCCTAAGAAACCTTTCTTCTTCTTTGTTTTCTTGAAACTATGCACAACTTCTTGGGCGATTACTACATTCTCAGCGATCCATCTATTAGGGACAAATGCCACTTGAGTTGGGTCAATCATACGTGATAAGAGAGGCCTTAATCTGCTCACTATCAGAAAAAAACTGTCTTTGTGTTATGCTATTAAGAGCGAAGTATAAGGTTAGATCCAACTGGTTGAACCACCAAACAGCGGGTAGCTCATTTCCCACTTGGAGAAGCATTGAAGGTACAAAACATCTTATGGCTCAAAGTGCTTGCTTCCAAGTTGGTAATGGGAATTCTATTAGAACTTGGTTAGATCCGTGGATTCTTGATTTACCTTTTTTCATCCCTCGCCCAATGGAAGGCTCTAATCCAGACAGTGCACTGATTGTGTCTCAACTCATTAATCCAAGTCATAAAGGGTGGGATTGTCATAAGCTCATAAACTTATTTGATGAACAAACTGTTAAAGCTATTCAGAGAATTCCTATATCCTTCCACTCACAAGCAGACAAGTGGATATGGACTGCCACTTCTAATGGGCAAATATCAGTGAAATCAACTTATTGGCTTGGTTGGAGAGAGAACTCGCCTACTAGTTAAGATGTGTCAAGGGGAGAAATTTGGAAAACCAAGATTCATGAGAGACTAAAAATGCATTTATGGAGGATTGCAGCAAATTGTCTCCCTACTAAATCCTTTTTGGCTAGATATATTAATATTGGAGACACATCCTGCTCATTATGTGGCATGGAAGAAGAGACTTGTCTCCATTTATTTGTTATGTGCCCATTGACTAAAGTTATTTGGTTCAACAGCCATTGGGGGTTCAAGTTTGATGGTCTGGGTCTCTCTTCCTCCTCCCAATTCATTCAAACCTTAATCTCTCCTCTGGATACAGTTGGGTTGAATTCATCTAATAAGGCAGAGTTTTTACTACTCGGTGCAGTGATATGTGATGTGGTATGGAAGTTAAGAAACCAAGTTCAATTTGAGGGAGTTTCTCCCAATTTGGATGGGATTTTGTTAAAGATATCCAGATCTATTGTAGAGTTTAGGAAGGTTCTTGATATCCCGAGGGGGTCATCAAGCAATAGGATCCAATCAGCTTAGTCTAAACCAGATAGGGACACTATTAAGATCAATGTTGATGCTGCTTGCAATATTGAGAGTTCATCCATTGCAGCTGTAGCTAGAGATTGGAGAGGGGAAGTGGTGTTTGCTTGTTCTAAAAGAGTAAACACCACACTCCCTCTCCAAGCAGAGGCTAAAGCTATAATCTGGGCCCTCAACTTGGCAGCAAACTTGGATGTTGACTCCATTTCCATCGAGAGTGACTCAAAGTCCTGCATTGATGCGCTGAGGTGTCCTAACCGGGATGTTCCTTGGAGAATAAAAACCATCTACTCTGATGTTTTAGCCTTAAAATTGAATTTCTCTAATTGTAGATTCAGTTGGGTGGCTAGAGAAGCAAATGTTGCTGCTCATGTTTTAGCCAAGTGGTCTTTGTCAAACAACTACTTTGGCTCTTTTGATGTGGGGTTGGGGCCTCCTTGCTTTGTTTCCGTTATTAGAGCCGAGGCTCTTTCATTGCCTGTGTAGTTTTGTTCTTGCTTAATAAAATTGCTGGTTCATCAAAAAAAAAAAAAAAAAAAAAAAAATTGCATTAGGAAAGATTCTTCGCAACGCATCCTAACTTAAATTGCAAGCTACGCAGCAAGTCCGCTATATAGAGCTAGACTTAAAGTCATCCGACATTGATGGAATTTGAAAGATGTTCACTTCAATTGAATTATGAGGGAGACTCAATATGAGGGAGACTCATAGAAAAATGTCCAAGATGTTAACTTCAAGTTTAATTTCTGCACTTCAATTGGATTCAAAAGGATAATATTTCGAGAGAAACGCGTTAATGTTAATTCAAAGTTTGAAAAAATAAAAAAAAAATGCTAGTGCCAAGGGGGCATAACTCACCCACACCAAGTGACAAATTATAAGTAGTAGAGAAAAAGTAGTGGGGCCACAACTTTACCACTCATAACTTGCCACGTGAGTGAGTTGTGGCAAAAGTTGTATTATTTGTTATGATCCTAGCCTTTTTCAAAAATGTTATCCTAGTTATTTGACACCATTTGGTCGAGTTGATATCTCAGGAGAGAGCATAGGTTCAAGCTATGGGGGTAGTAGGCTAGCGAGATATGTAGTAATGTAAGTATTTTTAAAATGTGGTCAACATCAATTGTGAATATGTGTCTGAAATAGTGAATGTAAACTAGATATTTTTTGGAAAAATAAATATCGGATCTTTTACTAATGAGTCAATTCTGTATTTCATTTTTTTTTTTTCTTCAAAGAAAATGGCCAATTTTTATCACTTTTGGGAGAAGGTGTACAATTATTATTACTCCACTTTGCATGGTAATAATATTATTAATGTAAACTAATAATTTTCCTTTTAATTATTATAAGGCTGTCTTTCTTGAGTCTCGAGTGATGCATATAACAATCAACCATTTGGCCTTGTATCTCATATATCAATCAATCAAAGAAATTACACCATTTACTGATTTCACTTATCTAGTGAGCTCACACCGAACAAGAAAGTGCGAGAAATAAATCGTGGGCCAGGATTAAAAAGGGAACTTGTAAGAAATTTTCGAGGAAAGATCATGCGGGTAGATCTCAAGTAAACTTCTGCGCTAGATCTATAGGATTCAAAGAGAATAATTTCGTGAAAACCACGTTGGTATTTATTCAAAGTCAAGAAGAGTGGCGACTTTCAGTCTTGGGAAAAGTTTGCATTTCAATTATTAAAGCGTGTTAAGAGTGATGCATATATATAAGAATAAACCATTTGCCATGGGCATTGCACTCATCAATCAATCAGACGCTTTATTTTAACATGGCTCCCTCTGTCTCCATTTCCATTAATCTGGTATTAGCATTATGGGTTCTTTGTATATTCACGCACTCGACAACTATCAACTATGGTTGTTGCAGCTAAGTCATAAGGCTAGAACTAGAATCCAAGGCTCTGCTGGAGAGTGGGTGGTGGAGTAGTAACTACACCACCAATGGTTCCTCCTTAAGTCATTGCGCGTGGCGTGGAATTAAATGCAATGATGGCGGAAGCGTCATAGAGATAGACATGGAAAGGGTCTATCTGGGAGATAAGTTTCGAAAATTCAACTTCTCATCCTTCCCAAATTTAGAAGTTCTTTTTCTTGATAATAGTAATACTGGACTCCAAGGAAGCATCCCGCCAGAGATTGGTACTCTTTCTAAACTCACCATTCTTTCTCTATCCATGAATAATCTCACAGGTATTTTGCCTCTTTCACTTGCAAACCTCACTCAATTAAAGGCGTTTTTCATTTACAATAATCTAATCAGTGGGTCCATCCCTGACGAATTTTGGGAAATTTAAAGAATCTTCGATATTTAGATATAAGTACAAATGCTTTCAGTGGACCAATCCCCACAGCTATATGTCTTTTAACCAATCTCACCAATTTGTTTGCGACAGATAATAAACTCAGTACTGGTGAGTTACCTCCTTCGCTTGCCAACCTCACTCAGTTAGAGATATTTGAAATTTCTTCTAACCTAATTAGTGGGTCCATTCCTAAAGAATTGGGACATTTAAAGAATCTTTTTCTATTAAGTCTGAGTAGAAACACATTCACCGGGCCAATCCCTTCAACACTTAGCAGCCTTCTAACCAGTCTTTCACATTTGGATCTGTCTTCCAATGAAATCAACGGTTCTATATCATCAACAATTAGATTTTTAAAGAACCTAGAATACTTGGATCTACAACAAAACAAGCTCACTGGTTCCATTCCCACAGAAATCGGCTACATGAAGAATTTGAGAATTTTGTCCCTTGCTTGGAACCAAATTAGTGGCTCCATCCCTGCAGAAATAGCAGATTGCTCTTGTTGAACAACATAACTCTAAGCCACAACTACTTAACAGGAACCATTTCCTTTGACATGAGTAACTTTTATTTGTTACAATATTTAGATCTTAGCTATAATAACCTTAGTGGTTCCATTCCTCGAACTATTAATCATTTAACTATTTTGGAAACTCGATAGGAATCAAATCAGTGGCTTTATCCCCATGGAAATAACAGATTGCACGAGCTTGAAACACTTGTCATTAAGCCACAACTATTTAACTGGAAACATTCCCTCTCTCATTGGTTATCTTCGTTTCTTAAATGCTATTGACCTAAGTCATAACAATATCAGCGGAGATATTCCATTTGAACTTGGGGATTCACCATCTTTAGAGCTCTTGGATTTTAGCTACAATAATCTTACCGGTATCATTCCCAGTATTTCTATTTCAATAAAAATGACAAACTTTTCATACAATTCATTGCATGGTCAGATCCCAAATGGCTACTTAAATTGTACACCTTACACATTTATTGGCAACAAATATTTATGCGGTGACATCCAAGGTTTCCCTCCTTGCTTTCCAACTTCCCCAAACAATAACAAATCAATTGTCCACCTAATAAAAATTGTTGTTCCCCTCAGCTTTTTCCTTGTGGTTTTACTTGTTGGGTTTTTTTTCCTCTCTCGACGTGGGGATAAGGAAACTAAATATGAGTCAAGTGAAACAAAGAATGGAGACTTAGGCTGCGTTTGGTTCAATGTAAATTGAATTCCGAGTGTAAAATGAATGCAGGGGAAAATATTTTTGGAAAGGAAAATATTTTCAAGTGTTTGGTTGCATTCCAAAAAATGCTTTGGAAAATATTTTCTAGTGTTTTCAATATGGAATTATGATGGAAAAATTGCATATGAAGACATCATCGAAGCAATAAAGGACTTTGACATTAGTTGCTGCATCGGGACAGGCAGTTATGGTAGTGTTTACAAAGCACAATTGCCTAGCAGTAAAGTAGTTGCCATAAAGAAACTTCATCGCTTGGAGGCTGAGAACCCAACATTTGACAAGAGTTTCAAAAATGAGGTCAAAATGTTAGCAGAAATCCGACATCGAAATATTGTTAAACTTCTTGGCTACTGTTTGCATAATCGATGCATGTTTTTAATCTGAGAGTATATGGAAAGGGGAAGCTTGTTTTCAGTCCTAAGCAACAATGTTGAGGCTGTGGAATTTGATTGGATGAAGAGGATGAACGTCATCAAAAGTACAACACATGCCTTATGTTACATGCATCATGAATGTGTTCCGGCAATTGTTCTTCAATTTTTCTTTTCAGACCAGCTGGTCCAGATGATCCCACAAATTTCTATAGTCCTCCGTAGTGTGTCCCTGGTCCTAGTGGTACTGGCAATAAAGGCTTTGATTGCGCCTCATGGGGTTTCCTGCCATCTTACTTGGTCATTTGAAGAACGACTCATTCTTGATCTTCTCAAGAACCTGGTGCACCGGTTCTCGGAACACCGCATTAACCACCTGAGTGTTGGCAAG
Source organism: Notholithocarpus densiflorus (assembly GCA_030021035.2). NCBI lineage: Eukaryota > Viridiplantae > Streptophyta > Magnoliopsida > Fagales > Fagaceae > Notholithocarpus > Notholithocarpus densiflorus. Next base: position 145,655 of record JARYZH020000221.1, on the reverse strand, counting down.
CCCTAGCTGCCCAGCAAAGTCTCTTCGAGGTCGGTTGTTATTGTACCGGTTCGACCTGAAATCCCTCCATTTTATATACTAGCAAGTTGTCCAGTGTTTTCATAAAATAAGTATATAGATATAAAAGTAAAACATTAAGATTAAAGGTAAATGAAAGACATTACATCTTTTTTTACTTTTCATTTTTTTTTTCTCATGTATGCAGAGTTGGCCTATACTATGGTGGTGACTGAAAAATGTGATGTTTATAGTTTTGGAGTGGTGGCATTAGAAATATTAATGGGAAGACATCCAGGTGAGCTCATGACATCATTATCAACATCTCAAAGTGTGATGTTAAATGAAATATTAGACCAACGTCTCCCACCTCCAAACCGTTTGGTTGCAGAGGATGTTTTTCTTGTTGCTGCAATTTCATTTGCTTGCTTACACACTAAACCAAAGTCCAGGCCGACAATGAAATGGGTGTCCCAAGAATTTCTCTCTCAAAAGAAACCGGTAACAAACCCCTTACATTCAGTTTCACTGTGGCAACTGAGGAACCAAGAAAATTATACGATTGGAGAGAGTGAAACTCAGTAAGGAATGGAGAGTGAAACTCAATAAGGAAGTGCTTGTTTTTCAGTTGAGAACCATATTGTTTGACGAACTTCTATGGCAAAAAATGTTGTGTTACAATAACAATACCTTAAGAATCTTGTGCAAGTTGTGTGTGTTGTTCTTTATGATTTGTAACTTGTATTTTGCAACATGAAATTTATGTCTTTTCCGCTTTTCTAATGCCACACATCTAAAATTCCCATAACCAATCGCGGAAGTTACAAAGGTTGATTTATATGCTTGATGCCGACACTAGTTCAAGTTATTCCATAAGATTCAGCAATAATAAAGACAAATTTCAATAAGTAAAAACAAGCAGTAATAAAACCTCCCTTGCTATCTACTCCCAAAGACACACAATCCTCTCTCTCTCGTCCCTTCCTTAATAAATGATTTAAGGGAAAATTCTTACTACCTCATGCAAGAAAGTCTTTCATCAAAGTTTTTGTATAGGGCATTTGTTAATAAATCATTTTAGAAAAGTTTTTGTAGGGACTGGGTCTGAGCACTTCTACTATTGGAAAAGCGGACTCAGGCCCAACTAGTCCAATACAATAAATTTGTAAAGAATGGGTTTAAGAACTAGGCCTCAGTGAGGATAGCAACGAATAAACATGGTTATGAGCCTACTAAGTGATGAAAAAATGGGCTTGGAGTGCGAAAATCTGTCTTGGACACTGGTCCGAGGAGCTATTTGTTCTTATTATTTCCTCAGTGCTTGGTTACAACGGTTACCAAGAAGATACAGGTTGCTACTATTTTTTCTACTTTCAATCTCCCTCCCCCTTTTCTGGAGGACTCCTTACCTTACATATCATTTTTTGGTTGATCTTGGTCCTCCATTTGTTGGTCGTGCAGGTCACTACTTGAGTGCTTGTCCCATCAGCCGTCGTCCCAAACCTTCTGTGAGTTGCAGCAACCAAAGCAACACTGTTCAGGTGTCATTTGCTCATTAATGCTGTTCAGGTATCATTTGCTCATTAATGCTGTTCAAGTGTCATTTGCTCATTAATACGGCCAGAACGTTAGTTGTGGGCATTTAATATGGAGGTGACAGTTTCTCCTTGAATTGTTCTTCTGCCGAGCTCTCATGGCTGACTTGTTGTACTCGTCCTGTTTCTTAAGATGCTCTATGAGGCTGTCCTCGATGGCGTGCTGCTCTTCCCTTCTATGATCTCGGTTCGCCGAGAACGGGATTGTCCTCGGCGACGCTCCTTCGCAATTCGAACTTTCTCCGTTCGTCCTCAGACATTTCTTCTTCCTCGGTGCGGGCCTTGGGCTTAGTACGAAGTGGGCCGAGGTGGCTAAATTCTTTGACCCCACAGTTTTAATACCCACTTTTATGGAAAATATAAAAAGCTATAAAAAAAAAAAGTTAATTATCTTTTTTCTTTACCACAAATAGTTACATTTTTAAAAATGTTTCCTAAACCAAAGCCCTTAAGACTTTTGTTAACTTTTCCCTTGAATTTATATCTCCTCATGGTGGCGGGCAATAATTCCAAATCTCAAACGGCGACTACCTTACTGGAACACAAAATTAGACAATAAAACAAATCAAGCCCCACGGCCGAGACATCACTCCACCAAAATAAGCATGTCCTAGAAACTATTAGCAAAAGGATGAGGGAGAGAGGGAGAGAGAGAGAGAGCATGTCCCAAAACCAAGATACAAGGCACTACTAGCTTGGAATAGCTTCTAAAATTAGAAAAGAATACAAACTTCCATTCCTTCTACTAGACAAATTTCTTGTTTTCTATTGACTACAAGAACGTACATTTAAGCCCAACTTAGAGCATACCAAAAACCTATGATCACATCTGCACTCCATAAACTCAACTCTTAATATGAACATGAAAGAATCTCCACTAAACAAGAAGAATCCCATCAGTGAAATCTCACACAACATCCATGTAATTTGCATTAACAGAACTTGAGATTCCATTTTGTCACTTTTGCTAACAAAATTTGTTGAAAGTGGATGATAGTCATGTTCAGTGTAAGACCACAAACAGTCAGTTAACCTAATTTTCGTTTTAGAATATAGGTATACCCAGTCGGGCCTGCTCTCAACCACAATCAGTGTAAGATCACAAAGAATTACCCACATCGCTTATACCTCAGATTTTAAGGAATGCCTAACACATACTAGATCATCCAATTTATTGCCGTCCATTTTGTATAAGGAGACATCTTGCATTTGCATGTAGTGATCCTGTGCTTCCTTCCTAAGACTTTTAAAAGGCATGACTTCCCATTTACTGTAATTTGAGTACTTCCTGACATTGCTCATGTCTGGAGATCCTGAGATGGGCCCATTGCTGTCAGGCTCCACATTGCCCCACACCTTACAACTACCAAACTGGCCCAAATCACCCACCTGACTACCTTGACTCTTCTTTAAGTGCAAAGCTGCAGCGTGAGCTCTGCTAATCATATCTCGACTAGGTACATCTGACCAGTCTTGCTTCCTCTTGGATCTCATGGGAGAATGGATCCTAATAACCTGACAGACATGAACCCTAGTCATTTGGAGAGAATAATTGGTGCATATGGGCCTGAGGTAATTAGAGCGTATGATAGCTTCTCAGAGGGGAGAAAAGAGTAAAATGAAGAAAGAGTGAATATCCTTACACCAAGGCATTCTAGAAGCTGATAGTATGCTCTCCCTAGTCTCCCTTGAAGTGGATTGTGCCCCTTCCTAGGTGTAGAGAAGTATCGCGTCCTATCATAAAGATCATGACATATATGAGCTAGAATGCAAAGATAGCAACATAGAGTATAACATGTAAATAAGGAAACCTGATGATATCCTGATACAAGTCAAAAATATATATCCAGCCAGCATACAAGGCAATGGCAAATAACAATTAATTGATATACAGATGCAAATATCAAGGACATCAGCAGGTTATCAATTGATGGAAAGTAAAATAATATAAGCAAGAAAATCAGAGCTAACCATTCAGTATAACCAGGATCAACAGTGAAACCATATATGTCAACAATGTCACACATGGAGAGTGCTAGTTCTATAGATTTCATTCCAGTTCCTTTGGCACCTCGACGCAGCACAATTCCTTGGAAAAGATAAACCGGATTTGGAATACTCTGCAACAAAAACTATCCAAAATGTCAAAATGTTCACTATGTCTTTTAAGGAGGCCTCAATTAGTGGTTCCGCATGTAACAAGTGTCAAACCACACTACAACAAGAACAATTTACAAAAGCACTAAATGATAAAGGACGTTTACAGAAACAACTAATATTTATCATCACAGAAGTGAGGTATGCGGCAATCTGAAAGAATGATCTAGCACACGGATAGAAGCACGAGTTACACAAATTACATAACTCAGAAAAGCACCTCAATCATGCATTCATCTGATCATGATGCATGTCCTCTTTCTTCAGGTATGTGACCATTAAGGCCAGCATTAGATCTTATTAGCTTATTTGTACAGTCTTTCCACTTAACTATCTACTCAGCAATGAGGAATGCAACAGCGTTCTGAGACAAGATTTTCACCTTAATCATAGCATTGAAGTCTCTATGTGTCACACTTTTAATTATAAGCACCTCGTCAACTGCAAGAGAAAAGAATTGTGAGTCATTAAACTATCTAGATCCTGCACCAACAGACATTTGTGACTTTACTAAAAAGGGCACCAAAATCAAAGGCATCCTAAATGGTAGTCAATAACAAAGGAACTATGGAAGACTAATCATATAGTTTATCACTCCTTTTTTTTTTTTTTAATTTTTATTATGGATTAAGGCTTCTTGTTGATGTAATCTAAAACTTATGTTCAACCAGTAACATCATCCTTAGAGATAATAGTGAATTTTCAATTAGTCAGTGCTAGAATTTCAATTTGTGGGTTTCCATTGAAAAGATTGAGCACTATAAAAATGGTTTTCTGTAAAAATTGGAAGAGATTAAGAATCTTATAACAGTTGAATATCTCATAATGCATCAATAACTGGTTAGGAAAAAACAACAATAAACAGAAGAACAAGAAACACAACCATAACACAATTGAAATGCAGGTGCAGCATAACTCTTGTTCCTAAAATATGATAAAATAAGAAAAAAGAGAAAAATGTACTAAATAAGAATTTTAAGAACCCATATTAATAAAACAAAATATATAGAACAACTTACCAGACCCATTTAGAATGGTGACCATGTTACGAGCAGCACCCCTCACCACAAGTCGGAAATCCCTCTTCAGACCAACATACTTGGCATATTTCTATAATATATCAAAAGACAAAAATGAATAACTTCACAAAAGAACTTGAGTATGTCTATCACCTACATTACACTTAATTTTTTTTTTGGTTGACATCTAATATGGAAAGGAGGAAATATCATAATTGGAGTGCCTGGTGACCAGACATACCTATGAAAGTAAGTTTGAATAATAGATACCATGTAGAGGAAAATGCACGTTGGAAAGAACCAAGCAAATTAGCTAAACAAATGATCAATTTCATTCACAAAATTAGTATATGTGCATGTATAGCTAACAGACTCAAGGGCCATCAAATAACTGCATATTAAGAAATGACAAGAATTCATTGATGATAAGGAAAATATTTTTCACCTCATTAACAGGAGCCTCATTGTCTCGTATAACAGCATCATGACCATCAATCTCTTTCCCAAACTCCGTCTTTAAGAGATCTCCTGAGTTTCCAACAACTGCACATCTGCGGAACTGCCGGGGATGAAAAGGGGGTTTTGCTGGTAAAATCAAATTCAGGTGTTCTTCACAAAGGGTCCGGTTATGGCATTTTTTTGCTCCCCTGCAACCAAGGAAACAAAGGTATAAAGAGACTTCCTTGATGACAAACCAAAATGACATATATAAAACCACAAGGCATGACTGTGTAGAACCATACAATTGTGCTATCCTTTTTGCTGCATAATCTAGCCACCCATCAGGTCGAGCATCCAAATACTCTCTTGTCAACACAGTAGTCATGTTACGATACTGCATCCTAAAATTGTTTAGTACCCATACTGTCAAAAAATAATTACCCAAATGGAAAAGGAATAACACCTGACCTGTTCCCATAATAGAATTGCCTCACAAACATCATATGTGTACTCCAAGGGTTCATATATTTTAAACTGTTCATTGTACTGCAATTATTATCACTAAAACTATCAGCACTCAGCAGCTTATAACAAAATGTATCATAGAGACTGAGAGTGGGGAGAGTAGAAGAAACATACCCAGGTGCTGTTAGTGCCTTCAGGGAACTTAAGAATCAATTTGCAGTGGTCAATTATATGTGCAGTGAGTCCAAGCCCCCTGTTTGCCTACACCCAATTTCAAGCTGAATACAAAACTGGCATACTAGCAAATACAACAAATAATTATACAAGAAGAATAAAAGTGTACAACTTCTCTCAAATATTCCAATTTCAATAAGCCCAAAAAAAAAAAAAAACTAATGAGCAAAGTACAACAACAACCCTTAATCCCAAATTTTTTGGGGTCGGCTATGGATCATCAACAAATTAGTTAGGGTCGGTCATATTTATTCTTTTTCTTCATTTTATTTTATCTAAAGACATACTCTTTGACACTTCCATAATTGACATGCCTTTTTATTATTTCTACTAATGTTATTTTTGGTCTTCCTTTACCTTTTTTTAATCCTTCAACTTGGATCAACTCACTTTTTCTTACCAGTGCATTAGTCGCTCTCCTCTAAACATAAATAAACTATCTCAAGCAACTCTTCCTCATCATTCCTTCAACATGAGCTACCCCTATCTTTAAACGAATTTTCTCATTTCGAATCCTATCTTTCGAATGAGCAAAGTACCCTCAGCTGAAAAATCAGTCTCACATATCTAAACATATAAAGTTTAGAACAGTGGTAAGTTAAAACTGAACCAACCCAATTATCCCAAAACAGCTTTTCTTTGCTAAAGCTAATTGAACATCTATAATTTAATCCCAAAAACAAAAGTACCACATAAGTAGAAAGACCAGTTATCATAATAAACAGATTGGATTGGAGCACGTATATAAGCAAAGTTAGAGAACCCAGAAAGGAATTAATGTAAAAATGGTAAATTTAGCGGGAAATGTGGGAAGAAATTAATGCTAACCACGCATTGCTGAACACTGGATTGAAATTCTGACAAAACCCGAACTTCTTCTCTGTTGAGATCTGATTGATTCTGATTACCTGAAGCAACACATTACAATTTCGAATAAGAAAGAATGGAAATTTGGGTGTGAGTGTAAAAGGTAACAAATTTCAAAGAAAGGAAAAACCTGTGAAGAAAGAGGATTGGATAGCGAAAACGAAGAGAGAGAAGAGAACGGCAGAGCAGACCAGATGGAGAAGCAAAGGTCGTTTGTTGTTGTTCGAAGATGTCTTGTGAGATCTCATGATACAACACGCAAAGACACACACACTCTCTCTCTTTCTCTCGGTATTGTTCAGATCGGTTTAGTAATTTAGTTTGGGATTTTAGGATTTTAGGATTTTAAATATGTATATATATTAAAAGTTGGGATTTTAGCTTTTTATAATGGGTTGGGCTGAACAAAAAACAGTCATTTTGTGGACTACTTGGACTAATGTTGATTTTTGGTGAAGTCCTAAAATCTAGTAATGGAATTGTAGGAACATTATTTTGGGCTATTGTACCAAAACTGTTTTGCTTTCAGTTATCACCATGTATATCTTCTCTCTGCTTCTTCTTCTTCTTCTTTTTTTCTTTTTTTTGTTTTTTCCACTATGCCTAGATTTGCTCAAGTGAGATGTATATGAGTATATCCCCAACAATAAACCAAGAAAGGACTTCGTTTGGGTGCACAAGATCCAGATCATGACACGTGGCAAAATGGATATTTATTGTAATCCTCACGGGTTATTAACCTAATCTTTGCCCATAAAAAATAAGTTTCATTTATAACCGACATTTTTACCATTTTATGTTGTCTTTGTGAAGTGATTTTCCCTCTTTTCTTGATCAATAAATTATATGGGTATAACATTTTATTTTCACTTAGAATTTTGTTATGATTAGTACATACAAAAATAATGTTAATTTGACCCATATAAAAGTGATGTTACTCCCATTACAACATGCTAAGTCAAGTTCAACCTTTCTAAAAAAAAATGCAGTGTCTTTGAATCTCAAACATTACTCTTATAGTTTGAGTAGCAAACAACTATTCTATCCATTGGCTTATTTATCATCTCTATTTTAAAGTTGATGGATATAATCACAATGAATTTTGTTATACGAGTCCTTCATTACATTTCAATAATTTAATGCTCTATTCTTTCTCAAAAAAAAAAAAAAAAAAAAAAAAATTAGTGCTCTATCATACAGCTACTTTTTATTACTTTCTTCTCCTTTAAAAAAAAAAAAATTACTTTTAGATTAATATAAAAGGGTTTCTTTGTGTGTGATGAAAATTAAGGTCATTTGGGAACATAATGACACCTCTCTTTTTTTGAAAAATTATTCAATACTTCTTTTTTGTGATTATGTGGTCGCTTTAAAGGTAAGAGATGATTAAAAAATATATCAGTGGAACTGTGGAAGACTATGTGACTGTCCTCTCATTATATTGATCTCTCATTGAATAAGAGATCATGTTCGAGTTTCAATAAAAACAAAAAATGGATCAGCTTTAGAGGCACTCAACCCATAAATTGGGTTTGGGGATAAATTGTATGGTACCAAAACCGACCAACCGATGAATTCATGAAGTCATTTTGAGCCCATTTTTCTAAGCCTAGCTTGTCATCATTTTGCTGCTCTACTTACAGATAATGGATAGGAATCGCATGACAAATAGTTGCACTTATATCATCTGCCCATTTTGCCTGACCAAAACTTCATATTATACTATTCAGCCAAAAAAAAAAAACTTCATATTACACATAAAAACTTAACTAGCCTAGGAAAATATTTCAAACCAGCCCATAATTTTTCACATTTGCTTTCTTCACTGTACACATAAAAGACCCTCTCTCTCTCTCTCCTAACTGCTAAAAAAAGTGACCAGAGATGAAACTTTGATTTCAACTTCACTTGTTCTTTAACTGAAGTCCACATCTTCTCCTTGGAATCCCATATACGAAATCCTGCCAAAAAAAAAAAAAACCCATTCAATTTTTTGCAATACAACACATACCTATAACCTACATAAATTTTCTTTTTGTACTAATCACAATCAATAAGTTCAAAAAAAAAAGAATTATATAAATACTTCTTTCATAAATGGTAAATAGTATGTTATGATTGGGATACAACAAAAATGATTTATGAGTAATAATCTCATCAAGTTGTCAAATTTTAGAAAAATACTAGGGACAACTTTTTTCGCAACTTATTATAGAAATTGATTATTAATAGTAGAAAAAAAGTGATAAATTTGGATTCAACTTGGGTCTAGTGTTCTGTGCACTAGATATGTTGTCGTGTATCTAAAAATTGTTACGTGGCAACATCCCATCGGTCTAATAAAAAGGAAGCACCGAATCCAAGTCTTTCTTGATAGATTCATCATTCATATAAAAGTGTTATGATGTTATTCACCACTTTTTTTTTTTTTTTTTTGGCTTTTTGAGAATCTCTTTTGTGAAATACTTCTAATTGAGTAATTTCAAATGATAATAACATTTGGCCTGGCGCTCTGGCTCAAACTCAAAAATTACAAGTTACTCAATTTTTTAGTATTTTTTATTTTATTGAAAGGATAATTTTGAAAGATAATTTACTACTATAAAATAATAATAATAATATTTCGCGGAAATTAGAGTTAAATTTGGAGAGAAATTGTAAAATAAAAACGATTCTGTTATCGTTTTCTCTTTCTTGGTAACCAAACAGAAAATAAAGCAAACAAATTAAAATTTTCTCAAGCTTAATCCGTTTCTTTCTTGGTAAAAGTAATGACTAGGTGAAGTAATCGTTCTAATTTGTTGTTTGGAAAATTTATATTCTTCCTTTTTCTGAAATTTCCTTCAGTTTTTCTCGGAAATGAAACGAAAAAAACAAAAGGTCAAAGAAGGCTAACCTTGATTATGTCCGTTTGGTTCGATTTTCTCAGTGTAACGACTTGACTGTGGTTGTGGTGGTGGTCTTGCCGCTGAGAGGTGAGCTCGGCAAGGTCGGCTTCGTGAACATCACCACCTCCATCGCCGATTCCACATCATCATGATGATCACGATCACGATCACGATGATCATGATCATGATGATAAAGATGATGATGATGATGAGAATGTTCTTTGAGTCCGAGACCGAAATCCTCGCCGAGATGCGAGTCTTCCTCTCGGATCTTCAAGATCTGACTGTGCACGTACTTCATCGTCGTCACCTTCTTCTTCGGCACATTCTTTCCAGCGAGGAGATCGCCGTAATTCACTCTCAGCTCCGTCTCCGTCGACGGTATCACCACCTTCTTCGGTTTCTGAAGATCAGACTCGTTCACGTGCTTCACCGTCATTTTTTTTTTTTTTTCTCTCGGACACGACACGACACGGCACCGAAACGAAGCGATATGATACGTTTTCTTTTTCAAGGGCGATAATTATAAAATCAAAACGCAAAGAGCTTTGCTTTGAGAAATCTTTCTGTTAAATTTTTTTTGCATGCAAAATTCGAATGGAATTTAGCTATTTATAGAGGGCGGGGGTGAAACGTTGCGTTTTGTGATTGGGTGACACGTGGCAAAGAACCATCACGTGTTGAATTGAAAATGACATGAGGTTAATAATAGTTGTTTAAAGATTGAGAAATGCTAAAATTACACCAAATTTTACAATATTTTTCACAATAATTAAATTAATAAATTTTTATATATTTTTATCTGAACCCGATATTATTAACTTTATTTTATTTACTTGCCGCTAATAATTTGCCACGTCAATTTATTGTCAAATCTTTTGTACCTCTGAACTTTTTAACTAGGATTTTGGTTTTGAATTTATGGGGGACCAGTGAGTCTATGAAGCTCATCAGGTCGTTGCCGTTTTGTTAGGATTCAACATTTTTTGTGTTTTGGCTCAATGCCACGTCTCTTGGACCTTTCTAAAAGATTTTATTTTCATTTGTTGAAGTGATAATTATTAGTGATTAGTCACCGCACTAATCCTGGTTTGGGGTATTAGGTGTTAAATAGAGATTGGGTTTTGGGGTTTTGGGTCACCATCAATCTGTTTACCTTGGATGCTTGTGGTATAATTGCGGTTTGATACACAGGATCAATTATCAAATATTGTTTTCTTATATTAATTTATTGTTTTATTGGAGATTTAGTGGTGTCCATATGGCAGAGAAAATCACCAGTGAGGTTGAGTGTCTTAAATAGTTTTTTGGGGTTAGCTGAGCTTAGTACATAATAGGGACACGTGGTGTGGAGTTTAGGAATTGGAATTCTGGTCACATCCGATACTAGTTGAAGCGGGTCCAACCAGATTTCTGTCGGGACTTACATGGCATGGCAATTGACAAGCCCAAGTGTGTGGCATAAAATTTTCACAATATTTTTGGGTGTCGAGGTCTCATAATTGGTGTCATTATTTTTTTTGAGATTGAGGTCTCATAATTGGTGTCAATAATATAAGATTATCAATGAGTATGTTACACCAATTATAACTTGTCAAAGTTTGACATCATGAACAATTTTTGTATCCTTGACACTTGTGTTAATAAAAATGAAATGTGGTTGATGGTGGAAATGCTTATAATGCAAACGTAGTTTGACATCATGAACAATTTTTGTATCCTTGACACTTGTGTTAATAAAAATGAAATGTGGTTGATGGTGGAAATGCTTATAATGCAAACGTGGCAAGGGTGTGTTTGGTTTCAAAAGGGACCCAGGTAACAGGTGGAGTCTGGTCGCAGAAGCTTGCCAAAATAGGCTTTCAAATGAAAACCGTGACATAATATCAGATCCAAAAACCGTGCACGAGTCAGAGAAGAGGCCAACCTGCCCATATTTGAAGTGCAAGCAAAAACAGGAAGCCTAGGTGCCAAGAAAGAGGTAAGGCTGAAATTGAAATGCAAGCAAAACGGGAAGGCTTGGTGTTAATGATGCGTGTTTAACTGGGCACATTCCATCAAGAGTGAAAACAGACTTCTTGCAAATCTATCTAAATTTACTAACCAAATCTATTGGTACACTTTTTTATTGGTAGAATGGTAGGTAACAAGATCAGAAACTTCACAACTTGAGAACCTACAACAACCAATGGTAAAACACTTTTTTAAAATTAAAACTTAGATAAAGTGCCTTAAACTTAGGTACACTACTTTAAGTGCTGTTCTTTAAATTCCCCTCTTAAGATTCAGCTACGTGACTAATTAACTAAAAAACACACTTCTATCTCCTGAGAAAAAATTCACATGGCAAAATTTTAAAAAAAGAACCTAAAAAACAGCACTAAAGTACTGTATCTAAATCTTGCCGCTTTTTAAATCGGTAAATAGCAAGATTAGAAACTTCACAACTTATCAACAAAAACCATTACTTTAAGTGTTGTTCTTTAAATTCCCTTCTTAAAATTCAGCTATGTAGCTAATTAACTAAAAAACACACTTCTATCTCATGAGAAAAAATTCACATAACAAAATTTTAAGAAAAGAACTTAAAGAACAACACTTAAATACTGTATCTAAATCTTGCCCCTTTTTAAATTGGTAAATAGCAAGATCAGAAACTTCACAACTTATCAACAAAAACCAATGATTGAGGCGTGTTAAATACAACTAAGCTAATAATAGCTCATAATATACAAACCATTGACCATCTAACAAAGTGCACTAGTTGAAACAAGAACCATTCATATCCTCCACCACATGTAAACGATGATGCTAGGAAATGTTGAACAATCTAGGTCAAAATGCAGCATTAAATCTTAAACGGACATGAATCTACAATTTCCAAATAAAATAGATATAGGCATCAACTGCCAAAATTTTCATTGATTAAACAAAATCTTGGTGATCCATAGGAGTGCTTTTGAGTTCTATTCCAAATAAACCAAAATGAAACATGTACTAAAATTCACTAGGATAAAGATTTGAAAACAAATGTCAGGTAAGCGAACAAGTGAAGAACATAAAGATGCCAGATAGGAAAAAAAACTCAAATAGTTCCTAGGGTTGGAGCTAGCCTAAGCTTCATTCTTCATCCTCCTCACCTCCATCCCCACCAGAAGCCTTCTTGGCAGCTGCCTTCTGGTTCTTTCGCTTCACTCTTCCAGGGCGACCACCTCCGAAGGGACTAGCAAGAGAGAAATCAATGTGCTTCTGAGAATCAACTCTAACCATGAAAGATGGTATGTTAACCACCTGCCTCCCAACCCTGACAAGGAAAGAAGTGGATAAATTTGTGAGATTCTGAGAGTTTAAAGAAACTATTAGATAATATAAAATGTGAAAGGATGTGACTAAACATGCATATGATAGGCACGAAAGGTACTTAAATCCTCCTACGAAAATCAATATAGCACTGGACAATCAACATTAAGCTGCTATAAAAGAGATTATTCAAGTGGCCAGGAGCTGTTTCAGCACCATGTAACAAGGGCATCACAGAAGCACACATGGCATCAAATACCCCAGAACCAGATAAAAAGATTCCTAAAACTAAATACATTTAAAAGAATACTGAACATGAAGCAAAGGTACACACAACTACAGTGCAAGCTGAATGTATATTGTGTTAAGAAAAGGTAGTGATCATAATGTGGTTTGATTGCACTAAGACAGAGGCAAGGAGAGTTACATACCAGTGTACAACTACAAGAACATGGACAAACAGAAACTAGCAAAACATCAATGCCATTAATGTAGAGACAAATACAATATAAGTGAAAGGCATTGAAAAGCAAAACACATTTCACAGACAAACAACAGACACTGGTTTTCATTCTTACTAGCTCACCAAGCAGCTACTAGCTATAGAACAGAAAAATTACTAAGCATCTTTGAAGTGAATAACTAAGATAACAAATAACACTTTCATAACTTCTATATACCACAATGTATTAGCCAATCAAACTAGTTATACATAATCTGTGTATATGTAAAACATAAAAGGATAAAACAAAATAAAAATTTAAACAATGTTAGTCATTTTTTGTGGGAATTAAACAGAATTTATACCTGATATGCCTCTGCCTAATAAGCACACGAGCATGGTGAATAGACTTGGCCATACCCGACTTGAACACAAGGGTTTGAAGCCGGCGCTCAAGAAAGTTCTCCACGGTCAAGGCCAGGACATAATCAAGCTTGTTCTGGCTCTCATCCAAAAGTCCATACCTGTTCATCCTACGCAAAAGGGCATCACCCTCAAAGATCCGACGAGGATTCTTTTCATCAAGAGTAAGAAGCTCCCTGGCAGCATTTCGGATGCGGCTCAAAGCATATTGAACCCTCCACAACTCCCTCTTACATCGGAGCCCATATTCTCCCACAAGCCTCAGCTCGTGGTCCAATCGCTCCTTCTCATATGGACGACGCGGCTTCTTGAAAGTCTTCCCATCTAAAACCAACCATCATTGCAAAGTTAATATACAGATGAACCATTAACTACAATGTCAAAACAAAATTCAAAACGTAAATCATTATATTTAATCTTTGTACAGATCATTGCTGTAATGATTGGGAAAATGACATAATGCATGAGAAATTTTATAAAATATTCATTTATGATGTAACAACAACCCAAAAACTTCTACAAATACAATGTTAAACCAACCCAATTGAGCATGGAAAAAAAACTGGGTCTCTTACTCTAGACAAGAATCGTAGAGCTACATACAACTACCCAGGTTATTGCATTAGGCACAGTTTTTAGAGGACTAATTTTAACCTACACATTACACTTTTCTAAGTAACAAATCCCAATTGATTGTTTCTCAGTTTTTTCTATTCCTCTCATAAACTACAGCATAAAATTTTGGAACAGAAACCCATAACAAGCCTAGGTTCGATTTTGTATTAAAAATGTACAGATCATTAAGGCAATTACGTATGAGAAATGTCATAAAATTCATTTATTAAGAAACAACAAAACAGAAGCTTGTACAGCTATAAAATTAGACTAACCCAAATGAATATCAAAGTACAGGGCCTCATATTTTGTACTGGGTATTTTCAAAAATGGATTTTTTTTTTGAGAAAAAAATCCCCTTTCAACCAGCTATTTGATCGTATTAGGCACAGCTTGAAAGATCAATTCTGAATAAAAATATAACATTTCTTTTTTCTATGTAACATTAATCATTTTACATTTCGTCGTTTTTCTCAGCAAACAAACGAGGCAAACAGCTAAGAAAGTTACAATGTACAACTCGAAACAGTAAAGCCCAACTGAACCCAATGTCTATCCAATAAAATCAATGCATATTTATCAAAGACCAAATTAACAAACAAAGAAATCTCACGCAAAAAATTCAAAATTGCATACACAAACACGACCACTTAGCTCATAAAATAATAAACCCTAAATCAAATCTCAGATCTGAATGAAATCTCAGAGAAAGAGAGAGCATACAGTTGCGGTAGAAAACGACGTGCACCATTGCTTCGGATCAGCAGAGAAGTGCACAGAGATAAAAGACGAGAGGGCACAAAACGAAACAATGTTTGGTTATATATACATGGGCAAACCCTAAAACCCTAATTGCCAATCCCAAATTACCTTTTTGCCCACAAGTTATTTTGTTGGGGCCTATCAGAATTGGGCTGTGTTTGTTTATGGAGTTTTGGGCTTTAAACTTTTAACCCTATTCAATTTTTTATAACAGTAAAATCTTGTTGCATACAACATATACAAACTTTTTGAAATCTTGTTATCAAAACAGATTCTCAAATAAAATTATGAAATGGTGAAAATACGGCTCATGTTGCACAGTGTGTATAGGTTGTGTGCAAATATCATTGTCCTTTTGAAAAGCAATTGCAATCATCTTCAAAGAGTGCATTAAATGGGTTGAGCTAGGTTATCGGGGAAGAGTAATTTTGTTAGGCATGATAAAAAAAAATTGGATTGTATTCAATTAATTAAATACACTATTCAATAAAATTATCACAATTTGCACAATTTGGCATAATATTTCAATTCCGTTAAAAATTTAAGTATAAAACATAATAAAATAAATCAAACAAATAAATTTAAACCAAGTCTTAAAATTCAAAAGAAATCAAACTAAGAAAATTGGAATATATATATATTTTTTATAAACTATTAATAGCGTGACTTGAGTGTTGAGTCTGGTTAGTCTTATTGAGCATATTGTCAACCCAAACTTTTAAAAAGAATTAGAACCCAACCAAACCCATCAACTTATGAAGAAACAA
The DNA here is from genome assembly GCA_030021035.2 of Notholithocarpus densiflorus. Taxonomy (NCBI): domain Eukaryota; kingdom Viridiplantae; phylum Streptophyta; class Magnoliopsida; order Fagales; family Fagaceae; genus Notholithocarpus; species Notholithocarpus densiflorus. Next base: position 129,683 of record JARYZH020000221.1, on the reverse strand, counting down.
CTAGATACCTCAGGTTGGATTAGGTCGCGTTGGGTTATGTTCATTAAGTTAGCGAGTTAAATGAACGTCCTTAAGTATCTCATTTGCCTTAAAAAGAAAAAGAAAATAATACTAATTATCTATGCAATTAGTTTTAAATATAGCATTGCAATGTAGGCATATTTGAGAAAGTCCACCCTAAATTGAGTGCTCTCCTATTCCAACTTTTCTTATTTTGTATGTCAATTGTTCGCGAAACTATAGCGTTGATTCCTTCATTTTGTTAACCTCTATCAATTCATATTTGTTTTAGTTTTTAGGACAGCTCTATCCATAGAGTTCTTAAAATTTTTATATATCCTCTTTAAAATGAACTTAAATCGTATTATCAAATCTTTAAATTATCAAAAAAGAAAATTTTAATTTAAAAGAATGTTACTCTTAATAACGAATAAGAGTGAAATAAAACCAAATAAGATCAAATTTAACAAAGTGACCTTTTTGATTTTGTTAATCTATCATCAGGCATTTTTTTTGCCTGTCAGATTCAACGATTTCATAGCAACTTTCTGCCGAGCAAATAACGAGGACTGCCAGCATTAGTTATCTAAGGCAGAAACAGAAAGCACTAATAAATCCCATCCAAAACTCAGAACCCCAAGAAAATGAAGCAAAAAGCTAATAGATTTGATGAAACAGGGATGCACTGTAATGAAATTCATTGAAACTTATCCAAGCCTGGATTAATTCAAGAACAATATTCCAACTCAACAAATCGAGGATACAACCACACAGGCCTTGCCAATAATACAGTTTCTTAAGCAAGGTACCGATACAGTTTCCTATCATTTTTATCCCTCTCTAAGAACTCCCGCTCAATGAGGGATTCAATTCGTTTTTTTATAACAACGGGGTTTGGCAAGAACCGTGACTGCAGCTGCTTTATGACCTCAGCAACAATGTTATTATGATCTAGCACCCGCCTTGACTTCATGATTCTCACAATTGCTGCCTCGATCTGAGGCTTCCTGTCTTCCTCCACTCTCTGCCGTGTTTCCTGATTTTCAGGTTCGGACTCCCGTTGTGCAGCCACTGTACTTATTCTTACCTTGTAGAGCTTGCTTGAGAATTTGTCATTGACGGAGAAAGTATCATCCTCAGCTACGTCCCTGCCAATAGGATCCTTTCGCAAGACACTCTTCACCCTGGCACAGGCTAGAGACTGTAGGCATCTCTTCAAGTCTGAGGCAGGTATCTCTGTGGCTTGCTCAATTTCTTTATAGCTCAACCGGTCAGCATTGTTGAAAAGCATAAGTACACACATTTGGTAAGTGGAAACATTCAGCTCATGCTTCTGGCCCTTTCCAAAGATTGCTTTCAAATCAGCAGTACCCATGTTTGTTTGCCAAGATAGCCTACGCCCAGTGTGGGTCCCAAGATAATAACTCCTAAACTTCTCACATACACCCAGGATTTCTGCTGGAAGGTTGCATGTAGCACTTGGTTGAGTTGGCCATGAACCTGTGGTGAGGACCTGGACAGTTAACGAGGGGCTGTCCCCTAACTCAGCACCAAGGCTTTCATGGAAGCCCTGCATTGTATCCTGAGAGGTCTTCATATCAGTGAACATACCTTCCAGTTTAGATGTAAATTGATATCCACATTCTGTTTTGAGCTTAACAATCAAACTTCTTTCAGCGTCATCGGAGACAGTTTTCCCTGCAAGAAGCCTCTTCGCCAAATGTTGTTTGTAATACTTCTCAAACACATCTTTCTCTTGAAGGTAACGGAAAAGCATCATAACCTTGTCCAGTACAACCTCCACGTCCTCCTCACTAACACCTTTCAATCCTTTACGGAGCTTGTCATCCACAAACAAAGAAATGAATTCCGGTGACCGTGCATTCAAATTTATGAAGTACTCAAATGAGGAGTTCAAAGCATTTTGGAATGTCTTGTCGTTGTTAAATGCCAAACTGATGATTTTGTCATATTTATCCTTTAAATCCAGGAGACGTTGCACAAAGTCTACAGGATCCTTCAACCTTTCTGGATCAGTAACTAGCTGCTTACCAGTATCCCGAATGTATGAAGTCATGACATCCCTTACTATTAAGAGTCCACCATTGGCTACCCTGCGGAACAAGTTATACTTCCTTCCCAAGTCGTCAAATTTGTCATTCACAAGCATATTAACTAAGCCTGAGTTCTCCATATGGACTAGTCTATGCATGTGATTTTCAATCATCTCCTTTTCAACCACATTTGTTATCTTTTCTAAACTTCTGGCATCCAAATAATGGGACACTCTCTCCATTTCTTCGTTGAGACGTCTCTCAGCCTTCTTTAGATAATCTCCGCAATCACAAGACTCAATGTACTGTTGAGACTCAAGACCGTAAAAATTAGCTGAAACTTCAAGAAAATGCTGCTCAAAGTCGTCTTGGTATACAGATGAACCTAAATCCATTAGCATCTTTATAATACTCCTCATCAAACCCCTATTTATGACTTCACCATTCCTTTCTCTATGAACAAGCTCAAGAAGTGTGTCCTGAAGCCTAATCTGGGTTTTGCTGGAGTGAATAACAACATCTCTCCACAAATTCAACCCAAGCTCATGAACTGGGGTTTTGTGGGTGCTTGGGATGAAAGTTCTATCCATATACATCAATATATCTCGAATCATTTGCAATGCCTTGTTATGATCTAACCATTTTCTGTTCAGCTCTTCTAAAAATAACTCTCCCTGAGCAGCTTCAATCGATTTAGATATATCGCTTAGATGAGAAGTCATAGTTGTCACAAGTCCAGAGTAGAGTTTCTCTCCAAATTTGTGCAGCACCATATTGTAAGCATTCCTGAATGTATTTGGAATCTTAAAAATCACAAAATAAAAAGTAATGTTTTGTGAAAAAATTATTATCAGCATCTCACACATTTGATAATATTCAATTCAATTGAAATTCAGTCACTTTACCACATTAAGAAAAAATGACTTGACAAAAAGAAAGGATGTGGGACAGATCTATATTTAGTTATATGAAAAGCTTTGGAATGAAGCTACAACAATTAGCAGGACCTTGCCAAATGCCATAGGATTAACTCGAGCAAACCGAGTTATACTTATGATGAGGCAGGACAATACATTTCGACCAAGTTAAACCACACTAACAGATAGAATGGCAAATTCAGTAACAAGAAAAAAGAAAAGAGAGAAATGAATGAAAGATAAGAAAACCAAAAAATAACAGTACAAACACAATGGATGGAATAAAAACGTCTAACACTTTAACCTATTAATTTTATACAAGACTTCTGTAACCTGTTAAGTCTATAGATAATGACAAATTTCAAATAAAACATAAAAATCATGATATATATATAAAACTGGATTCTACAAACTATGAGAACACCTTTCAAAATCACAGGCAGTTAATTCTAGCAAGTTGGTTTGTGATGGAGTGAACAAATGAGGTGTCATATTTTCTCCACGCTTGAAACATGAATTCAACCTCAGCATACATTGTTTGGTCCCCTGCAGTGATGCAGCATGGAATTACAAGCTTAATGATTTTAAGTTTCATCACCTTGTAGTTCCTAGTTGAATGAGCTAAAGAATTTCCAAAAACCCATGTTAATTGCTAATGTCATAGTACAAGGTTACAAACACTAAGTGAAGCAACTCCTAAGCTAACCCTATTCTTGCATTCCTACTGGGCAGTAAAAGCATCTTGATAATCAAATATTTTTCTTGACAAGCATAAAAATGATAAATCCTTCCCAAAACCTATTGCTGTAGAATACATGAGTGGGTTCATGTCTAGTATACGAAATTTGTAGGCTTGAGCTGGGGATAGCCCTCTAACCTGTGTATGTATTAGTCACAATTGGTTCAGATTTGCGGTTAATCCATAAACTTGAAAGTCAAAGTTGCAGATTTGACAGCAAATTCAACTATCAATATGAGAAGTTCGGTAAGCAGATTAGTCAACATAGACCAAAGGGATCTCACAACAACCGGCCAGTTAACTTCTCTCAGATGTCTGATTTGGCTACAGCCGCTTTGGCAATTCAAGATTAAGGGTACAAGTTGACTCCCTTCTCTTGGTACATGTAGCCTTACATCATAATTAAAAATCACCAATAGAACAAAATAATAAGAATAATCTAATCAAGTTAGCACAAAAGCTCAGAAAAGGGGGGGAGGGGACAAAACGAAGGCATCAGGTAGGGAAAATGAAGGAATGAAGAGAAATGAAACTGAGAGATGTTGGGTCTTTGCAGTGTACACCAAAACAGAGGAATATAAAGGCACTGAAATACAACTGTCACAGCATAAGGAACCATTCAAACAGTCTCAAAACAAATCTGATATAATATGGCAGTGCACAAACTACATAAATTTCCTACTACCAAACTGATGCGGGATATCTTAAAGTGAAAACAATATGCTTCAAACAGGTTTAAGTTACGGATACAACAGACAGCGAGTCACATTTTCAGCATAATTTTCAATCAGTCTCAAAACAAATCCGATATAACACGGCAGTGCACAAACTATATAAATTTCCAACTACCAAACTGACGTGGGATATCTTAAAGCGAAAACAATATCCTTCAAACAGATTTGAGTTATGGATAAACCAGACAGCAAGTCACATTTCCAGCATAATTTTCAATCGCTACATAATTTCCCACTACCAAACTTACGCGGGATATCAATATGCTTCAAATGGGTTTGACTTTTTAGTTAAAATACAACAGACAGTGAGTCACCTTTTCCTCATAATTTCCAATTCCTTAATAAATTTCCTACTACCAAAAACTAAAAACAATAAGCTTCATACGGGTTTGAGTTGCCAGACAACGAGTCACATTTTTCTGCACAATTTTCAGTTATTTCCTAATCTTCCCACATACCTAATAACCAATTTCCATCATGCCCTCTTACAAACCTCAAATCTTTGAACATCCTTTCCTTTTTGACTGAACAATTATCAAATACAATTCAACTCTAAATATTAACATAATCATTTCTCTGATTCCAAACACAGAGAAATGATCAAAGCCCAATAAAGAAAAAGTAAAATAAAACAAGATTATAGTAAAGAAAACTGTAAAATTATACATATAAAAGCAACCAAGAATTAAAGAGGAGGGGACAAATTGCGAAAACCTATAAAGCTCCTCGAAGCTGAGTCCGCTAGCATTGTGATTGTAAATCTCTTGAATCGCATGCTCCAGAATCTTCCAAGTTTTCTCTGCGTATTTCGGATCCACCATGACCCGGTGCTTGAACGCCTCTATCTGAAAGTTCTTCTTCTTCTGACCACTCATATTCGGGTCCGATTTGAAGCTCAGTTCACAGCCTCAAAAACCCTAATCCAATACGAATCCGAATTATCTCTCAATTGAGAAGGGAATTGGCACGGGTCCTAAAAACCCTAGAGGTTTTGGGGTCGAATTTCGCAAGGCGAATAACAGAGCGAGAGTGGTATCGATGAAAAAATTAGGGTTTTGTGAGAGAATTGAGAAATTAGGGTTTGGTTGTGAGAAAAGGGAGGAAGAACTCAAGGGAGTAGCAGAAAGAAATGTTGAAGACGAAGGAAGAAGAAAAACCTCGAAGGTTTTTAAATACTAGTCTACAACAGTCATGGATAAAGTCATAAAATTAAATAAATTTCTTTTCTTTTTTAAGTGCTTAACACTTAACAGTCGCAGAAAAAAAATTAAAAAAAGGAAACACTTTTGTGGGTTTTTTTTATAAATTTTAAATTTGATTAATTCTTTTCTTGTCACAAAGTTTTCTTTTTAATTTATTCTTGTCACAAACTAGTTTAATTTCATTGTATTTATATTAAAAAAAATATAAATATGAATACAATCAATCAATCATATTGTTTCCTCGAAAAAAAAAAAATCAATCATATTGAATACTTCAAATACTTGATTTGTTCTAATTTGTAATGAATCTCTCAGTGTATGGACCTCACAAGTACATGAGGCTCATGTATTGTGAAAAGCCGATCCATGGTAGTGGTACGCAAGAGAAGTACATGTGTTTGAAAACATGTGTTTTATTGTTTGAAAACATGTGTGAAAATACGTATAGGTGAAAAAATGTATGAAAATGCGTGTAATTTTGTTTAAAAACTGAAAACACGTGTTTAAATATGTCTACCAAATAGCCTCAAAAGATGAAAATGTAAGGAAAGATGAAAAAGGGTTTAAAAGGCACTACAATAAAACAATATAATTCTTTTAAATGTGTGGAGTCAACTTATTGTGAGGGAGATGTTGTAATGTAGACTCTATAATATAATTTTTCCTGTCCACACACATTCACCTCTCCCCCCTCAATATCCTTGAAAAAGTGACAATAAAAGTATTAATTTAATATGGACATATTATGTGAGTGTTTGGATAGGAATTATTTGCATCTGACATTTTGCGTTTTGCGTTTTCCTTTTTCTTTTTTCTTTTTCACGCATTTCAGGGAGACAAATTTCATTGTTCATGTACTGTTTACGGGACCCACAGCTACTTTATTAAAAATATATATATTAAAAATCGGTCCCTCGGTACTATTCACACATTTAAAAATTATTTTGCTACAGTGTTTTCAGTTTTCAGCAAAATAAGTTGTATCCAAACGGACCCTATGTGTCCGTTTGGATAGCTTATTTTTTGCCAGTTTATTTTACTATTCAACTTATTTTTGCTACTATTCATGGATCCTACTGTACTTTTTGGTACTATTCATGGGTTCCACTGTACTATTTCAGCTAACTTTTAATTTTATCTACAGTATTTTCAACAAAAAGTTTTCAGTTTCAACAAAATAAATGGATCCCAAACAAATCCTATGTGTTCTACAATATTAAAATTAGCTAAAGTTTTAGGGTAACTCCATTGTAGAGTCCCTAAAATTATTTTTAGGGTCTCTTATTAGGAACCCATCTGTATCTAAAATAGATGAATGAGAATTAAAAAGAATTTGACCATATTGCAAGAAGTCTAGTCACCCTTCAAGAGAAATATCTTTTTTTTTTAGAGTTTCAATCTAAGACATCCGCTTCTAATGATAGGTCTGTTTTTAGTGTAGGCAGAGATTGAACCCCAGATCTCTTATATAATCATCAAAGATTTTACTAGTTAAACTAACTAGAACCCACTTCAAGAGAAATATCAAGAGAGAAAGATATGCGCTTAGTGACAATTGGATTAGAAAAATGAATTTGTAGGACATTAACTCCTATCTCATTAGTTCACATGACTCAAAATAATTGATTATCTAATTCAACACGTGCTCTAAGAATTAAAGTCATGTGTTTAATGTTTTACGTGCGTTTAAATTCTAACTAACTTAACCTAATCTCAACTAATTAGCTTTTTTTTTTTTTTTTTTTTTTTTTTTTTTTTTTTGAGAATCTCAACTAATTAGCTAGATGCATGAGATTACAAGAATTTTATCTACATGCCTATAGCATAATGTGGGATTCTTAGCATTTCTCCTAGTAATAAGATCTTTATTCGAGACTTTTGCATCCCATAAATCGTTGGAAATGTGATATATGGAGATTTAAAACTCTCACAATATTAAAAACCGGACACTCATATATATTAGTAACCTTTAAGAATTTTAAATTATTGCCAACCAATTTTTAAAATAGATGGTAGGATTTTAGCAACTTCACAAATCCACAAAATATTGGAATTATTATAATAATCTAATACAATCTTTTCCAATCTTTTCCGTGCAACATAATCTAGCAATAAATAGTTTCTCCTTCAATTTCAAAAAACATGATCAAAACCTTAAAACTCTGATAAGTGCATTCAGATCACGAATAGGAGGAACCAATTCAACCCAACCCAATGTCTTGAGTTGGTATCATGTGGGTTGATGAGTTGGGTTAGGTTTTTAAAGTATTTTGAACTTCAAGTTAGGTCAGGTTTAGATTGAATTTTTTAGCCCGATGAAGTTTGTAAAAGAATAATAATAACAATGTCCAGAAATTTTAAGAACTTTTGAGGGAAGAAAAAAAATTATATATATATATATATATATTGAAAATTTGTCATTATATTTTTAAAAAAATAAATGGATGGAACCAAATCTTTTACCTTTTCTCCTATATAGCATTGTACTTTCTCTGTTTCATAAAATAAAATAGCCTTTTATATATTTAAAAAAAATTTGATAACACAAATGATTGATACAGGAATTATGTATATTTTACATATTTTTTTATTATATACCAACTGATACGAGTGTTCTAAGTCTTCTATTAAAATAAGACCTCTATTGAAAGTTGACTTTTATTTTTTAAAGAAAAAAAAAGGTTTGAGTTTATCTGATTAACTGGAAACCGTTTTTGAAGGACAGTGGTAGTTATCTGATTAGAGGAGTCGGTGTATCATTATTAGACTTTTACTTCTTCTCAGTACACTCTCTCACTCAGTCTCTGAACCAGTGAAACTTCATTGATCGGTGTTTGTTAACATCACCAAAGGTAATGTTTTTTTTTTTTTTTTTTTTTTTTTTTAAATCAAAGTTTTTGGCTCTTAAAACTCCAATCTTTTTATTTATTTATTTATTTTATTGAGTGCTCTCTCTCAGTCTCAGATGAAGAGAAATCGCTTTGAGATGGAAATATTGAAGCACCGGTTATTGGTGGATCCCAACTACGCAAACAACACGTGGAAGATTCTTGAGCATGCCATCATGGATATTTTGACCAATCACAAACTTGAAACCCTCTCTTTTGAAAACCTTTATAGGTATAAATATAATATCTATTGCCCCCATTTTCTTTTTTATTATTTATTCTTCTTTTGAACGTTTAAGTATAATAATAAGATTAATAAATTCTTTTCTTTATTGGGTTTTAATAGAAAATTACATTTTAAACTCTATAATTTAGTACGGGTACTTTGTGGGTTTCAGTTAGCTCAACTGGTAAAGTCTCTGATGGTTGTATAAGAGATCTGGGGTTCAATCCCCGCCTACACCAAAAACTGATTGATATCTTGGTCTGATGATAAAGAGCTATCATCAGGAGTGAACGCCATATGTTTGAAACTCTCTAAAAAAAAAAAATAGTACGGGTACTTTAAAATATCCTAATAAACTCAACATTGAAGTTACAAAAAGCAAAAAATTAAATCCCAAGCTATTCAAGTAGAACGACATTGTGTTTGATCTGTAATATAGCTATGTGAGTTGAGGGTTTAATTTGTTAATTTTTGATCCCTCAGGATTTAATGTGTTGCTTTTTCAAATTATAGGTTTAATGTGTAATTTTTGAAACTATAGGGTTTAATTTGTTACATACTTTAAGAATGAAAAATTTAGCATTTCTTTTATTAAGTTGGATGATTTGATTATTGTACCATGTTTATCTTTCAAAATTGACACGGATAGATGATTTTTGATTGGGTCTATTTGCAGCTCAATTTTGTGGGTTCTTTTGGTTATTATGTTATGTATGTTAAAATATTGCTGGGTATGTTTCTATTTAGCTTTGATGATGTTTGTGGGTTTTAGTTAGCTCAACTGGGGAGTTCAATTTTTTTGCTATACCAAAAACCGATTGGTGTGTTGGTCTGATGATAAAGAACTATTATCAATAGCGAACGCCATATGTTGAAATTCTCTAGAAGAAAAAGCTTTGATGATGTTTGATAATGAATTCCTTGGCTATGAGAGTTGGTATAAGTTCTGAGCTATTCATTAGAAAAGAAAAAGTTGCAGTTTGTGGTAGTCTAGTAGTAGCATGGGTGGCAAAATTTTGTGTGGGTAGTATGTCTAAAGGTTTGAAGTGTGATAGAGAGCATGGTGAAATTTGGTTTAGTTATTTGGAAGGAGAAGGAAAAATTTTCAAATTGATACAGAAAATTTGACTCACAGTCCATTTTATGGTCAACTTGAACCTGTTTGAAGCATATCATATTTACTTCAATACTCCATGCTAAATTGGTAGTAGGACATATATGTAGTTATCACATTGCTACATCACATCTGATTTTTGTTCGAGTCTGGTTGGGGCTAGTTAAGTTATCACACTGCTACATCACATTGCTTGGTTTAATGTTTGCATCTACATTTCTTGGCTCAACTCAACGAGGAATTAAGTATATGAATTTTAAAGCCATTAAGCTTGTAACTCCATTCTAAATCAATGTGGGAGAGCAAATAATGGCTGTGAAGGTTGAAGAAATGTTTGAAGTGCGAAGAAAGTATGACATTCTATTCTAATTGGTTGCTCCATCACAAACCAATGCAGAACATGATGTACTAGAATTAGCTTTTCGAAGGTGTTCTCATTGTATTTAGAATCCTTTGTTAAATTTATTTTGATGTTTTAGTGGAAATTGTCTTTATCTATGGACTTAACTGGGTACAAAAGTCCTATATCAAAGTTAAAGGTTGGAGTGTTGACGTTTCTATGTCATCCATTACCTTGGTGTTTATATTGTTGTTTTTGTCACTTTTATTTTCCTTTCCTTTTTTTCCCTGTTATAATTTTTACAATGGATTATCCTCCCATTTAAATATGTTTCTCAAGGTTCAGTATTGCATATTTTTTTCACATAAGAAAACTTTGTATTTTCTGATGTTTAAATACATTCAGGCATGCTTATGAAATGGTGCTGCACAATTTTGGAGAGAAACTCTATTCTGGACTTGTGACAACTATGACTTCTCATCTAAGCGGAATATCTAAATTGATTGAAGATGCTCAGGGAGAGTTATTTTTGGAAGAGCTGAACTAGAGATGGGCAGATCATAACAAGGCATTGCAAATGATCCTAAATATATTGATGTATATGGAGATAGCTTTCATCCCACGCACCCACAAAACCCCAATTCTTGAGCTTGGGTTCAATTTGTGGAGAGATATTGTTATGCCCCGCACTAGGCTTCGGGATGCACTTCTTTAGCTTGTTTAAAGAGAAAGGAATGGCGAAGTTATAAATAGGGAATTAATGAGGAATATCATAAAAATGCTAACAGATTTAGGTTCTTCTGTTTACGAAGAAGACTTTGAGCAGCCTTTTCTTGAAGTTTCAGCTGATTTTTACAGTCTCAAGTCTCAACAGTTCATTGAGTCTTGTGATTGCAGGGATTATTTAAAGGCTGAGAGATGTCTGAATGAAGACATCGAAAGAGTGTCCCATTATTTGGATCCCAGAAGTTTGGACAAGATAGCTAAGCTAGTCGAAAAGGAGATGATTGAAAGTCACATGCACAAACTATTCGAGATAGAGAACATGGCCATACTTGATATGATTGTAAATGACAAATATGAGGACTTGGGCATGCAGTATAACTTGTTCTACCCTGCTGGACTCTCAAAGTAAGGGATGTCTTGAATTTATACATTTGGGATACTGGTAAGCAGCTAGTTGCTGATCTAGAAAGGTTGAAGGATCCTGTCAACTTTGTGCAATGTCTCCTGGATTTGAAGGATAAATTTGACAAAATCATCAGTTTGGCATTTAACTATGACAATACATTCCAGAATGCTTTGAATTCCTCTTTTGAGTACTTCATTAATTTGAAGCCTTCGTCCCTGGAATTCATTTCTTTGTTTGTGGATGACAAGCTCCGTAAAGGACTGAAAGGTTTAAGTGAGGATGGTGTGGAGGTTTTACTAGACGAGGTCATGATGATTTTCCGTTACCTTCAAAAGAAAGATATGTTTGAGATGTATTACAGTCTACATTTGGCGAATAGGCTTAGTTCAGGGAAAACTATTTCTATTGATGATGAAAGAAGTTTGATTGACAAGCTCAAAACAGAATGTAGATGTCAATTTACATCTAAACTGGAAGGTATGTTAATTGATATGAAGACCTCTCAGGATACAAGCGTTGGTGGTGAGGACTGAGGACTGTGAACCTAAAGTCAAGCGTGCTAGATCATAATTACATTGTTGTTGAGGTCACAAACGGTTCTTGCCAAACCCTGTTTATATAAGAAAACAAATTGACTATCTCATTTTGGGATAAAAATGATAGGATGTTGAATTGGAATATTGTTCTTGAATTACTACTTGCTTGAAGTAGTTTAATTTCTATGAGCATATCAAAAAAAAAAAAAAAAAAAAAAAAATTATCAGACTTGCAAGAAGTGAGAAAAAGAAAAGTTTAAAAGTGAATGAAAAATTATAAACTTGGTATATTAGACTTGCATATTAATTTTGTAACCCTATTAGGTTTGTAAAAGAATAATAATAACAATGACCGAGAATTTTGCACACTTTTCAGGGAAGAAATGAACTATATATATTGAAAAATTGACAATAACTTAAAAAAATATAAGTAATTAACCTTCATGGATGGATCCAAATCTTTTACCTACTCTCCTGTGTAGCATTGTACTTTCTCTGTTTCATAAAATAAAATTGCCCGTTTGATTAATTTTGTTGTTGTTGATAATACTGATATTCTAGACCAAGTCAATCAATTTAAGTGGTCATATTCTCATTATAAAAAAAAAAAAAAAAAGTGGGCAAAACTAAATTGTCTAGTGGAAATATTGATTAATCAAAGCTAATAGTCTATCAAAATTCCCACTTATTTTTTTGAGAGAAACAAACAAACACAGGAGAGAGAGGGACTTCCAACATTTAGTTATCAATAGGTGGCAAATTTTTTTTGTAAATGTTCTTCATCGTTCCACTCCCTCTTTAGTAAATTCAAAACAATTTGATCATACAATACCATAACACAACTTCAACCTTTGTGAAGCTTTGCAAGTCTTCCTTTCTTCATCTTTACACTCCCTCTTTTGTAAATTGTTTTTTGAGAGGACCCTCTTTAGTAAATTCAAAACCAAATTTTGGTTTTTAACTTATCGGTTGGGATTTTATTTTTGTCACAAATATGTGAACTTTTCAGCTCATAATATTGCCCATTGGGCTGCTAGCTATAATTGGGATGGGCCCAATAATACTTCTTCTCTTCATTATTAGGTTATCTACTTTTTTCTCCCCCAAGTTTATAGATGGTATAAGGGCCCCTCTCTTCTTGTGCGTGTATATATATAAACCCTAGTAATTTATATAGAATTTTTTATTATTAAAAGAAATAAAATTAGAATATTGAAAGTTTGATTTTATCAATTGAAAAAAGAAACAAAAGAAAAGCAAAAAAGAAAGCCGGTTATCATTCATGTGGAAAAAGGCGTAAAATTTATATAATTTTGCTTAAAAAATCCACATTAGTTTGTGTATAGTTGTATAAATTTGTTTATTATCGCAGTGATATAAATTTACATTGACACTATTCATTTTTTGTGTGAAAGACACTAGAGACGGACCTACAATAGGGCAGAAAGGGGCCATTTCCCCCACCCCCCAATTAAAAAAAAAAAAAAAAACTAGTATACAAAAAATTAAGATTTGCCCTTAAATAATATATATATATATTTATATATATATATATTTTGTTGGCTCTCCTCCTCTAAAATATTTAGATATTGACCTACAAAAATAATTAAATAAATTAAATTCATGGCCCAACTACAAAATAAAAAAATAAATATAGACTAAACAAAAATCATGCACAAAACAATAAATTCCAGAAAACCTAAATTACAAGTCTCAAATTTCTACCTCATTCTTCCTCCACTCAACCTTAATGCCTCCAATTCTCAAAAAAAAAAAAAAAAAAAAAGAAAAAGAAAAAGAAAAAGAAAAAACCTCAATGCCTCCATCACTGCCATCTGCTGTTGCTGCTGTGTTGTTCCTCATATCATATCCGATATACAATTGTTGGCTTGTTGCTGCTGGCTGCTGCTATTCCTCAGATCCTTGATCTACATTTGCTGGGTGTTCACACTCACACACGAGTTGAATTGGCTAAGGTATGGTGAATTTGAAAAATTTCTCTCCTCTCTCAAGTTCATATTTGTGTTTTTTTTTCTCTGCTCTATTGCTTTGCCTCTGCCCTCTACGTTTTTAAGGACTGGTGTGAGTTGTGACCGTAGTTTGTGTTGTGTTTAACTGTTTGTGACTTTTTTTTTTTGTTTTGGTTTTATACTTTTATTACTTTATCTACAAAGGCATAACTTTGTTTGAGCTTGTGAGTACTACAAAACTTTGTCTAAGTTGGCTAGTAATAAAGGCATAACTTTATTACTTTATGTGAGTACTATGTCTGAGCTTGAGAGCAAAGTCTTTGGTACTGAGTCATTAAACTCTGTCTTTGACTCTTTGTCACCTTGTGTGGTGTGGGCCGTGTGGCCAATATATTATATATATGAACTTGTGTTTGTCTCTTGTGATTTTATTTAATTCTTTGTGTGGTTGTGATTTAAGTCTTTGTGTGGCCAATAGTCAATAATTAGATAGCATTAAATAACTATTTAAATCATGGCTTTAGCAAACATTTTAGAGAGTAGAAACATTGGTGTCATGTTGTGGGCGTGGCTGTGTAATTGTGTTTCATTCTTTTAGAAATTTTTTTTTTTTTTGAGAAGTCCATTTTTTTAGTTGGTGAATCTAACACATGATTAACAATTTAACATTAATATTGTTTAAGAAACACTTATTTTGTATGTTATACTTTGTTGATGTTTTTATAATATGAAATGTTTAAGAAATACTTATTTTGTATACAGTATTTTGTTGAATATGAAATAGATGTTAGTTTTTATTTTCATAATTTTTTTTTGATTTAAGCTTTGGCCCCCCCAGTTGGAATCATGGTTTCGTCCCTGAAAGATACTATTCATTTTTCATTTAGTTGTTTATTCTTTCTTTATGTATCTCGAGACGTAAATTTACACTGATTTTATTCAATAAAGAGAGTAGATGGTAGTTGATATTATTTATTTTGCATTTAGCTGATCACGTATCTTAAGAATGAATAAAGATGGTGGATGTTAGTTATTGTGGGTGAAGAAAGAGAAACAATTAATAAAAATCAAACCCTGATATTATATAATTTTTGGCCTTCTTTCTCACACTAAACACTCTCTCACTCACTCTCTGAAAAAGAGATTTTCATTGATCGGTCTTTTGTTAACATCATCAAAGGTAATGTTTTTTTAATGATTTTTTGTTTTTGTTTTTGTTTTGTTTTTCTGAATTCTATTTCATTCCGTTTTTGTTAACGTTTTGGCTCTAAATTTAAACCCTTTATTTTACTTTATTGAGTGTTTTCATCTGTCTCTCAGATGAAGAAAAATGGTCTTGAGATGGAAGTATTGAAGCAATAGTTATTGAGGGATCCTAACCACGCAAACGACACTTGGAATATTCTTGAGCATGCCATCAACGATATTTTGACCCATCAAAAGTTTAGAGCTGTCTCTTTTGAAGACCTTTATAGGTATTATTTTTATTGCCCCGATTTACTTTTTTATTATTTAGTAAGCGTTTGGATAAGTGAGCGTTTGCGTTTGTTGCGTTTTTTTTTTTTTTTTTTTTTTTTTCAGTTGAGTGCTTCTTGCATTGTTTATTGTTCATAAACAGTGAATTTAGGCATGTGAACAGTAAAAATTTTGTAAACAGTAATTTTTTTAAAATTATTTTATTGTTTTCAGTTTTCAGTTTTCAGCAAAATAAATTGTATCTAAACGGACCCTTATTCTTCTTTTGCATGATGAGGATTTGTGTGTGCATGCGCATGTGCATGTAAGCAAGAAAGAGATTTGATTACATTATTACAAAATCCTCGTAAGTAAAAGTAAGATAGAGAATGGGAAAATGAAATCAATACTTACAAGATGCTTGTGTGACTCATCGTAAAACATTAATTTCAGTTTAATTTAGTTTTTAAGGACTTCTTTAGATTAGATTATATTTGTCAATTTGGCTAGATTAAATTGAAATTTTCACTATTAAATTAGGGAAATTTTAATTTTACCCCATAAATTTTTAAAATTTTTATATTCGCACTCTTAAATATGCATAGTGTACGGAATAAAAGACCCCTTTGCCCCTATCCGTTAATGAGGTGACCATTAAATGCCACATTAGCTCAAAATGTTTTAGTTTTGAATACAATCAACTGAAACTTCTTGGAATTATGGTTTTTGAAGTTACCATCTAATTGAACTTCAATAAAATTTTCGATAGTATTTCAACAATCTTCATCATATGATTTTTGAAATCCTTCTCGATCAATTTAGTCTTCTTCATTTTTGACCAAACAGACCTTGCCCCAAACATGGGTTGGCTATTATAAACTTCAAATTAATGGTCTGTTTGGATCACATGAATTTGGATTTGGATTTGAGGGGGCCCAAATCCAAATCTTTTGTTTAGGTAAGTTAAAAGAAATGGATTTGGATTTGGTCCCAAATCCAACCAGAATTTGATAGGCCCAAATCCATGGATTTGAAATACCTTCCTACATGGTGGAATTTGGAAATCTCTCACTCTCACTCTCACTCTCACGCACTATTTCTCTCTGGGCTCTTCGTGTCTCTCTTCCTAGCCGAAAATTATATGCTGTACCTGGCATATATGCCGGGTACACCATATACCTACTCCTTCCTAGTCACAACTCACAAGCTATTCTTCCCTCTCTCTCTCGGCAACTTCCCTCTCTCTCTCTCAGCAACTTCAGGTTTGTTTCTCTCAACTCATATCTTCCTCTTTAACCTCTCTAATTCTCTCTTTCTACTAAATCTAAATCCACAAAGGCTGTGGGTTTTATTTGATTTTTTTGTGGGTTTGTTTGGGTTCAATTTGATTATTTGTGGGTTTTGTTTGATTTGTTTGTGCATCTTGTTTCATGGTATTTTCAATGATTTGTTTTGGGTTTGTCTTTATTTTCTATTTCTATTTTAATTTGTGGGTTTGTAATGCAAATTATGTGTTTGATGAAATGCTTTTATGAATTGTCTATGAGTTGTGAAGTAATAAGCAAAGGTATATATATAGTTTTGGTGAATTTGGCAAGCAATAAACCTAGTTGACAAACTGAATTTGGATTAGTTAATGCTCAAAGACATGACCATGCTACTGAAATTTGATGGGTGTTTTGATATAGATGAAGAGAATTAGCGTGTTGTCCATTGGGTCACAGTGAAAAATTGGTTTTGGCACCACCACTAAGGTGAGTGGTCCAATGAGAAAGGCCAATCTCATATGATTTGATTGAGGTCAACAAGTTTATATTTTTGAGAGCATGAAGTTTGTTCTCAAGATATCCACTAACTAATGTTGCTAGGACTCCAAAAGAGTTGGGATTAAGTTATGGCTAAACTTGCATGAGGAAGCACCAATGGTCTCCTGTCCTCTATTGTCCTCTATTTAGACTTTTCAGGTATTGGTTTATCAGTGGGTAAGTGGTCTAGTGGTAAAGGTTTATTCACATATGATTTGGTTTTCTTTCTTTCATACCTTTCACTAATAGTTTTGTATTGTAGGTAGTTCTAGAACTTTAGGGGCTGTTTGGTTGGTGAGTTTAAACAACAATTTTCAGTATTTAAACAACATTATACATATTTTCACACACTTTTTCACCCATACGTATTTTCAAAAAATACAAACAACGTTACTAGAACAACATTACCAAATGGGCTTCTGCAGTAGCCAACATTGGATTTCACATCCCATTTGAATTTATTACCACATATACCATTCACATGTATTCATTCAATTGACAAGGTGCCTAGAGTGACCAGAAATCATCTTTTTTATTCTTTAGTTACAAGGGAAGTTGGAATTGCACCTTAAAATCAATCATTGAAAAAAAACTAATCAATAGCATCCAAGTATTACTAAGAGGGAAAGAGAATGAAAAAAAAAGTGATAAATGAAACCACGAAAGTCTCGTTTATAACATAATAGAGTCACACTATATCTAAACCTTCACAACACATTCATTTATCAAAAACATAAAGATTGCAAATAAGAGAAGAAAGCATAAGAAATTTATAACTTTGAGTTGACAAATAGCTCCTTCACCATCAAAACAAGTTTTTGTACAATCCTTCAATTCTTAAGCTACATTGCTAACAACCCATTTGCCAGAGTTCTAACTATAGACATGCTAACTGTAAACTGAAAAGAGAAGAACAAAAAATCTGTGCAAGACTAAAAGAGAAGAAAAAGAATTCTCATATACAAAAGATTTTACTCCATACTTCATCGGGTTGTGTCGGATCAGAAATTAATGAAGTAATTAATGCATCAAAATCAGCAACAGAGTCTGGTTTGGATTGACTGCATACTTCAACCAGGGGTGGTAGTGGTAGATCAGAAAATATTTGACTCAGTGGTTCATCTGGGAATGTGGGATCAGCTATCCATGCAGCAAACTCTTCATTCGTAAAAGCATCAGCATCAGCAACAGCATCCAACCGTCTTCTTTTGTGTTCTTGGGCTTGGGCATCTTCTTGTCCATGTGACATCACACCGGTTGTATTGAAGGTTGAGGCCTCTTCAGCGACAACTGCAGTAGAAGAAAAACATCCAGAAACCCATGCAGCGAACTCTTCATCATCAGCACTAGGCATCTCAGGCTCAGGCTCAGGCTCAAGTGAAATCACAGCAGCAGCAGTTGTATTGAAGCATGAGAACTCTTCATCAGCAGTAGTAGAAGAAAAAGCTCTTTTGAGACCTCTTCCGTTGGCCTCCTCACAATCTGACCCTGACCCTTTATTTAGTTTATAGATGACGCAGAGGACTGTGTTGATTCTTCCAAATTCCTGATTTGCCAAGGAGAACTCGTGCATTATCCAATTAGTTTTATTGAATTTGCCCGAATGGAGATCCTTGGCCTTAAAAGAGAGCATCCTGTCGATCCCTATAACATTGCCCTGAGAATCGTAGAGTCTTTTGGGCTTGCTTTTTTCAAGCCAGGTTCCGCAAGCGGCAGCCCTGCACACACGATTGCCGGTTGTTGTTTTGAGGTCGGTGAAGACGTAGAGCTTCCGGTGGAAAGTGTGTAAATGATAGTGGGTATGAGAATCATATATTTCCCATGGAGGAATTTTGCCATATATCTCACAATCATTCACAATAAAATGATGATTTAGGTGAGTGTGTTGTTCAGCATCGTTGACCTTCTTCATTAAAATCTTCATCAATTCGTCATCTGTAGGATCATATCGAAACCCCACCATCTCCATTGTTTCAAGAAATCAAAGAATTTTCTTTCCCTTTTCTATGAACACGTAAAAAGTCTCAAACTTCTTGATGAATGTTTGAAATCTCAAACTTTTTGATGAATATTTGGTGAATGTAAGAAATCTCAAACGCAGAATTAAGCAAGAAACACGTAGAAAGTCTCAAACTTTTTGATGAATGTTTGAAGTCACAAATTTTTTGATGAATGTTCGGTGAATGTAAGAAGTCTCAAACTCAGAATTAAGAAAGAAACTTTTTTTTAGGAACAAGTTAAAAATTTCGAATATCTATGCATATATATAGCAACCCTAATAAGGGCGGTCAATTAAAGTTAAAAGGGCGGTTATATATAATTATATTATATCTTAACCTTTTCTCAAAAAAAAAAAAAAAAAAAAAAATATATATATATATATATATATATATGCAAAGGGCGGTTATAATAAATAATATTACTAATACCCTAAAATCAAGAGAACAGTCCAAAAGAAATGGTTCACTGCTTCAAAAATACTTCAGCCCATACAATAACAAAAAAAAAAAAAAAACGGTTCTGTGGGCCGTAAAATCTTACCATATTTCAAGCCCAATATAATACCTAAAAAAAAAAAAAGGTTCTGTGGGCCGTAAAATCTTACCATATTTCAAGCCCAATATAATACCTAAAAAAAAAAAAAAAAGGTTCTGTGGGCCGTAAAATCTTTCCATATTTCAAGCCCAATACAACTCCCCTCCAAGCTTTCCTCTCTGTATTCTTTTTTCACTTCACCCTAAAACCCTCCATTCAAACCGCCCCACCACCACCACCACCACCTCCGAGACTAAACCCACCATGTCAGCGAAATGGCGAGCACTACAACACCGTCACCGTTACACATACAACGCCGTAGTTTTCCCAAACTCGTACACCGAGTCTTTACTCACAGCTCTCCAAACCAACCCATCGTCAAAATTCTACGCTGAACTGAACCATCTCGTTTCTCTCAATTCCATTTACTCCCAAATCAACCACGCCAAGAAACTCGCTTCTTCCTTCAACGACTTCTTGTCAAACGCAAACTCTGAACAACACGAGGATTCAATCCGCGAAGCCTCGCGTTTTTACTTGGAGCTCTTGTTCTTGGAAAACTCTCAGCCTCTGCACAAAACCCTCGTCTCCTCTCTCTCCAAATCCCAACACCACCACTCCCTCATCCGCGCGTCCTTCCACGCGCTCTTCCTCGGGTACGCCGATCACCACGAAAAGCGTCAGAAGAAAAACCGTTTCTTCTGCGCGTCGCGCGTGGCGCTGTCGGTTTTGGGACTGCCGAGGCTAGGCTATTTGGCTGACGTGATCGAAGAATGCGCGTTGATCGTGGCTTACGACGTCGTTTCGAGCTTGAACAGCGTCGTTTCGGAGACGAAAGACTGGGCTCGGCCTTCGCCTATTGTGATGGAACAATGCCAAGAAGCTCTCTCCTGCTTGTACTACCTTTTCCAACGGTTTCCGTCACAGTTAACGGACTCGAACATTCTAGAAGCTTCTCTGACGGTTATCTTGAGTGTTCTCAACTCCATTGCCTTTTCTCGGGACTGTTTCGTCGCGGCCGGGGTCTGCTTTTTCGCTGCCCTTCAGGTCTGCTTAAACCCTCAACAACTCGCCTTATTCATCATTCGAGGTATATTCAATCGCATTACAGTTAATGAGCTTAGGAATGTGATTGATAAGGTTCCTTATAATGGTGATTTATGTGATGAGATAGCGAATTTTGCGGTTTTGAGTAGACTTTGTTTGATTAGAGGTGTGCTCACTGCTGTTTCGAGGGATGTGCTTAATACCCGGTTTGATGTAGAGAGAGAGAGTGATGATGGTGGTGGTGGTGGTGGTGGTAATTGTGTTATGACTATATTGTATGATGGGATTTTGCCTGAGCTTTGTGAGTATTGTGAGAACCCGAGTGATGGTCATTTTAATTTTCACGCGTTGACTGTGCTGCAGATTTGTTTGCAACAGATAAAGACGTCGGTTTTAGCTAATATTAGTAACCCGTCGGGGGATTATGAGTTGATTACGGAGGAAATGGGGGCCCGGATAATGAGAATTGTATGGAATAATTTAGAGGATCCTTTGAGTCAAACGGTGAGGCAAGTTCATCTCGTGTTTGATCTTTTTCTAGACATTCAATCTTCACTTTGTTGTTCGGAAGGTGGGGAGAGAATAAAGTCGTTTTTGGAAAAGATTACTTCGCATCTTCTTTGCTTGGGGCCGCGTTGTAAGGGTAGATATGTTCCTTTAGCTTCTCTGACAAGGAGGCTGGGGGCGAAGACTATGTTGGAGATGAGTCCTGACTTGCTGTATGAGACGATACAGGCGTATGTTGATGATGATGTTTGCTGTGCTGTAACGACGTTTTTGAAGTGTTTCCTTGAGTACTTGCGTGATGAGTGTTGGAGCAGTGAGGGTATTGCAAATGGTTATGCCGTTTATAGAGGGAATTGCTTGCCCCCGCTTTTGTATGGGCTTGGTTCTGGACTTTCAAAGCTTCGTTCGAATTTGAACACTTATGCTCTGCCTGTTATACTTGAGGTGGATGTGGATAGTATATTTACTATGCTTGCTTTTATCTCCATTGGGCCAAATGGGGCTGAAAATGGACTGTTATATCATGAGACTGGTCTTTCAAACATGGAACTAAAGGTTGAACAGCAAGTGGCCATTTTAGTGTCATTGTTCAAGGTCTCTCGTTTACTTGCTTTGATTGAGGGGGACATTGATTGGTGCAAGAAAAATGGGGTACAGGATAAAGAGGGTGAGCTTGGATCAGATTGCTTTTCGTGTAATGCTCTTGTCTGCATAAAGGGGATTGAGGTGGAAGTCCCTGTTGAGTGGCTTGTACTGGCACTGACCCATGTCGATGAGTCACTTCGTGTAGATGCTGCTGAGTCCCTTTTCTTAAACCCCAAGACATCTAGTTTGCCTTCCCATTTAGAACTTACTCTGATGAAGGAAGCAGTGCCATTAAACATGAGGTGTTGCTCTACTGCTTTTCAGATGAAGTGGAGCAGCTTATTCAGAAAGTTCTTTTCTCGGGTTCGGACAGCCTTGGAGAGACAATTCAAGCAGGGCAGCTGGCAACCACTTGTCTATCATGGTAACACTGAAGTGCATTTTTTAAATGGAAGTGAGGAAACTACAGTTAACAGAGCGGACGATCTTTTTCATTTTATGAGGTGGTTTAGTTCTTTTCTATTTTTCTCATGTTATCCTTCTGCTCCTTACAAGAGAAAAATAATGGCCATGGACCTCATTCTGATAATGCTTAATATTTGGTCTATTGTGCCTTCTGACCAAGAAGACTGTAGATCTCTTACTCCTGAAAGCTGTCTCTATCCTTACAATAAAGGAATTACATTACCTGATTCAACTTTGTTGTTAGTTGGGTCGATAGTAGATAGTTGGGACAGGCTGAGAGAGAATTCTTTTCGTATATTGCTACATTTTCCTACCCCACTTCCTGGAATTTCAAGTGAAGACATGGTCCAGAAAGTAATTGCTTGGGCTAAGAAATTAGTTTGCAGTCCACGTGTGAGAGAAAGTGATGCGGGATCTCTGACTTTACGGTTTATTTTTAGGAAGTATGTTTTGGAGCTGGGGTGGTTTGTCAATGCATCAATTAATCTTGTCTGTTTTCGTTCACAGCCTGAACTAGTAAATGGAGATGACCAGACTGGCAAAACTAGGCATCCTGTCATAGAATATATGAATTCACTTATAGATTGGTTAAATGTTACTGTGGAGGAGGGAGAGAGGGACCTGCCCGAAGCATGCAAGAACAGCTTTGTTCATGGTGTATTACTTGCTCTGCGGTATACTTTTGAGGAATTGGATTGGAATTCTGATGTAGTCTTGGCTAGCTTCTTAGAGATGAGACATTTATTGGAGAAACTCTTGGAGCTCATTATGAAAATAACTTCTTTGGCACTTTGGGTGGTTTCTGCAGATGCTTGGTATCTTCCAGAAGACATGGATGAGATGGTTGATGATGATAATTTCCTGTTTGAGGTTTCGGATGATGTGGATGTGCAGGCACATTCTTCAGACCATGAAGATAAAAGTTTAAAAGTTGTCCAGGATGCCAGACCATCAGACCAGATAGTTATGGTTGGTTGCTGGCTCGCTATGAAAGAGGTGCTTTCCTTATTGGCTGCTTGCTTCGTTTTTGTGTTTGCTCATGGAATGCATGTTTTTGTTCATTTCTCTGGTGGTAAACAGTTGTTTTTAAAAATTTAAAACACAATTCATAGGATGATGTCCACGAAATGCCTGGGTATACGGCATATGTGTTCAGGCTTGTTAGAT
Organism: Notholithocarpus densiflorus; assembly: GCA_030021035.2. Lineage (NCBI taxonomy): Eukaryota > Viridiplantae > Streptophyta > Magnoliopsida > Fagales > Fagaceae > Notholithocarpus > Notholithocarpus densiflorus. Next base: position 106,265 of record JARYZH020000221.1, on the reverse strand, counting down.
TTCTTGAGTTATACTGTTGAAGACTGCTATCTTCATTTGTAATATATTTTTGTTATCAGGTGAGTCTTCTTTTGGGAACCATCATAAGAAAGATACCTTTACCAAGTAGCGGTGCTTCGGATACATTAGAGTTTGGGGTCCCCCGCTCTGACGCCGACTCTTCGCTGATGACAGAATCTGATGCAATGCTTGATGTGAAACAACTTGAAAAAATTGGGAGCCACTTCTTAGAAGTCCTTCTGAAGATGAAGCATAATGGTGCAATTGATAAGACGAGGGCTGGATTTACAGCTCTTTGCAATCGTTTACTTTGTTCAAATGATCCAACGTATGTTTCCATTTGATTTTTTTTTTTACTGGTAGTTGCATTATGATCTTATATTTTATTTCTTGCCTTGGACGCACCTATTTATGGGGGAATCATTGCACACACACATATAGACAACAGAAACAGCAAATGATTCTAATAGGAAAATTTGGGCTATAATATGTTTTACTATGGTCCCTCAACTTTGGTGTTGCTGCCTTTTTTGTCCCCCTAAGTTTCCGAACCTGTGATTAAACCCTTTAACTCTCGAATGACTGTCATTTTAGTCCCTCTAGATTCAAAATTTGTAATTAACCCCATGAGCTTATGACTTGCTTTCACTTTGGTCCCTCAAGTTTAATTTCCAAACCCCCCCACCCCCCCTCCCCAAAAAAAAAAAAAGTTTTGAATCAAAACATCGTTTTGGGGTAGTTAATGAAACCCATTGGAATGATAAAATCAACTACAATTTGAGAGTTCAGGGGGTCAACTGCATATTTTGATACTTAGGGACCAAAATGACAGTAGCATTAAAGGTAGAGAATGTAAAATGTATTTTAGCCCAGCAAATGTTATATTGCAAATCAATTCCTCCATTCTGGCTAATACTGTATTGCCCCCGCACCTTTTTTTTTTTTTCCCTTCATTGCTGAATAAACTGCAATAATTTCCATCTTATTTTGAGATGAGGGATTGATAACGAGCAATGATGGTTGGAGTGGCAAGTTGAGTTGAATATTATAGCATTATTTTCAGTTTTTAATTTATCTAGAATTTAACCAGATATACGTGCCGCTGTATCTGCATTTCCTCATTTGCTTTGTCTTAGACCTGAGTAATGTGTGATACTCTGGAAATATGTTTGAGTAATGTGTGAAGAAAACAGATTGCAGTGTCCTGTGATGGGATTACTTTGTTCCTTCTGAATGTAATTGAATTTACTCACTGTTCAATTAGCTTTCTTTTTAGATGTATAACTTGAATTGGGGCAAATTAATTCTTAGTTGGATTCGTAGTCATGATGGAGTTTTAGATTACCAAAACATCAAGTGTTTTATCCTTTTGGAAAAGAAATACAAATAAACTTGAATGAGTTGAATCAACTAAGCCTTAATGCTAACATAAAGGAATCAATTATTTTGAGCATACATGTGGCCGACTCTAACTTATTTTTTGAGGATCTATAGCCAACCCCAAAAATTTTGGGACTAAAGCTTTGTTGTTGTTGTATTTACTCTTTTGGAAAAGAAATACAAATAAACTTGAATCAACTAAGCCTTAATGCTAACATAAAGGAATCAATTATTCCGAGTATACATGTGGCCGACCCTGACTAATTTTTTGAGGATCTATAGCCAGCCCCAAAAAATTTGGGACTAAAGCTTTGTTGTTGTTGTATTACTTCCATGCCTTTGCACTTTTTTTGGAGAGTCTTGAGTCGTATTAAAGATTTGGGCAAGACTTAGGTATAGTACTTATGTATTGTTCCTTAGGTTCTCCTCTTAAGATTCTGCTACGTGGATTTTTTCTCATGAGATAGAAGTGTATTTTTTAGTTAAGTAGCCACATGACTGAATCTTAAGAAGGGAACCTAAGGTACCGTGCCTAAGATTTGTCCTAAAGATTTTATTTGATATCATTATTTAAATTATCCTTTAGTCAAATCCCATTCTCCATGTTAGGTGGGGTTGAATTTATTCAGAGGTTGTTGGTGGTTGATTTCTCTTTTTTAATCAAATATTGTGGAAATCTATTCTAAAATAGTGTCTCTTCTCAGACTCTGTAAGTTGACAGAATCTTGGATGGAGCAACTTATGGAAAGAACTGTAGCCAAGGGACAAATTGTGGATGATTTATTAAGGAGAAGTGCAGGCATTCCAGCTGCATTTACTGCTCTATTTCTCTCAGAGCCAGAAGGTGCACCAAAGAAGCTTCTACCACGAGCACTGCGATGGCTAATTGATGTAGCTAATGGGTCTTTGCTGAATCTGAATGAAACCAATGGAAAAAATGGTGACTCATGTATAATTTTGTCAACAAAACGAAACCAAGAAACCAAGTCTGCAATGCAACCTGAGATAATTGAGAGTGAAAAGACCTCGAAAATCCGACATGAGGGTCTAGTTCCTACAGTACATGCATTCAATGTCCTTAAAGCTGCTTTCAATGACACTAATCTGGCTACTGATACTTCAGGGTTCTCTGCTGAGGCTCTAATTATTTCTATTCGCTCCTTCTCTTCGCCATACTGGGAGGTACGGAACAGTGCTTGTCTGGCATACACTGCTTTAGTTCGTCGCATGATTGGATTTCTTAATATCCAAAAACGAGAATCAGCACGACGTGCATTAAGTGGGCTTGAATTTTTTCATAGGTATGGTTTCTTAATTTAACGTTTCTTTTCTTCCATTTGCAGCATTTGTTACTTGGATTTAGTATTTCCAGATACTTTACTAAGTGGTTCATCAAGATAGAATTCTTTATTACACATATGCTGGAAAGATTCCCTTTTTAGGATATTTAAAGTTGATGTCAATATGACCTTTATATTCTACTTGTTGGAGGTTATGTAACTTGGGTAGGATTTTAGGGACCAGAGATTGATAGACCAAAAGATACTTGTATCAAGGCTGGAAAAATGCTTTTTTAAGATTTGACTTTTAAATCAATGTTTCTTCATTCAGCAAGAAAGGCTTGAAAACACAAGCTACAAGGCCTTAATTTAAGCCTAATTGGTTGAAATCGAAAGATATTGAAGGAGAATGAAATCCTTTAAATTTGGAATTTTTTTTTCTTTTCCCAAACTTCTTTGTTACAGGGCTCCTTTGTGAGTGGCAATGCACTTTTTAAGCTTATGAGTTAATACACAATCATAATCATGTTGGTGTTGTTCTTAGCACACTGGAAAAATGTTGGAGTGGGAGGGGCCGGAGAAGGACAACTTTTTCTTATCATGCTTGAGGCTATGATGTAAAATGGCTGTTCCGGGGATTGTTTTACTGTAAAAGAAGCTGAAAGAAATGAAATGAATAAAAGAAACAATATTGGATTACAAGAGATGGTATTTATTTTGCATTAATCTTATTACTCCCATCAAAAAATTAATCTGATTACTGAGAATGCAATCTATGTCTAAGTGTTTGCATCAATTGGTAATATATATAATTACTACAAATTCTTTTTTTTATTGGAACCTTTTTGGTTATGTAGAAGTATGAGGGAAAGGAAAGTGATGAGAAGGATTGATTGCTTTATTTGTTTACTTATCAATTTTTTTATTCCTGAATATTTTTGAGCTCCTTCAGTACCAAATGAAGGGGAGACTACAGTCTTATTGTTTGCTGAAAAGGATACTTTCCTGCAAGGTTCAATCACCCAAATAGTTGTTGGTTTGTAAATTATCTTTAAACTAGTTAGCCTTGTCATCCAGCTCTGTACTTTGGAAGAACTGGATACTTTCTCTATTTTGGACTTGTTTGCATAGTAACTAGGATAGTTGTCTGAAAACTTAATTTGACCATGCAGAGAGATGTCTACTTGGTTAACTGTGTCAAATTTTAAAATATGCATTACTTGATTTGAAATTTGAGACAAAAGCATAAACTTCTGGGGTAGGCAGTGTGTTGCCAAATTCGGTTGACGAGTTATGGTTGTTGGGTAGCAAAGAAAAAACATATGATAGGTTGAGGAATTACAGAAAATATAAGAAAAATACCAATGCAAAAATTTGTTTGATGCTTTCCTTTTTGGTCCTTGTTATTCATTGATAGTGATACACCTCTGTCCTTTTTACAGTGGTCTCTGTCCTGAGTCTAGTGATGACAATGTAGTTGGCAGCTTTAACTTTTATAGTTGTATGTGTGACATACACGAGTTTTTAGATCAATAGAAGTTTGAATGTTTTTACCCCTTCATATTTTTCTGTAGCAGTTGTTATTTGTATTCTCCAGCATGTCTAAGGTCTAATGATAACCCTTGAAATATTTAATCAACTGTGCTGTTTATGATTAGGGAGTTATGAATATGATCTCTGGGGGAATTAGTATTAGGAGCTATTATTTGTTAGGAGCATAATACATCGTCTGAGTTTTACATTCTGAGGGTAAAAATTTTAAATTATAACTTTAGTGCTGGCACCGAGTTGTTTTTTTAACTTACAGTAATATCTTCTGTTTAACAAGAAATTCAATTTACTTGTTTGAAGGTACCCCTCATTACATACATTTGTATTCAATGAACTGAAAGTTGCAACTGAGATGCTTGGTGATGTGTCATCTGGGCATTCAGAATCTGACCTGGCAAATGTTGTGCACCCAAGTTTGTGCCCTTTACTGATACTTTTGTCCAGGCTCAAGCCTTCAACAATTGCAAGTGAGACTGGAGATGAGCTTGACCCTTTCCTGTTCATGCCATTCATCAGGAAGTGTTCAACCCAAAGCAATCTACGAGTCAGAGTTCTGGCATCTAGAGCTTTAACTGGTCTTGTTTCTAATGAAAAGTTGCCAATTGTCCTTCACAATATAGCCTCTGAGTTGCCTTTTGTAGAAAACCAACTCACAGAATCATCTGTTTCATCCATTTCATTGCACATGGCCCTTAGTTCTCACCATGCTTCCTTTAATTCAATACATGGAATACTATTGCAGTTAATTTCTCTTCTAGATATTAATTGTAGAAATCTTTCTGATTTCTCAAAGAAAGATCAGATTCTTGGTGACTTTATCCAAGTTCTTGTGGCTCGTTCATGGATTGGGAGCCCCAGATGGTGCCCTTGCCCCATTCTCAACACCTCTTTCTTGAGGGTTTTGGATCACATGCTGAGTATTGCAAGAACATTCAGTATGAGCAAAAACTTTTATGCCATTAGGAACCTACTATTGGAGTCATCGACAGAATGCTTAGATGTTGAAGCTTCTTATGGATTGTCGTATTATGATCCCACTATAGCAGAACTTCGCGAGCAAGCAGCTATGTCCTATTTTAGTTGTGTGTTTCAAGCATCAAAGGAAGTGTCTGAAGAGTTCCAGATGCCGCAGAGATGTCCAACGCTTGATTCAAAATTGTTGAAGATAACTGAAATGGAGAATCCTTTTGCTGGACTCCAGGAAAGGTTGATCCGCTCCTTGTCAGACACATCATATGAAGTTCGAGTTACAACATTGAAATGGCTACTTAAATTCGTGAAAGCAATAGAATCTGGTAGTGAGGTCCATGATCTGTCAAGCGGTGAGATTAGGATCATTAAGAATTGGACCAAATCGTCTCTCCATGAAACAATGATAAAACTCTTAGACTCAGAAAAGAATAATAGATGCACATATTACATTCTGAGGATTCTTTTTGCTTGGAACTTGCTTCAGTTTCAGAAACATGGTGATGATAAATGCACTAAAACATTTTATATAGGTGGGATGGATTGTGATTCTTTGTTTCAGTTTTGGGATAAGTTAATTTCCTTGTACAAACTCACAAGACATTCAAAGACTCGGGAAACACTCATCTGTTGCATGGGAGTATGTGTAAAGCAATTTGCTGGTTTATTTATGAGCATTGTGGGATTGAGAATATCCGTTGAACGTTGCCAATCTGAGAAATTGGAAAGATCAGCTCGCTTGTATGATTGCATCATTTTTTTCACAAACCTAATCAAACAACATAGTGCCTCTTCTGAGCCAGTAAGCATGCGGAAGGCTGCAGCAGAATCTGTGATAGCATCCGGATTGTTGGAACAAGCTGTGGTTATTGATTCTTCTGTACTAAATAATCAAATCCCATGTAAGGATTCACACTCTCATTTTGAACCAAATGAGGCTGTCAATATGTATGCTCATCAAATACTGGATATATGGTTCACTTGTATCCAGCTGCTAGAGGATGAGGATGATGGGATCAGGCAGAGGCTTGCCTTGGATGTTCAGAAGTGTTTTACTTTGGAGAGATGTGGAAGATGCTCTCATGCTGGGAAGGTTCCAAACCAAGTGGAGAAAGTAATAGCATTGGGTTTTGACCATCTGTCTTCTATCTTTGGTCACTGGATTGAGTACTTCGATTATCTTTCGCAGTGGGTACTAAATGCAGCTAGTTATGCTATACCCAAAGGAGATCTTGTGAGACGGGTCTTTGACAAGGAAATTGATAATCATCATGAAGAGAAGCTTTTGCTCAGTCAAATTTGCTGTTCCAATTTGGAGAATCTACCAGTTTCAAAATCTTGGGCAGTAAATTTCTCAGACAAAGACGGCATGAGAAGTTATTTACACAACTGCAGACATAGGTTTTGCCATCAGTTGATCTCATTTGCCAAGGACCATGTGGAGAAACAGGGAGGCGCTGATTGGATAGGAGGTGTTGGCAACCACAAGGATGCTTTTCTACCTCTGTATGCAAATTTGCTTGGCTTTTATGCCCTCTCAAACATCATTCTCAATGAAAAAGCTGGGGATGGTAGACATCTATTATCTGATGTTGTTGAACTTGGTAGAACTATTACTCCGTTCCTTAGGAACCCTTTGATTTTTAACCTGTATTTGTTAGTTGTTAAATTACATGAGAAAAATGTTAGTAGTATTCCTGACCACTTGATCCCTGAATTCAGAGACGGCTGTATCTGGGATGGTTTTGAACCTTATTTTCTTCTTCGGTAAGATCTTTGTAGATGCAAGATTCATATGCTAGTCAATTATAGGGGCCTACGGAGTTTTTGAGAAATGTAGCTATGGAAATTTTGAGGGAAGTCATAATGTATTGTAAATTTCAGCTGTGCCATACAATTTGTCTGTACAACATTCAACTCTTTTTGTGAGGATCACCTTAACATATTTAAACAGGCTTGTTATAAAAGCTGAAGTTTTGTGGGTGCTGTATGAGATTATGTTTTATCATTTTTGTTCTCCCCTTAAAGTGCCAAACTAGAAAATCTAACACTATTATCACTATCCTTATTCTTTTGACATATAATTGGAGTGTTTTTTTTTTTTTTTTTTTTTTTTTTAATTTATATATATATCTACTCTCATAGAACTTGACAAGTTCTGCAAGTGCCTTTCAGTGCCGGGCTATATGTTGTGCAGAAGAGAGATGGCCTACGTCAAATTAATCGTTTATGATGTATAATGAGGCATCCATATTATATAGATGCTTATTCTCTCACGACTTCGAAGCTTCGCCTTTGAGTCTAGGGTAGGGTCAACAATGATTCTCATAGTCTTTAACACTGTTGCAACCTTCAGGATTTTTCTAACAGGTTTCATCTCAACCTTCCTCCCGGAAAATCCTTCAAAATAACAGGTTGTAAGCTGTGATGATAGACATTTAGGAACATCTCGTGGCTTCTTCAAGCAACCATCAATTGCAGGTCTTTCACCATCATAGGAAACCAATCTAAAGACAAGCATTTATAGCTTTGGAGTTCGATGAAGCAAGAGTTGTATAAGATGCCACTCACAAAGAGGATCTGCACAACAATATAAGAATCACAAATGTCACAAAGTCAAAACTCACTCACAAGTCACAACAATAACAATATTATAAAGTAGTAATCATAGAGAGTTAGAGCATCAAAGATGGCGACATGTCCTTACCTCTGCATTTACTCTGAGCAACTCTATGGATACAACGTTACAAAGTGGTCTCATGAAATTCCGTACCCTCTTTGCAAAATCTTCAATATTGTTGTCACATTTTATCTCATTGGAAAGGGCTATTTTAACCAAGTTGGGAAGGTTTTCCAACACAACATCCTCGCCCAAATCAATCAATATTATATATATAAAAGCATAGACCTCATGTGAGAGTGCATGAGGTCCTGCCATGTGGTACTCTATTAGAGCTCTATTAGGGTAATTATTGCATTTGACCTTCCACCTCACCTTCTCTTAAAAAGTTAATTCTTACATGCATTTAGAAATAGAAACAATGTAGGTTACTTAATCGCTTCAGCAAAAACAGTTCATCTCTTTCTCTTTCTTAACTCTTCAGTTCCCCCTTTATATATAATGCACACTAACGTGTTTCTTTTCAAATCAATATCTATATCTATCTACAGCCTTTACAACTTGCTGGACATCGAGGAAAATGAATGAGCGTAACACTTCTTTGGAGAATAACCAAAATCCTATTAGATACCTCTGTCCTTTCTTCCTCCATTGATGCCAATTTGCTTCAAGTGTTATATCTCCTTCTCAGAGCTATGCTTTGGATCCTAAATTGAATTGTAAGTTAATTCTTCCAATAAAAGATGTGTATATAATCTCTAGAATCTCTCTTAAATCTTTGCTTTATTATTTTGATCTCTTTAAGTTTTGCTTTATTATTTTGGTTTGGACTCACGCAACTACATTTTTGTTACATGCACGCAAGTTGTTTGATAAAATAGCTGAGTGTTTTGTTGTAGACAACAATTAATGTAGAAGCAGTGATTCAGTGAACTATTTTTCATGTGCTCACATTGTAAATTGCAGCAACACACAGTAAGTATGCTTTGTGCTAGAGGTAACATTGTAAATTGCTTCAAATTGACACTGTTTTGGTTTTGCTATCCTTTTTGTACTGTGTATGGTTTGCTTAACTTGAGAATTTTGTCACTAGACCAATAACAAAAAAAGAAAACATAATTAAAAAAAAAAAAGACAAAAAAAGTCTACAACTATGAAAGTTATGTTAAATGACGCCCATTCTACAACATTTTTATTTTGTATGTGGAAGTGATATTAGTAGAATTCAAAAGATTTAACAGTAAATTGGTTGGTTTGTAGACTACAAAAAGGAAAGGATAGATCAATCGTGGAATAAAGGGTCCTGAGTCAATTGCTGATCCTATGAACCGCATGCCTTTGATGGCCTTGATTGCTGCTGACCTTCCTGCAGGTCTCAGTTGGGAAAGGTAAAGGTTCCACTTCAATCTTTGAATTAATATTTTAATTTATTCTCAACACATTTTTTCTTTCCTTTTATTTTCTAATTTTTATTTTTATTTATGATTATATGTAGCTTAGACAAGTGGTGGATAATGTTGGGAAATGGGTAATGTATGGTTGTTGCCTAGAAATGTCTTACGATAGACTAAAACAACACCATACGTATGAAATTATTGGTCTTCATGGATTATACAAATATTGTCAAAATATTGTTGGAAACCACACAAATTGGTTTGCATTTGGCCAAATACAAGTTTTGGTATGAATTTAAAAAATGATCAGCTTATATAAATTCAATTTTAGGAGTGTCAACTTTCCTAGAAGTTGATGCCCACTTATGTTAATAGACTATAATTTACTTTTCAGACTTGAGGAAAATTAATCTTTAATTTCATTAATTTAGTTTCTGTTTGTCTTAAGTAGCATGGGCTTGATGAGGTTCTTAGAGGAATCCAAACATTTTACAAGATTTCACTCAAAGGCATTATTTCAACTTAGCTCTTTGAACAATATTACATATGATTTGCATTGCATTTCCTATTGCATACTAAAGTTAAGGACACTATGCTTTGCATATGAAATTGACCACCTCATATGTTCCGAAAATAAAAACACAAGAACATGATTTGATTGTTATAGTTGCTTTTATTAGTTTAAATTTTAAAGAGGATTCTCCTTGCAATTACTTTTTGGCTTTTATTATACTTTTATAGAAGCTATTATATTCAGCTGTAGTGACCATGCTAGCTAAATCTGGTACAAATATTTCAAATATGTGATAGAAATTATCATATACAAGGTACTTTCTCTCCTTTTCTTTTCTTTTCTTTTTCTTTTCATTTTTCTTTTTACTTTTTAAAATTCAGTGCACATGTCAGGTCTTCATGATATTGATAATTGCTATATATTGTCTTAGTTCATACTCTGTTAAGAGCATTCCCAACCACTTATGCAAAAAAAAAAAAAAAAAAAAAAAAAAAAACAGCGTTGTCTCACCGAAAGGCCATTTGATTTATATTACATTACTACTCTTACAACAGACCTTACATCACATTCTTTATTTTACAATACACCATATTAAAATAAATTTTTACACCTAACACAGGTCATGCGTGTTTGAGTGACAGAAAAAAAAAAAAAAAGGATTATGTGTGTTTGAGAGAGATATTGAGTAAGAGAGAGAATAAAAAAAGGAAAAGAAAGAATGCATAGGCTATATAGTATCATCTAAAAATACATGATACTATAACAATGTTTAAAATTTGCTACAGGAATTTGAGACTGGTTATTTAAGGCTCCTTTTTTCTTTTTCTTTTTTTAATGAAAATCCTCACATACTTTGCATTTCATCCAGTTTTAAAGGACTAGATGAGAATGCTCTAATATTCTCTTTATTAAACTATTATTATATACTGGTAAGAGTGAAATTGTCGTGTCTTGAAGATTTCAATTTAAAATTCTAATCATCTATCATTCTATACCAAATGCACAAACCAATTTGGTTCAAATCAGATAGATGAAAATCAGGATGGTTATCTAGGAAAAAATAATTATTGATATGTTGAATTTTTCATGTCCTTATGGACATTTTTGAGCATGCATTATTGACATAAAATATTGCATTTATATCTTTTTATACTTACAAACATGTCAATATTTTTTTAAGGTTGAAGCATTTCCTGAAAAGCCAAATGAAGAGTATGGTACTTGGATTCTTGACTCATAGAAGTGGGGATGTTTGAGGGACTTTTGGTTCTTGATCGGTTAAGGCTTCATTGTCCATAAGATGTAACTGAAAGCATATGGGTTTAAATAGAAATAATGATTGTAGAAGGTGTGTAGAGGTTTATGCTTTTCTATGGACAAAGTGATGTCTGGTTTTGCTACAGGGCTTGAAGGCCTTATATGGAATTCTTGGTTTAACTATATTTTCTTGCAAGATATTCACACAATATAAATTTAATTTTTCATGCCTATTTCAATTAAGTGTTCTTTCTCCTTTGATTTTAACTTAGCTCTTTATCAATGTTGATTCTTTGTCGTTTTTTTGGGATATGCCTTTCATTCCAAAAAAAAAAAGATATTAATCTTTTCATTCTTGATCAATTTTGAATGTTATTTGGATGTAGTTAAGCATCAGGGGAGTAGACCTCATTTTAGTTCATGTGGTTATTAATGAACTTAGTGTAAGACAATGAGTTAAAAGGTCTAAGTTTACATGTGCTGAAGAAGAAATTTATGCAATCTTCCTTAGAAGGTGGAGCATTCAAACAATGACGCTATAGTACTATAAAGATTGAAAATTTGCTTTTTTAATTAAGGCATGCACATGCTTATATTTGGCAAGTTGCTATGTTAAAGTACAAAATGTTCTATGTATGATGAAAATTTGAAAGTTTTATTGGGGCATCCAAATATATGTGTTTTGGAATCACTTTTCAACCATTGTGGATTCAGTTTGTTAAATGACTGCATATTGCAAAAGGTCATATTCATATTAGTTTGGGAGACTTACAAAAAATAACATAGTGTTGCCAAATTTGAATTTGGCACTAACTGTAGTCCTAGAAAAATTTATTAATTTTGAGCTTTAATAGGATTTGATCAAACATTGAAATGTGGAGGACGGTAGTACTTTTTTTTAATGCTGATTTCTTTAATTTCTTAGAAATTGTAAATATATGTCTCATTACCCTTCTACAATTCATGATAAAACACTACACAACAAATGATACCCAACTTTGGAATAAAAAACATGGCTAGAGACTAAGGTTTAGTTTGAATTTAGTTTTACTAGCAAGTTTCGTAGATTAACTATTATGTTAAGGTCAGGCGCTGTGGACTTGTGAGTTTTGTAAAGATTGTGATTAACTGTGAGTGTTTGGGATGTGTATTTTTGTTTAAGAATTAAGAAGAAAGAGAAAGACACATTCTATATCAACTTTTATTCTACAATATTCCTCCAAAGTAGTTTTCTTATTTTTCATTAATTATAATGGATATGTGTGTGCAATTTATAATTGTTGCTTCTTATGATGAACTCATTACTAAAAAATTCTATAATAATTATGCTATATAATATATGTACAGCATTCTCCAAAGCCATCTTACATAAAACATTACATCTCTGCACGGGCAACTTACTAGTAACCATAAAAATAAAAGAATTCAAGAGCAGGGGCATTGATATGGACTATGTTTGACAAACGACAAGCACTTAAAGTTAATGTTATTACCGTAGGTATGAGTATAATTATGTCCAAATTTGTAGCTAGGTGCAAATGTTGGAGGACAGGGCAGGCAGTGAGGAGACGAGAGAACATTTAGAAGGTTTATAATCATGAGGCTTGAGGAGGAGGATTGAGAAGAATGTCACCACTTAATCTGAGAACCCTTAATGTTGAACAAAAGTAGAAACTCTGGGGCAACTCCAAAGGTTGATTAGGATGAGTATTTATGGAGAGATCAAGCTCTTTCATACCATGCCGAAAGGTGGCGTGGATCCATGTGTCAACATGGAGTGGAAGACAATTTTTGTGCCAACGGATGTGCAACTCGTGTATAGGCGCGGGATTGGGAACTGTATTGCGAAGAATAAAGATCCTTGACACAATTTCCGCGAAACTAGAAGTATGATCTGATGTTGTAGAAGTTTTATTCTGGTCCAAGTAAGAATGGTGACAAGAGTCCAGAGAGGCCTCCACCTGCTGGACAAAACGCTTGTTGCAACAGAGTCTCGTATTGGGAGATAGGAGAGGATGCCGGTAAGGAGACAGTCCGGTAGACTGCTTATTATGTTGTCTTCGTCTTTGTCTTCATCTCTTTCAATTCTCTGTTTCTTCTGAACCTTCATGCTTCCCACCATGGCTTCAATTTGCCGTGTGTGTTTTCTTTGTGAAAATTTGAGTGAGTATGAAGGGTTTTGACCTTGGCAGGGGTTTATATTTGTTGAAATTTTTATTATAGAATTTTAGTTGAAGTAGAATTTTCAAACTCTTGAAATATATATCTAATAGAGTTTTACTTAAACTAAACTATTTTAACACTTGATAAGATAATTACACGTTGAAGAGAAATAATAAATATATAAGAAATTAATTTTAAATTGGTGATGAAAACGCACTCAAAATATTTTATGTTGGTGGGATGGATTATGATTCCTTGTTTCAGTTTTGGGATAAGTTAGGATTGAGGAAATCCAATGAACATTGCCAATCTGATAAATTGGAAAGATGCAGTAGAATCTATAATACTATAATAGCATCTGGATTGTCAGAACAAGCTTTGCTTATTGATTCTTCTGTGCTAAATAATAAAATCCCATGTAAGGATTCACATTCTCATTCTGAACCAAATGAAGATGTCAATATGCATGATCATCAAATACTGGATGTACGTTTCACTTTCATCCAGCTGCTAGAGAATGAGGATTATTGGGTCAGGGAGAGGTTTGCTTTGGATGTTCAGATGAGTTTAACTTTGGAGAGATGTGGAAGATGCTCTCATGCTGGGAAGTTTCCAAACCAAGTGGAGAAAGTGATAGCATTGTGTTTTGACCATCTTCTATCTTTGGTCACTGGATTGAGTACTTTGATTATCTAGAGCAGTGGGTACCGAATGCAGCTAGTTATGTGGTACCCAAAGGAGACCTTTTGAGACAGATCTTTGACAAGGAAATTCAATAATTTTTATTGCAATTTTCTCAAATTTAAATCAAAGGGAATTGTCTTCGATAATGATTTTTTTTCTTCTGTCAAATGTTTTAAAGGATTAGCTGTTGCTGCTGCTTTGAGAAACGTCCAGAAATTCTTGAGTTCTTTGTCATAATTCTACATATAATTTCAAATATATAAATAAATAAATTGAAAAAATGGCATTTTGTTTTAGAATAGGCGCAAATCTTTTAGTTTCACAATGAGATATTTTTGGTTACTTGATCACTTGTGGCTTCTCAATTGTAAAGTACTGAGTTATTTCAGCTGATTCACATCTTCAATACCAAATTTATTTAGCAATTTGAAGGTTCTGGTTTATGAATCTGCTTTGCAAATTGGAACATACTTGACACTGAAAATTAAAATAATTTATTCTGGATCAATAGGAGTGGCAAGTACAAGCAATTCCTTAGAATTAATGTAAGACATCAAATTAAGGACAAAAAAATACACACTGAATTGCTGCCATGACAACCATAAAATCAAAACTAGAAAATCTAACTGAAACTATTATCAATATCCTTTGAACTGTCATCATTGCTTTTCATGTCATTCACTTTCTTGTTCTCTACATTCTTTGTCTTGTGTTCCTCCTTTGCCTCGTGTTTTTTCTTCCCTAACATTTTCCAGAGCTTGAATCAGGCTTTCCAAGCTAGCGTCAGTGTCACCTACCTCAGTCTTAGGCATCAAATTTTCAGCCACATCCGCAGGAGACATGTTCACCTCTTCCAACAAGTGATTGATCTTTTCAAAAAGTGGGTGTGAATCAATGTCCAGATAGTTCTTAGCCAACACCTTGAAAGCTTCAAATTTGCAATAGGATAACTCAATGTGCTTGTCCATCCTTCCTCTTCGAATGAGAGCAGGATCGAGTTTTTCAATATGGTTAGTGGTGAATACAATGATCTTTTCTTCTCCACAAGCTGAGGCAAGCCCATCGATGAAGTTCAAGATCCCAGATAGTGTAACCTTGCTTTCACCACCTTTTCCCTCTTCCCTCTTTTTCTTTTTCCTTGATCCAGTTAATTCCAAGGAACAATCAATATCCTCAATGACAATGATAGATCTGTTAGTTGTCTCACTTAACATCATTCTCAACTGTGTGTTATCCTTAATGGCCGTCAATTCAATATTATAGATATCATAATCCAAAAAATTAGCCATGGCAGCAATCATGGTAGACTTTCCTGTTCCGGGAGGACCATAGAGGAGATATCCGCGCCTCCAAGCCTTACCAATCTTTGCATAATACTCTTTTCTATTAGTGAAATTAATGAGATCATTGATAATCTCCTCCTTCTTCTTTGGATCCATTGCAAGAGTTTGGAAGGTCCCAGGGTGCTCGAAAACTATATCAGTCCATTCACAGTAAGAATTATTTGAGAACAACTTCTTTTGCTTTCTTTTGGACTTGATTTCCCTGCCTTGTGAAATTACATAGTGCAGATATTTCTCAGTAATGATTTTATGGTACTTCCTATTGTAGGTAAGCTTATAATACCTTATTACCCCATTTGAGAATGGACCCTGAGATGGTGAGCCTGATTCAGATACATACATTCCTGAATACCACTTGACCATTATTCCATTATACTTATCCCAGACCACAGCGTTTTTATCCATGGAAAGCTGAGCAGACTTAGTCCTCTTGTTGAATTTAGCTTTGAAAGTCTTGGTTTTGTTGGTAAATATAGTACTGAGGTAAGTATCTACAGCGGTGTAGGCTTCGTTGCGCTTGAGACAGTCACGACCGTTGAAATTCTCATAGAATTTGATTGAAATTTCTGGTTTAAAGTAGGCCATAGCTTTGTTCCAGAGGGAATCTACGAAGGGACGAGGTAGAAACTGTTTGAAGGAACCCCATATGAAGAATAGGCTGGCCAGATGTGAGAAGAACCCTGAAACTTCAGAAGAAGCAGCCCCGTACATGGCCATCCTTGATCTTCTTAATTTTCTCTTCGCCCTCTTCTCAACTACTTAATTATGTGTTTGTGTTTGTGTTTGTGTTTGTACCTAGGCATGGTCTTTATATACAAGAAGAGGGAGGGAGGTTTGAATTGTGAGTCCTAGTCCTATGTTGTTTTGGAAACCAACTCCTGGCTAGGTTTCCTCTTAGTTGTCGGATTTCGTTGAGTTTGCTTGTGTCCATTAGATTAGAGGCCTTGCTCATCTATGTCGGTGTGATACATCATCTATGGCTTTGTCTTAAAATTTATGTTGGTGTTAATTGGTGTAATCGATTTATGTTTTGCCTCACTAGTAGTATATTATGGAAAAGGGAATAGTGTGTCACATTACATGATTAAATAATTGAAGGGTGCTAGATGCATTAAATAATGGGAAAGTATATGTTAATTTAGGAAGATGCAGGGGTTGGGGATTGCAGTGAATTCTAATGCGTTTTCTTGTGTGTTTTAACTTCTAAAGTGTTCCGTGGCCTTTAAGAAATACTGTAAAAGGTAGCCAGCATGTTCATGGGTATTTGTTGAGATTGGGTTTTGGTGGTTACAATAATAAGGATGTGGAAGAGATGAAACGAAGTTGTTCGATGAATTGAGTGATGGAGATGTTATATCGTGGAATTCTATGATAAGTTGGTCAGCATCGAACAGTCTTTGCAAGAATTGACATAGATTTGGTGACAATAGTGAATATTCTTGAGGCTTGTACAAGTATTGGTACACTCTTTTTTGTTCAGTAGAACACTTCATGCTCATGCTATACTTTGCTGGACATGTATTCAAAACGTGGTGATTAGGATGCTGCAATTCAAGTGTGTTTTGTTTTTAACCTTTTAGATATCAAACGTCTTCAATCCAAATAAAAATGGGAGAAAATTGAAGGAATTTTTTGGGAGGAAAACCAAACCCGTGGAGATTGATTTCACTTTAATTTTCCACTAGCCGCGAACCCGCACGTTGCGCGTGATAATTATTTTTATGGTAGTTTTATTAAAAATAATTTTCCAATTTAAACTAATCTAATAATGAGTAATGTATTTCGTAATTATATTTTTATTTATTATAGGAACAATCATAAATGTAATATAGGAACAATCCAAAACACCAAAAAAACGTAAACTAAAAAAAATTAATAAAACTTAACAATGATTAATTGAACCAATATTAGGATAAAATTTTGTTTTTGATAATCTATTAAGGTTATTTTCTTTGTAGAAATTATAATTTCGGCCGCCCAAAACATATTATCAAATAAAAAATTATTAGCAAAATCTAAGAATTAAATTTCTATACATGCATTGTTATAAAATAATAATAATAAAAATAAAATTGCAAAAGTTAAAATTTGTCACCTATCCGATTATTTTCGTTTGGCTAACCTTTGCTTTTCTTTAAATAAATGGCATTATAGAGTACTTCTAATACAACTATTAAGAGTGTTTTCAAAAAATACAACTATTAAGAGTACTTTGTCCACCATAAAGGATTAAAAAATAAACAAAAATTAGTAAAGTCTCATAGTTTAACATCTAAATTGAGCACTATAAAAAATCATGCTATGTAACAGAATAAATACCAAATTATCCAAATCATGCTATGTAATAGAATAATATTATATTTTTATATGTTATATTTAATTCTTTAGAACGCAATAGGATAACATTTAACAATCAAAGAGAATAAAAAATAAAAAAAAACAACAACAACAATTTAAAAAACAAAACTAAATCACAATTTAAAAAACAAAACTAAATCGCATTAACCCAAAATAGAGTTTTAAAGAATATAAAAAATTATCAACCTAAAGTAGAGATGCAAGAAAAATAAAAAAATCCACCAAAAAAATTAGAGAGAGAGAGGGAGAGGGAGAGGGAACCTTTTTTTTTTTTTTTTTTTTGTGTGGGAAAACTATGCATAGAATGAAAGAGATAGTGACAAATTTATAGTAAAAGGATATGAATAAGAAGAGACAAAAATAAAAAGAAGATGAAGGGAAAGAGGAAGAATGATATTAATGCAGAGGGTAGTGGGGAGATGAAAAGGTAAGAGAGGGAGAAAGATTGAAAAAGTAGTGGGAAGATGAAATGGTAAGGGAGAGAGAAAGGTTGGAGAAGTGTAAATATTAAAAAAATAAATGTTAAAAACAATTATAAGAAAATTGGAAAGAAAAAAAAAAAAAACCCTAAAGCTTGAAAGGCTTCAACATTTTGTTTTTTTTTTTTCTTCTTTTAAGCTGAAAAGGCTCATACAAAACCCTAAAGTTGAATTGAAAAGGCTTTGGGTTGGGCTTGATAGTGGAACTAAATAAATAAGAGGTGAGCTGGATTAATTATACAGATTTATTATAGAGTGATAGTGGAAGTAAATAAATAAGTAGTGGGCTGGATTTATTATAGGGTGATAGTGGAAGTAAATAAATAAGTAGTGGGTTGCATTTATAGGGTTGAAAATTGTAAAAACCATTTTAAAATTGTAGGACAAATTATATTTTAAAAAAGAAAAGAAAAAAAAGAATGACGTGGCAGCTGATGTGGCGCAACGTTAGAGCAGCAGCATTAAACGCTACGCTTCAGCTTTTAGTAATATATAGATATAGATGAGTGGAAACGTACATATTTGTTCATAATAACTTCATATCATTCTACGTGCTTCTACAAATCTATATTTCTATATTAATAGACAAAACTCAGAGAAATTCTAATTAGGTTCTAAATTGGAGTCCAATTTTGCACCAAGTGCCCTATCTAAAATTTTTAATTTGTGTGCCAAAGTAAATGATGTATTAACACCTAATCCGCAAGCCAAGAAGACCACAATAATAACCTAACCAAGAACATCTCACCAGCACACTTCTATGAGTAGACTCTTAAGCTCCTTTTCTCTCTAATGCTTCCTTTATTCTTTATATTTTTTTGTCAATTTCTCTTTTATTTTATAGGCAAAGGTTCTATATTTTCTATCATATTTTTTTTACCAAGGTTTGGCTCCATCCACAGACGATGTTGGGAGAAGATGTCCATGACTGCCAAGGTTAGTAGTTTTTTTTTCGAGAATCAAGATTAGTAGTTTTTAACATTGATTTACAGTGACGTTAAAATTTAAAGATATCCAAGTGAATTCTTTCTCAATCACCTTGCTGCACGCACAAAATGTATTCAAGATGAGCAAATAAGTCCATATTATTACAAGTTCATTGATCATGCTTCTAGACCAAGAGGTCAATTAAGCCATAGTGCTATACTTAAAGATTATTAAAAAATCAGGCCATATACCCTATTTAAAGGTCGGTTTCAATTTCTTGACATCGTAGATTGGAACTTTCTGAGAGGGGTATTGCAGACATGCATAATATAGCTAGAACCAGAAGCATAATTTCAGAATTGTACTCACAAAAGAGGCTATAGAATATAGATGCGCAAATTACCAGTCTCCAGACACATTTATATATCTCACAGAGATGGCTAATCATGAAATGAAGGTACTTGCGTGGAATGGTATGCAAGTGAGACACACATATGTCAAGGAATAAAAAAAATGTGTATTTGAGATAGAGATGGTACGTTTATATTCTGATTTTGTAAACCTCTGGGTTCTTTTGGAAGAGGAATAAGAAAAAAAAAAGTTGTAATCTAAATAATTCTGCAATGTTCGTCATTTACTCAATATTAAAAAATTGTGGTTATATGACACCAGATGCCGAGAGGAGGAAGTTTGGAACTACTGTTTTTGTTGGTGTCAATTTGCCTATGAGTCTATGACTGATTTCCAAGCCTCCATGGCATTGTATTAAAAAATTCTGCCTTCTCTTATGTTATTTTTATTCTATTCTATTTAGTTACTTAAGTTAATTTACAAAGAATTTTATTTCGTATAATTTATCTTTTATACCTAATTTATTTGTAAACCTAGCTTGAGGACCTTGAACTAATTAATGTTAGTGGATTGACAGAAACTTAAGTAGTATTAGGACTAATTCAACTTTCACATTTTTAAGTGTCAGGTTAATATTTTTAGGCAAAATTGAGCGTCTACAAACATTAACAGGGTAGAGTACTTGATATTCCAAAATTTTCATATTTTGTTTTTGAATTTGAGTAACTCTCCAATGATTTTAACTTATTCAATGGGCAAGTAAGTTTATGTGCTGTTATAGACGTGGAGGAGTACTGGAACTTAGGCCCAAAAATGGATCAACGCCCACTCCTGAAAGTTCATGGATTAAGTGGTAAACCTTTTGTCACATCAAAACCATAAGCTTAGTTAATCAAATCTATATTCTATATATATTTAAAAGCTGAAGCATAGTATTTATTGTTGCTACGCTCCAGTTGAGCCACATCAGCGTCCACGTCATTATCTTTTTTATTTCCAATTTTCCTATAATTGTTTTTAACATTTATTTTTTTAATACTTACACTTTTCCAACCTTTCTCTATTCCTTACCTTTTCATCTCCCCACTACTTCTTCAACTTTTCTCCCTCCCTTACCTTTTCATCTCCCCACTACCCTCTACATTAATATCATTCTTCCTCTTTCCCTTCATCTTCCTCTATTTTTGTCTCTTCTTATTCACACTCTCTACTATAAATTTGTCACTATCTCTTCCATTTTATACATGGTTTTCCCTCACAATAAAAATGTTCTCTCTCTCTCTCAATTTTTTGTTGGATTTTTTCTTTTTCTTGCATCTCTGCTTTAGGTTGATAATTTTTTATATTCTTTAAAACTCTACTTTGGGTTAATGCAATTCAATTTAGTTTTTTAAATTGTTGTTGTTGTTGTTGTTGTTTTTTTTTTTTTTTTTTTTTTTTTTTTTTCTCTTTAATTGTTAAATGTTATCCTATTGTGTTATAAAGAATTAAATATAGCATATAAAAATATAATATTATTCTATTACATAGCATGATTTGGTATTTATTGTAATTTGGTATTTATTCTATTACATAGCATGATTTTTTATAGTGCTCAATTTAGATGTTAAACTATGAGACATTACTAATTTTTGTTTTTTTTAATCATTTGTGGTGGATAAAGTACTCTTAATAGTTGTATTAGAAGTACTTAATAATGCCATTTATTTAGAGAAAAGCAAAAGGTAGCCAAACAAAAATAATCGGATGGGTGACAAATTTTAGCTTTTGCAATTTTATTTTAATTATTATTATTATTTATAACAATGCATATATAGAAATTTTAATTCTTAGATTTTGCTAATAGTTGTTTATCTGATAATATGTTTTGGGTGGATGAAAATACAATTTCTGCAAATAAAATAACTTTAATAGATTATCAACAGCAAATTGTTTTCCTAATTGGTCCAATTAATTATTATTAAGTTTTATTAATTTTTTTAGTTACGTTTTTCGGTATTTTGGATTGTAGGCAAAAAAAAAAAAAAAGTTTGAAAAAGTTTGTTTAAAATTAAAAGAATAATTTCCAAATTTTATGTTCTTTTTAATAATTCACAAAATGTTATAAATAACTTCTATTAAAAAATGAATATTTTTGTTAACTTGCCTTTTGAATTTCTAAAAAAATTGTATTGTTTTCATTTTGGCACGACAAAATTTATATTTATGATTTATGATTGTTCCTATATTACATTTATGAGTGTTCCTATAATAAATAAAAATATGATTACGAAATACATTACTCTTCATTACATTAGTTTAAATTGTAAAAAATAAATTAATCAAATCACCATAAAAATAATTATCACACGCAATGCATGGGTTCGCGGCTAGTTCATATAATATGTAAAAGATTTTAACATTAGGGTTTGTAGACTTTGTTGTCTTTTTTGATTGAATGTACATTTTAAAATAACTCTTTACCTATTTAAGTATTATCACCACAAGTTGTAAGTTGTAACACTATTATCTACATCATAATGCAAGATAATTCTTCAATCTCAAAGCTGGCTTTAGTTGAACTTATTTCTTCATTCCATTTGTGTATGAATCAAATTTTAATTCAATTAAAATAGTAAAGTACAGTACTGAAACTGCAGTAGCAATATAGCATTCTAGCCACTAAAGCTTCAAACAAAAAGCCTTAGCTTACAATCATTAAACAACCATTTCTCAAGAAAAAAAAAGGGAGACAATAGACACCACAAAAAATAACACTTTTTGAGTTTATATCCTCACATTTAGAAGGCATGCCACTGTTAGTGTTAAATTGTCAATTTGGGTTTTTACAAACTGTGAGTTATTGATAATTGAGGACTCAAGAGTTAGAAAATTATATTTTGCCTTTTTTTACTTGTCCTTATATTTGAGCTTGATCAAAATTCTTGGATACATGGAGGTTAAAGAAAGTAAAATATTAGCAACAATAGGATTATAATTAATAATAATCAATATTTTTTTCAAGAAGAATAACAATAATAATAAATTATAATTTACATAATCTTACAAAATATTTGTAAAATTCTTGAATTTTATTATTATTGTTGTTCAATGTTTCCGTGCGTAAGCACGGGTTACAAACTAGTTTATATTAATTCAAACTACCAATTTTTTTTTTAAATAATTTCTTATTCTATAAAAATAAATATAATCCGTTCTCCTCAACAAACTATTAACTATCTACTTCAAATTTTGACCAAAACACATTTGCTCCATAAGCATAGTGACATGAAGCTACTGAAACAGCCTTAGAATAAAAAATACTAATTGGAGTAAATCTTTTGAGACCTCACACCTCACATCATACCATTGAGAAAATATCCCTTGTAATAGACATAGGAAGTCTACCATTTAACGAACCAATGAGTGAATTCCATATAGGAGGTAGATAGGACCAACTTTGACAAAGGAATATAAAATTGAATTACAAGATATTCACTCATTAGTTTGTTACATAGTCGCTTTGGAATGCCTATTACAAAACATAATTTCCTCATACCATCCCCTGCCATGAATTTTAAAAGAGCCCAGTCTCTCTAATCCATTTCAAATCAACACACTGAAGCTCACCAATTTTTGTGCATATTTTCTTTGGACTATTATAGTCCATTGTGTGATAAATTTACCACCTTAAAAGGGGCAGCAGCACAACTTTTTGTAATGCAATCCTATTGATATTGTGTCATAATTGTAAGATTGTAGTTGGTTAGTCTGAATAGATTTAATTTTTATATTTTCACACCCTCATCTGCTAACCATTAGAGAGCCTTTCACATATAGGTTTCCAACTAGGGAAAAGAAAAATCTACTGGAGAGATGGGAGATAAACAGCTGAATCGAAAAACTAGTAAATAAAATGACCGTCGGTTAAAAGTACGATTATGGACAGCATAGATTGTCATCCGACCAAACCAAAATGGTTTGCTTTAACTGGAGAATGTTTGTCTCATTGCCATGAAGGGAAAATTGAAAACCAAGCCAGAAAGAGCTTAACTGTCTCCCTCATTACCATCATCATCGTCTTGTTCATCATCTTCACCATTTTCCTGCAGAGGCAATGTTCTGATGTCAGAACCCATGAATAATAATAATCATATAAACAAAAACAAGTTTGAACAGTGTTATTGAAAAAAAACTGGATGTGGTTGACACAGAATGCGATTAGTGAATTTTTTTTTTTTTTGCTAAACAATGCGATTAGTGTTTCTTTATAACAGATTATGGCAAAAGGAACACAGAATTAATAACCAATCAAGGCAGGACTGCTTTGTGTACCCACCAATGTTGAGTAAACATTGGATACAAGACCCCACCCGCAAGAACCATGTATCGAGTAAGCCCGCTGGAGACTTCATGGGGGTCCCATGAGGCCAACCAATTGAGCGATGCTGTGTGGGCAACTGACAGACTAAATTATGGGAAAAAGATGTGTATATTACTGCACAAGCTTAGTATCAAACACCAGTGGTGGAGCCTTGATGCGTAATTTTTTATCAAACTAATCCATCATCAAGGCACTCTTCTATGTGGAAGAGCAGCAGTTAGACTGTGGATAACCTTTTACTTCGTTGCTCAGCTGTGACAGAGAGATTGTGGTCTTTAGCTTTCTCCTTTGTTTGGAATTTTATTGGGTAATGTCTAGTACGAAACATGCTTTCTAGTTACAATAGTAGATTTGGTGAGTATGATGGCAGTAGGGACTGCAAATGAGTCCTGTTGTGGTTCACAAATACTATTTGGTGTGAGACAAAATCTAAACCTTGATGTGGTTAAGCAACTGTTGCATCAATTTATTATTATTATTATTTTTCATCTACTCTCTGTATGCTTTCATATCTGGATTTTTATGATGGACATATTTTCCTGTGTGCAGGTATAAATCTTTCTAAATAAGATTCGTTATTAACTGGAAAAAAAGGTCCTATAGGGGACCTGAAAGCTATTATTACTAGTCATTAAAGGAAATACTACTGGGTAATACCTCTTCATCACCTTCATCACCATCAGAGTCCTCTTCATCGGCCTCCTGAAACAGTGGGAAAAAAAATTTTCTCTGTGAACAAAGTCAAGAACAAAAGGAAGACAATAATAGAGAAACTTTTTTGTTCAGTTACTATTCAGATAAAAAGGAAAACTTTACAGAAAATGACAAGGAGCATATATGATAATAAACTGTTACATTGTTAAAATACTTCAGGGGATTGGGCCATAAATCCTCCTTTATTATCTCTGCAACCTGAGAATTCATGGGGAAAATCAAGTAATTTAGTACGAGAGAAAACAGAAAATGAAAGTAATTTCTAATGAATTTAATTTCAATTCTTCAGTACTACTGTAAGTGAACCTTTTTAAAAATAATTAATAAAAAGAAAAAAACATGGCATAATACTTCACGTGATCATCATTAATTAACTTTGACATCAGGCACCATAAATAGGAACTTGAGAAAAAAAAAGTTGCAAGAACCTGATAATTAAAATGACAGATTTTACCTCATCATAAAGCTCTGTAAACTCTTTTTGTTCAGTTTCAGTAAACCAACTAAAGAAGCTGCATTCACAATAATATTGACCAGTGAGTTTGATGCAGGGAAGGTGACGTGCTATGATATGATTTAGAATCAGATGGAAAGTGATTTTCTTAGAACACATTGATAGGTAATTAGGCACCTCTGCAAAGAATACAAAATTCTCAAATAAAAGCTCTCAAGGCTTATTTTTAATCACATACAAAAATTGATCTACAAAGTGCTTACATTCTGCTACTTATACTAATTGTTTGGCATTGGAAGCCTCTAGATGGATGACAAGTGTCTAAATCCTATTGGCCAATGCTTAAGCAATTATCTAACTAACTAACTAATTAGTTATGCAGGGAAGGTGATGGGCTGTGATATGATTTAGAATTAGATGTAAAGTGATTCGCTTAGAACACATTGATAGGTGGTTAGGCACCTCTGTAAAGAACACAAAGTTCTGAAACAAAAGCTCTCCAGGCTTATTTTTAATCACATACAAAAACTGATCTACAAATTGCTTACATTCTACTACTTATACTAGTTGTTTGGCATTGGCAGCCTCTAGATGGCTGACATGTGTCTAAATCCTATTGGCCAATGCTTAAACAATTATCTAACTAACTAATTAGTTACAAGAGGATTAGTATATAGCTACTTGAAATGCCCTGCATCAGAGTCAAAGTGCATGCATACAGAGATGAAACATTAAACCAGAACGAAATGGAAAATAGTCTCTTATATTTAACATGGGAATATGAAGCAAACTAAAAACGGGGTCAAGAACATCCTTATTCAACAGCCAAAAGCATTATCAATCTTAGGCATGTTAGGCTCGAGATTTTCATCAAAACTTTGACCTTTGGTTGACCAAATATAAATAAATTAGGAGTAAGATTTCAACATTATGAACCCTTTTAACAAATTAGATCATCTTACCCATAGGTTTGCTTTGATTCTATCATAAAAGAAATATCGTCTACTATATGGCAATTATGCATGACAATATTTCATTTCCTTTTTAGTTTACAATAAGTAAATGATATGAAAAAGAGAAAGGCAGGTTCTGGTGGTTTAGGTATAGGTTGGCATTTGCTACCATTCTTAAATGGGCACAAATCAATTAGATTGAGCGTGAAGCCATTAACACCCTCATGAACCCAACCCCAACATGTTTAAACCTAATTCAACCCCCTACCCCGGTGTCATGCCCTTGAGCAGACAAGGGCAGGTCCAACATCCTTACCATATGTTCATACTCTATATATGGATGCTATAAAAAATTATCAAACCCATTAAATGACTTCTCAATGTAGTTATGGTTCTACTTGCTGCCTACAGATACAAACATGCTATATTTAGAATGCAAAGATTATTTAGATAAACCACCTCGCATCAGTACGGGGCCGTTTGTTTCCTTTTTCCTCGTGATTTACTCCATTAGAAGCACCCTTCACAAGTTAGAACCCATTATCAAATGTAGGCAAGAAGAGAAAGAAAAGTGGGGGGGTGGGGAATAAAATAAAATTCCAACAGGTATAAAGGTTATAAAGGTTACCGTGTCCTTCCACTTGATGGTTGTACCGGTTATCTTAGTTGTTCCCTCCCCAAAGAATATGAAGGTTTTCGTCAGCTTTGGGTCTTCAAAATATGGATTCTCATTGAAATTCTGAAAATTAAAATTTAGAAAATACATACATAAATTAGTGATTTCCAATAAGACACTATTAGACTATATAAGCGTATTATATTGAACAAAAAAAAAAATCAGCATAAGATTATATAACAAGCATGAAATAAGAAGAATAGAAAACATTATATGCACATGATCAGCTAAGCAAGAATGGATGAAGCGGCTTACAAATGTAATAGAGTACCCTGACTTCACATCTTTAAAATCCTCCACATCTAGAGAGTCTAAGTACTTGAAGATCTACGCCATAAATAAAAGAAAGGAAATTTGTGAAATTGCACAAGAATTTATTTCAACTGTTAAAAGAATTGAATGTTAGTCTCCAGTTATTTAAACAAACAACACTATGAATTTGGTAAGCTATAAATAAAAGGAAAATTGTACAAATTTCTGTTCTAAATAATTTGCAGATGTCAGAATGAAATTCTGGTTAACTAATTTTGAAATCATGCGCCAAACCTTCTGGTCTTCCTCATTCAGAAGATCACAAAGTGCAGGGTGGCTCAGGAACTGCATAGAGCAATAATGCACAGGTCATATAGAAGTAAATTTATTAAGGATTCACACGCATTGTTACGCATTTTTTAACTGACAATACATTTTTGCATTTTTTTTTAGTAATGAACACACATTGTTACATATAGGAAAGGATGAAACTTTATTAAGTCAATTAGAAATAAAAGGTTTTTTTGAGGATAAATCAGTCACTAACAGCAGTTAACCAGAAGTCAGGAATGGTTTTGATAATCTCATTCCGTGTGTTGTAGACTGGCCTGCGTATCTCATTATATATCTGCTCAATTTCCAACACCTTGTCACCGGCTTCTTCATTGACCTGTAAGGTGCCAATGCAATTACTGAACTACATCAAAACCATAATCCATTAAAAACCTCCCTATAATAATCAACTACTTGAGTTTTTGCAGTAATTTGAGAACCGCATCAGACATAAATCAAAGTAAAAAGGGAACTATTGCAACTCCATAATAAACTGTATTGCCCCACTAGTTTTTTATACATAGCTTTTTATTTTTCTTGTACAAATATACTGATTTGAACACCAGCATTGCACGAAATTGCAGTTACTATCACTAATCATAGTATAAACTTTAATAGAACAGAATATAACCAAATTTATAAACATTTTTTTTTTTTTTATAAGTAAAATTTATAAACTAGCATGGCAATAGCTCGCAGTTTTCCTCCACACATGAATATGGGTTTGTAACATCAGTACTACCACTAAGTAAAAAGAAATGAAGTAATTCAATTCCATGAGAATGAAAACACAGATCAGAATTATATTAATTGCAGTATTTACAAACAATCTTATTACATTACAATATTAAACATCCTGGCCTCATGTTCCAGAACTGAGTAAATAGTTTCTTCAAGTTCCCAAACACATATTACCCATCGCTAATTTATTCAAGTCACATTATCTTTTTTCTCAACAGAACAATGGTAAAAATTCATCTTTTACCAATACTATAGCACAAGAAAAAAGAGCACAAATTATCATAAAACATTACCTCCACGAAACAACAAGCTAAAAAGCTGGGTAATAGCCATTGCATTAAAACAGCCCCTCTCTATATCTCAATTTAAAACAAACCCAACAAACAAATATCCACATTAACACCTCGAAATCAATGATGATGGTCACCATGACCACAACAATGATATAAGTCACTGCCCAATTAACAAAAACAAAAACCCATTTTCTACATAAAATCAACCAAAGAAATAGCTACATTAACACCATGGAAATCAACAAGTATGGTCACCATGACCACAACAATGATACATACAACTGGGTTATAGTCATTTCAATCAACAAAAGCAAACCCACTTTCTACACCCCAATTCAAACTCAACCCAACAAACAAATAGCAACATTAACACCATGGAAATCAGCAATGGTGGTCATCATGACCACAACAATGACATAAACACATACACATGCATAAAAGCTGTTGAAAAAATAGAACCTTTTCGAGCTCATCTTGAACCTCTTGCAACTTCTCGATATATTGAACAAGCTGACTGTCAATGTGAACAGAATCCTCCCCTTCAGCCCTCTCCACCACCTTCGATTTCTTTCCCTTCTCTGCCACCATTTTTTCTTTTTTCTTTTTTCTACAACCCTAGTTTTCAAAGAGGCAAAAGGAAAATACCAAAAAACATAAAATCCTAAATTTTCTTGGGAAAGTTCATGTTCTAGAGAGACCCCAGAAACAGAAAATAGGCTTTGAGGTGGTTTCAAAGACTATGGTTTGGTACTAATTTATATATACGAGGGAAGTTAAAGGCCTTGCTAAGGTAGTAGTAGTACTACTAGTCTAGTCTAGTTTATTATTCTCTTTTGTTTTGTGTGGGGGCCCTCAGTTAAAAGTGACCAACTTCTAG
Source organism: Notholithocarpus densiflorus (assembly GCA_030021035.2). Classification (NCBI taxonomy): domain Eukaryota; kingdom Viridiplantae; phylum Streptophyta; class Magnoliopsida; order Fagales; family Fagaceae; genus Notholithocarpus; species Notholithocarpus densiflorus. The sequence continues at coordinate 77,339 of JARYZH020000221.1, read as the reverse complement.
GTTTTTATTTATTTATTTTGGTTGGATTTATTAAAAAAAAGAAATAATGTTAAACCAATTACAAATTTTACTACAATATTTTTACAAACAGACTTGTCATAGTATCACATGATTCACATTAGCTATTAAAAAACTAAATTCCCACATCAATTTTTTCAGTTCATTGTTTGTAGCTTTAAGGGGGGGGGAAAAAAACTCCAATTCGCATACTGTGCCTCTCTCAATTCTCACATTTGATGAGCTTGAACTTGAGATGGAATAAGCTTAATGGACTTTGATGGGCTTTGAGCTGGATAGCTTGAACTTGATGAATTTTGATGGGCTCAAACTTGGTGGACTTTGAGCTTGATAGACTTGAACTTGTTGGACTTGGATGGACTTGAGCTTTATAGACTTGAGCTTGATGGACTTTGAAGTTTGAACTTGACGAACTTGAGCTTGATGGACTTAAGATAGATGAGCTTGAGTTTGATGGACTTGAGCTTAGGCTTGAGGTTGATGAGTTTAAGATTGATGGGCTTGAGTTTGACGGACTTGATCTTGATAAGTTTTAACTTGATAAACTTGAGATTGATGAGCTTGATGGGTTCTAGCTTCGACTCTGAGATTTGATTTTTTGCAGTGAGATTTGAGTTTGATGGCCTCCTTTCCCATCATCTCTACTGGCAACTTAATCGACATTCATATGAACTTATAAGAGCATTCACATTGTTATAGGATAAAGCTCTTTTAGCACCCCCAAACAACAACAAAAAAGCATGCTACATTGAATTATAATTCAATGTGGATGTGGATTTCGTATATGGTGACATATGCTAATGCCATCTATTGGATAACAACTATCAACACAGTCAAACAACCCATTTTTTTTTAATTAAATTTTTTTTTTTTTTTTAATAATCCCAAAGCCACCGGTTTGGTGCCTCTTTGGTAGGTTTATAAGTGCTTCATCAAGTGTTTGCTTTTATTTTGGGTTTTCATTTCTCTCTCTCGTGTCCATTTTAAGAGATTTATCTTGTAATAATCTAGCATGTAAAAGAAATTTCCTGAATTAGCACAAACTGACAAAATCTTTGTTTGAGTCTATCGTTGGGTTGTGGCCTGTGGCAACAGTAAATGTAAATGCTATGATTCGATTTAGATATTATATAGATATTGATTGATTTCACATTATCCTAAATAGCCATTTAGAAGAAAACCGGATTCACAACAACTTGTGAAAAAATAAAATAAAAACAATTACAATTAACAATAACTGTAAAATGGAACTCTTGTCATTGGATGATTTCAAAGAGCTCCTTTGAGGTTTTTACTTTTTAGGACCATACTTCACCTTCGATATACAACTTTTGGTGCACCTTGACATATTCTTCCACCGTTAAATTCAACATAATCTCATCACCGAAATCATCCAATCATTCTTGACTAGACCATATTAGTTACCACAACCCACAAATTTCTTTTATTCCCAGTCTTAGACAGCAAAAGGCATAAGGTGCTTAATTGCCAATAAAGGTTTCGGACTTTCAGTAACCAGTGTAGTGCAGAAGAATTTTCATTAGGCAATGGTGCGACAGTCTCTCTAGCCATACATTGTCTTTGTGGACTTTACTCTGCAAGGCTGCTATGTTTACACAAAGAAGATTAGAGAAATAGCCTAGTGTTGCAAATCAGCATTTTTACAATTTTAGCTTATTGACAACCTTGCAAATATGTCAAAGAAAACACATCCTTTTTTTTTTTTTTACACCCTTAATTTAAGGAGAATTCACCATTACACATTTACACTCGTCCAGCCCATACACTAAATAAAAAATAAATAAAAACCTCACCATTAAACAACAATGGTTAAGTAAAAAAAATTAGAAAACCAGAGCCCACTAGCTATTAATTTAATTATCAAAAGAAAAAATAGTGAGAACTTGATAGCAGTATACAACCAAATCTGTGTGTCTATCCAACTCAACTATTGTTTCTAGTTTCATTGTCCCCTGGTTTTTAATATCCCCAAGGATTGCTTTGCAGCCTTAAAGAAACGTTTGGTCAAGTAATCTTAAAATATGCAATCTAGCACATAAAATGTTTTGATAAGTAAAGATTTGTATTGAATCAACTCAAAAAAATCAAGAGGAAGAAAAAAGAAATTGAACTTAGACTGAGTGAGTTGCAAACTGCTAAAACTAATTCAAACTTTGAATTCTGGTTTTGTCTTACCTCCCAACTACAAATTGTAGGATTTTGAAGGCAAAATCTCGAACTGAGGATTTTGAATTTGCAGCAGTGATAATTTTCCCATTGCCTTTGAAGTCAATTGCAATGACAGAGTCACAGAGGAACCAACAGTGATTAGAAGGTCTCTACGTTTTAGAGCATTTCTGGTGAAACAGAATCCAAAAGCTTCACTATTGCCATATTAATATTTCAATAAAGCAAAATACAAATGTCGGAAAATTCCTAGATTCTTCTGGAGTAAAGAAAAATGGTGTTTCCTCCTCTTACATTTATAGTGGATTTCACTCATTAAATTTATAGTGGAATCCCGTTAACCACAGGTGGTGGGTTATGGAAAATAACAAAATCTTGATCTTGATCTGATCCTTTTTCTAGTCAAAGCATCAGTGCATTGATTAGCTTCACGAAGCCGTGCTTCATCATCACATGAGAAATTTGATTAAGAAAGTTGCAATTTATAATCAGATTTTGAGTGTTAGTAAATTACTGCCTTGAGTAAGCCAATAAAAAACAACCATAGCCATCAGCTTCAATTTCAACTACGTTAAGATTAAGCCATTAAGGTTAATACACATGGTAAATCTATCACATTGAAATATTGATTAAGAAAATGGTGTAGTGTGGGTTTTTGCAATCAATTTTTGGAATAATGTTGTGGACATAACAAAAATTCACAAAAATTTCAAATTAGTATACTAGAAAATTTAAATTAGAAATTGTGATGGGTCAATGTGTGAGCTGACATGCTAATTTAGGAATGTTGTGAAATTGTTATGACATTTTGTTGTGTACTTAGTATGACTCATATTTTTATTATTTCTTTATCTATATTATCTTTAATGTATATATAGGCTAGTATCTTTGTATTTTTTAAATTTATTGGTATATATTATGGGTCCTGAATATTTTAATACATTCTTTTATCAATTTTAATGTATTTCTCTTTCTGAATTTATTCATATCTTCAATATTGTTGTTATTATTATTATTGCAGTTTTGTATTAAAAGAATGAAAAGTTATCATCTGTACCTAGAACATCAATTAAAGATCAATGTTATCTCTTTAAAAAAAAAAAAAAAAAAAAAATCAAAGTTATATAAAAGCTAAATTGACAAAATCTTCTTTTCAATACGCATTAATCGCCACTTTTAAAACACGCATATTCACAAATAGCTAACACAAACCTTTTAACCAGAAGTTGTTGGTTGTTTACAATGAGATACTAGAAACGACAATGGAAGAAAATTTGGGAAAATGCTGTGTGCTTTATCTTTCTCTAGTAACGCTCAGTATTTCGCCATGGCCCATGGGACACATGATGTTGCACGCAGTTCTCGGAAGATGCAGTGTGGTTTCAGGTGATAAGGATAATGTTAGGCTTAGATTAATTACGCGTATGAATTGCACAAGGCAACAAATAGCTGTTTTGACATAATCCATTGAGAAACTTACCGCTTTGCTTTTTTTTTTTTTTAGATAGAAGTTGAGAAACTTAACTTAATATCATAATGTTAAGAGGCCACTAAATCATAGAGCAATTGGTTGGAGTAGTGAACAAAACTGGTTAGGCTCCTGCACAAGCTGAAGCTAAGCTATTATGCTAGGACTTGTGCTAGCTTATCCAAGATTCTCATATGATTCAATTTTCTGTACCTAATGATGGATTTGGATATTCAAATCATCTAAAGATACTAATAATTGATTCAATTCGATTGTGTGAATTCATATGTCATGGGAAGTAAGTGCCCATTTTAGATGCTAACCAAAGCACAATAGTGTATTAGAATAATTTCATTTCCTTAGGATCAACAAACATGTTTTTGACTCTTCGTCACATATAAGTTGACCAAAAAAAAAAAACATAAATTGCTCAGCTCTTGCTCAATAATCGAAAAGTATCAGTACATCCGGAATCAAACACTTCCACAAATAGAATAATAATAATAATGTGTACAACAGTTTATCGTTTAAATTAACTAACTACCTGGGCCCTTTCGGGTCTGGTTTCTCAAAAAAAAAAAAAAAAACTAACTACAGCACAGTTGTTTTCCTAGTATACAGAACAAAACGAAATGATGATATCTTGTAAAACTCAATATCAACAGAACCTGTCACAAACTCTTTTCCTCCAATACTACAGGTAGCTCCACATACTCACTGCCTCTCAGAATTTTCAAGACTACTTTATCCCCCACATTATAGTCATCCCACACTTTGTACAGCTCTGCTTTGCTTTTTACCTGAGGATAGGATGTATAAGACTAATTGAAAAATACATCACACCTTTTGCTGCTATATTTCAGAGTACAAATTTACATATTAGCAGAAAGCAGTTCTAATTATGTTCCACATGAGTACTCCTTGTCAGGCTGGCAAACCCACCGTATGTGAAACTGGGTTTGTTTAACCCCAAAGTTCTTAAATTTCTATCTTATCAGTTATCACCCATAAGAGTGAAATTAATATATATATATATATATCTCAGAGTGCAAAGGATCAAGTAAAAAATTGTGAACTCTGCACAGGTTATAAATTGATTTCTGGCAGACTTTTCTCCAGCAGCACCACGTGTGCAATTTTTTTTGAAGGATATCTTAACTTTAATGATATATAATACTTAATCTTGCATCTTCTATTAACAAGCAGCATATTAGAATGCATAAATAGAAAAAGGGTACAGTTTTAGAAAGAGAGAGCTCACAGATTTGTTGTCAACTGCAACAATGATATCTCCAAGCATTATATTACCAGCAAAACCCCTTGTAGTTGGTAGTAACCCAGCCTTTGCTGCAAGACTGTTTCCAGGGACCTACAGTACCATAGGATAAGCTTCGGTAATCAGAAAATCATCCGAAAGAAATTATCAGATGAGAAATGTAAATAATCAGATAACAGTATGGCAAAAAGGGAAAATCAATCAATATGCAATCTCAAAACTCTGAAGGGATACCAGCAGAATGAGTGCTCCATTTCGAACGTTAAGTTGATTTGCAACCAGGTCTGGAGCAATCTCCACATTCAAACCAGCTCGAACAACCTAAGATAGAGAGTATTAGATAGGAAGGTTTGTAGCTTTTAGAGCATTTCGGGTGAAACAGAATACAAAACTTTACTATTACCAAATGAATTGTGATTCTTTGTTCACAAAGGCAATGTCATTGTCAAAATGCAGAAAAAACCACTAAGGATATATGATAAAAAGTAACAAGGTTAATATATATTTTTTGATGGATAGATAATGGGGGAGGGGGAGGGGGAGGTGGGGTTCGAGCCACAAACAGCAAGCACTACAAAGGGTGTCACTACTCGCTACCACTGGGTTATGACTTGAACCTTAGTAACAAGATTAATATTAGAATGAAGTTTCATATAGGTGGAGGTTGTGTTATATTTTCTAGCAAAATATAAGATAATGATAATTCGACCTGAACAAATATTTAGCAAGACCACTTACTTTGCCAAATTGGATCAACTGAGGTACAATCTTTAATACAGTTGAGGAAGGGATGGCAAAGCCTACACCAGCAGATGTCCCTGCCATACAGGAACAGAAGTACAACACTCAATACTATAGGAAGTGGTTCCTTCATATGCCATGTATAGATGGAGTTCAATAACGCCAAATAGAGGCTACACCTAGAGAACTTAAATACACCTAGAAATTAACAAAGTGGAATGCACCATTCAAATATTGATTCACTACACTGAATTCCAAAGGGTTTTCTTAATTATCCAATCTCAAAATATTTTTGGGTTTCTGTCATTTTACACTTTCTAATAAGACTGTAAAAAATTTGGTGCAACAAACATACTGTCTGATTATTATCCAAAAAATGAAAGACATACCTGTTTGAGTAAATATTGCAGTATTAATCCCAATCAAATTTCCTTTGGAATCCATTAGAGGACCTCCACTGCCAGTCACAAGAAAAAGTAGGCATTAGGCAGTGCACAAGTAACAATGGAAAGAATCACTAGTTTGAACACCTCTGAAATTCCAATGAGGGGAGAAATGCATCCACTGAGATACTCCTTAAAGCAGAGGAGGCAAAGGAGGAGAATTGGTCTTTTTAATGGAGACATTTAGATTAGAATGGTCCCTTACTGACCTGTTCCCTGGATTAATAGCTGCATCTGTTTGAACTCCACCTCCAATTGTGACACCAGTTTGACTAAAAATGTCTCGATTCAGTCCACTAATAACTCCAACAGTAAGAGTATGATCAAAACCGAATGGATTCCCAATTGCTAAACACTGCTGCCCCACTCTCAGAGAAGATGACTGCCCCACCTTAATTGGCCTTAACAGATCTTCAGAGGCTTCCACCTAGTTTGTTAAAGATATTAATACCTCCACTACTTGTATTCTGTATAGTATAATCGCAATGCTAGTTGCTACACAGGTATACCAATTCCATAGAAACTTCAAAGCATTGCATAACACCTCCAACTATTTCTTCAGCACAAAGATTTACAATAACTGAGACAAGGAAATATAACATATAACTTTTTAATGGCGATGATCTTACAGATTTTGTTCCTCATGACAGCAGATTTACAGATGTTTGCTAAGTTGGTAACAAACATTCTAAATTTAGTTTTCTAGTGATAGCAGATCCCCTGCTTATTTATCTTTTCAAAGGAGTGCACAATAATTGACACAAGTTTTTAACGAAACAGATTTTTAAAGGACTTGAGTTTTAAAAAAAAAAAAATACCTTGGATGTGAAAGATTAAGTAGTTGAAAGACCAAGAAAGCCTAAGATAACTTGTGCTGAGGCTAAAGAGTAAAGACTGTAAGTGGACACCAAAATTCTATGATAGATAGGTTCAACTTTGCTTATATAACCTAAACATTGAAGACAGAAGGACTACACTATGGTGTTCCAACGTGATGAAAAACTAAATCAATTCTCTTCACTAGGCCTCGGGATTTTAACACTCATAGTCACTAATAAATGGATGAAACAAGTGACCAGAGGAGAAACAATAACTTAACTTAACAGTCATCATCAACCTATATGGGTTTATATTCTATCTTAACATTTTTCAGAATGCATGTTTTTTGTTAGATTGATGAGACCAAAACACTGCATAAACTGCCAAGATAAACATCATGCAGATCTTAATTGAGTGAACGAGGATACCTAAGCATTCATTTTTAAAGCAGTGTATGAAACTTGGAAGTGTGCAATCTCAATGACAAGACCAAACTTAATTGGGGTCCATTACATAAATCCTTTTTTGTCACTCAGTATCTAAGGCCATATCCCCTTTTACCTATGAATAAACCATGTCTTTCCTTATAACTTCTATCCATATCATTTTTGGCTTCCCTTTTGCCCTTTTGCCCTTTTGCTCCTTCCACATTAATGTAATCACCCTTTAACTCTTTCACACTGGTATGTGCATAGGCTCATAAGATATGAGAAAAGTTTTACACTGGCTGTCAACATATCAAGACCCACCTTTGTCTGGGGTGAGGACCCACTAAAGGATATGATATGTCATAGGCAGAATTAATGAAAAATATTATTATGAAACAAGAAGTTCAAAAGAAAACATACCTTCAAGACAGCAAGATCCTTTGCACGGTCAGCACCAATCAATTTACCCTCAAAATTCTTTTGTACCCTTGAGAAATAAAAGAAAATGAGAAATATGGAGGCATCAATAGCATAAATCAAATTAGTGCTATATACTAAAGGATTTTGTATGTCTCACCCTTCGGATGCTAGAATATTAACTCGTGCAACAACCTGGCCAGGGCTTGGATTTTTAGAAAGGGCATTACCAATTACTGAGGCAATAGAAGAACATAATGGTTAACTTGGGATTTCACAGTGAGTTTATGAACTTAATATCATTGACTAGCAGATTAGATTCAGTTTAATATATGCATAACATTCACATACTAGTACATAAGAGCACATTATGTTCCAAATCCTACCTTAAGAGAATAAACCCTAAATTTTTAAAAAGTGCTTAAAATGGAAAACATACTGAAGGATGTATTATTTTGCACCAGAAGAACCTGATAGGTGATCAATTATAAGGTTTAACATTATGGAAAGAGTAAAAGCATATAGATATCTCACAAGGAGGAATTCTATCAAATGCACATAAATAAAAATTTAAAAAATAATGTAGTGTGATGTTCTGGTTAAATCAAGCATGAGCTCCCTACTACAATGTGAAGCCATGTGTATACAGATAACATCATTTAATGGAAAGATGCATTCATCTAGTGTTTTGTGCTTGTAAGTTCACTCACTAGCTCTTACCATGATAATTTGTTACTATGTGCCCTTGTCCATCCCAAACTACACCCGAACCATTTCCTTCAGGAATCTGTCAATATGGACAATACGAATTATATGTGCTGCCACCCAATTTTTTGCATATAAGCATAGGAAGATATTAATATTACTCAAGACAATTAGATGCTTAGTTTAGCAGAAAATTTCTTGAGAAGCTATCTAGTTTTATAAGTTTGATTCTAGATACAAGATTATTCACATAAAGCCAATTTTTTTTTTCTTGGGATAGTAAATGAATCCATTCTTAATTTAACTGCTTATATACCTCAACCCCACCAGCATTAAGTTGAGGACGCAATGTCACATCAAAAATGTTGACAACAGAATATGTGTTTTTCTCAAAGAGTTGGACAATTCTTTCCTGCAAATTAGACACATCATTTTACCTACCATGAACATCTGTACAAAAGAGAAGGTTACTTAGAAAAAAATTCAAATTTTCTTTTGGAATTGATGATTCAAAAACCAAGGATAAGAACAAAAGATAGTTAATGATAAACCTCAACAGGGAAGAGTGAGCCAGATGGAAATACGGGAGGAGTTACTTCTTCAATTGTCACAGATGGATCCCCTAAAGCTTGTGCTGTATATCCACATGTAATCACATTTCAAAAGCAAGTTAATACGTCCAAAGTCAAAAATCAAACCAAATATTTCACTAATCCAATGACCATTGTAATGAAGGAAGAACTTATATTTAAGCAAACCCATTATCTAACCAAGAAAGAAGAGAAGTATTAAGTAATCAAACTTCGGATTAGTTATAACAGAAGGAGCACCCTCAGTTATGCTAGAGTTTTCTCCTGACCAATATTTTCTTTAATCTTTTCTTTCACAATCTCAATGTACAAATTGTGTAGTTGGAGATCTACATGTCAGATGTTTCACTCTACTACATTCTGGAAAGTGGCAATCATATTTTTGCCTTCAAGGTTCATTTTCTGATTGAATGAAATTCATACAAAAAAAATACTAGTTGAACACAATTAGTGACAAAACACAATTAAATCATACATTTTGAGGCCTTGAACAAATTGCTAGTCTACCATTGATCACAAAGCTGAACCGTGCAGACCTGATAAGTAGTACCTTGAAGGATGATAACAGGAATACACAAATAAACTTGCAAACAGCATCCGCCGAGTTGTGACCAGAATATTATTGCATACTACTTTCTCCAAATTCTTTGAACGGCTACTAACACTCCTAAAACCATCAAAGGGATTGACATCAAAATCCTCAAAACAACTTATTGGAACTAAAATTGATATTGTAATGCAGCTTCACTTGCATTATACAAAATTTTCCTTTCAATTGGAAGCTACACATGTATCCAAGAGGAAGTGTCATTTGAGTCAAAGCTCATTTACGACATTGTACAAATACACTTTTTCAAGACATTTTCACTACATGCTGACGTGACAAATTGTTCTTGATTAATATCACTATATTATTTACCAATCATAACTTGCCACGTCAGCATTTTACACCAACTTGTGTTTATAGAATTACAATAAATCAAGAAAAACGACAAATTTCACATCTTTTTTCACAACTTATATCTGCTATGGTGAAAGGTACACTATAAAGAGATGTTAGTGGTGGTGGTACCATATTAAAGTAATGTTACACCAATCATAGTCTGTCACATAAGATGTTATGATCAAAGTTGTAAAATTTGTCGATAGACTTGATGTCATACAATGCATCCCTCAAAAAAAAAAAAAAAAAGATTACATTTTTATGGTGTACAATACATAGCTTTTACCTATAAAAATTTGGATACTAGGCATAAAAAAATGCTCATATTTAGTTAGTACTATATAATATAGTCAAGTAATGGAAGAGCAAACCTTGGAATGGAAACGGGTTGTTGGGAAGGAACGAAATGGTTGGAGTTGAGGGAATCATCGTGGGGTTGAGACTGAGACTTAGAGCACACTACAGACGACATGCCGTCGAAGCAGAGCTGGCGGCGACCCAAAATTGTGTGAGGTTGGATTTGGAATTGGAGAGGCCAAGAATTAGAAGAAGAATTGAGTTTGCATGATGATGCTATTGCTAACACTAATTGCATTTTTCAAAAGCTTATTAGAACACAAACAAGAAACGGTGTACTGTGTTCTATTCTATGTTGTTGTAATAATAAGAATCAGAAGAAGCATAGATAAGAGTTTCGGAGACTCGGCTCGCTAGCTGTTAAGGTTGTCCCTGGTGGTTCAAGTTGAAAGTACAAGTGTGCCCTCTGTGCCTATACAAATTTTCCAGTTTACCACTAAAGTTTTTTTTTTGGGGAGAAACAAACACACACAAGGAAGAGAGAAAATGAGTTTTAACACAAAGGCACACCACAACTTCACTCAAAAGCCATGATAACTTTTAAGTAACGACCAGATTAATGTCGTTACAACTTACAACTTAGGGTACGTTTGGTATACTGAATGAGTATTACGATAGGAATTGTAATCTTTATTACTAGGAATAAAATGTGTTATAATGTAATAACTAAACATATTCATTAGTTTGGTTGTGAGTTATAATATTATAATAAAACTTAACATTTATTTTAGGAAATTTCTTACTCATACAATTATATCTCCTTAAAAATTGTTATTTTTAAATTTAAGAGAGATATGTGTGTATTTTTTATGATTTTTTATTTTTATAATTGTTAGATGTATATGGAAAGTTTGTTTATTTGAAAATATATTAAATTTTGAAATTATTGCTTTTACTAAAGAATAACTAATACAACCTTTTAAAGATGAATAATTATTCCTCATTTTGAAGAATAGCTATTCATAAGGAATGATTATTCTTTGTAATAAAAATATAACCAAACTAAAGAATAATTAAACCATAAGGAATAACTATTACATTATAGCGCCTATTACAGTCTACCAAACATGCCCTTAGAGTTTGTTTAGATACTGTTTATTGAAAACTGAAAATTGAAAACACTGTAGCAAAATAATTTTTAAATGTGTGAATAGTACTGTGGGACCCAATTTTAAAGTTTTTTTTATATTTTATTTTAATAAAGTACTTGTGGGTCCCGTGAATAGTGCATGAGACTCACTGAACAGTGCATAATCACGTGAAACACTCTTCTCAAAAAAAAAAAAAAAAAAGGCCAAAACACAGATGCTAGCAGTTGTAACCAAACAGGTATTTATTGTATCGAAAAAAAAAAAAACTATAATTTTCTTCTTGAATATCTAATCAAGGTTAAAACTTTTCATATTTTTCTCTAGATCTAAAGTTAAAAAGGGGAAAAATGTTAGTAATATGGAAGGTATGTGTGTGCATCCAAACTATCAACTCAATCTAACATTGGTTTTTTATGAATTGGTGGATTTTTATTTTTAATTTTTTTTCAAGGTCTCGAGTTTAGGTTGATGGTTTTTTTAACCTACCAACCTGACCTAATCCAACCTAGTTTGACACCTCGAGTTGGTTTTTCATGAATTGGTGTGTTGAATGTTTCTTTTGAAGTCTCAAGATTGAGTTGATAATTTTTTTAAATCATCTGGCCAACCCGACTCAACTTTGCCTAAAAGCATTAAGGAAACTATTTAGCCACCAAGGCTTACAATCCCACGAAGTTGTAGTGTTTCCCTCACAAGGTACATTATGATTTTATGTCACAGTTGATAGTTGATAACCTCGATAGCCTAGGTTATATTGTGCAAGAAAAAACAGCCCATTGACTTGCTACCACTTTATGGTAATTGCCTCTTAGACACAACTGCCTACTGTCTTGGATGGAGCCACTTCTGTCAAGGATCAATGGTCTAACATTAGGGTACTCTAGAATGTTGTAGTGTTGGTAAAGAGCTGCCGTGAAAAAGGTGATAATTTCATTCAATAAATCTAGTGACATTAACACAATTTTTCACATACCATTTTTATTTGTTTTACAAATATGTCTACTGTTGTAAGTAATAAATAATAAAAGTGGTATTAGTAGTGAGTTCATATGAAACATATTTATTTTAATTAAAATTTTCCAAGCTAAGAGTGAAAAAAAAAGGTTGTGAATTTTTTTTAAAAACCAAACATTGCTCAAATCCCTTTTTTTTTAACTGCATCATGACTAGTATGATTTCTCGTTTATACTAGTAATAATTAGCAAGCACACGCTTAGCTTATTACTCAACCGGTTAAGTTTCAAGCAATGACTCTTATTGGGCTGGAAAGCTTTGGACTGGGTCGCAACTCGCAAGTAACTGAGATAGTTTAGGTCTAATGAGAGACAAAAATAAATAAATAAATAAAAGAAGTATTGTATACATCTACTAGGACCAATTAAAAGGGGCATTGAAATCAGTTAAAAGAAGTACAGTTTCAGCACTTATAAAAAGGGACATTAAAGTGATGTGAGACCCTATGAAAATCAATAAATCTAGTAATGCAAAAATTTTCAAATCCACAATTGTGATGTGACCTGATATGATTAATACATTATAAAAATTATGATAGTAGTGAGTGTATAAGAAAATGATGTTATTCTAATAAGTAATAACAACTTATTATCTAAATAAGTTGTGAAAAAGTTTGTAATTTTTTTTTTTGCCTTGCATTGTTATTTGAAAAATACCATTTAAAAGAATGTTATATGTTTCTATCTTCATCTCAAAAAAATAAAAATAGAAAAGAATTTTATATCTTTCTATCTTCTCCTAAAAAAAGAAATGTTTTATAAATCCTTGAACTTAATTTGACCCATCGTAGGCTGGGAGTTAATTTGCTTGAACCCAAACAATTGCCATAATATGATAAAAGCCCAAGAAGTGTAGATTTAAACCCCAACAATGTGGGCCTACGCTTCGAAATTGGGCCCATTCAAAGCTTGTCTGTTTGCCTATGTCTCCAATCTCCGACAAGGAATTTTTTTTAATTAATTTTTTTAATTTATTATTTATTTATTTATTTATTTTTACAATAGATCAATAGTTTATATGAAACACTTGTCCTGTTATATATGTATGATCCATACACCCATACACGTGAAGTCTACATGCAAGTTATTAAACAGATCTTTTGACAATTAAGTTAAAAGTGTTCCAGTTAGTTCAACTGATAAAGTTCTTATACAAACAATTAATTGGTAAATAATCTTGATAATAAAAAATAATAAGCATGAGGAGGATGCCTTAGATTCAAAATACGATCATATCTGTCTTAGACTCAAAATACTATCGTATCTTTAAATAAATAAATAAAATAGCAAAGTCAGAATTTTCTAATAAGTAATGATGCACTTTCTCCCTTATCTTTCAAACTTGCAGAAATCTATTCACAATTTATTAGCAAAGTTTCTTCTACCAGTGTTGCTTGACCATCATCCTATTGGTATTATTGCTGTTGATTTTTGTTTGGACTAATATTACTTCTCAAACATAAAATTTTTATTCTTTTTTCCTTTGAATGCCATATGCTTCAAAGTTGCAGTCTAAACTCTAAAGATAACTGCCCTTCCTTGATTTTGCAATAATAGTACTAAGTCCTAACTCGCATAAATAAAGTTAAGGTTATAATTATACACTTAAATTGAGAGACTCCATTCTACAAGTAAGATTTTTAATTTTTAGATTGAGTAATGCTACAGTCACAAATTATTTTACAATATTTTTACAAAATGTTAATATAGTCAACTTCTTATTGATTTTTATCTAGATCCATCATTAATATTACTTTTTCATTTACTAATAATCACTCACCACATTAGTAGTTTGTAAATTTTTTTGTAAAATTGTTTGTATCTCTAGCATTATTCTTTTAGATTTGATCATATATTGAGTGTCAAGTTATTTAAAATTTTAATGGAGGTAATACTGAATATACCTTTAAATTTATAATATTTAATTTGAATCATGCAATGGGTCCATTTCAAATGAAGTGAACCTCCTAGTTCTTATATTCAAGATTTACATGGCATTATAGTGGAACTTTGAGTATGAATAGGTGTGACCATGGAGTTTTAGTTGATGGCTTTGATGATGCTAATGTTACCGGTCTTGGTGCGGTTCTTATACGTCAGTTATATGTCTTTTGTTTTGTTCTTACACGGAGATTAAGTTATATGCTGTGCTGTGCTGCTTATGTTTATATACTTAAGTAAGATGTTATTAATTAGATGACAAATTAATAGGACAATTCCTGCATTTTTTTGGTAATAGTAATTGTCATCTTTTTCAATTGTCTTCTCTTTATCTTGCATACTTAATTTCCTATTTTTTTTATTATTTTTTTTTTCCTTTTGTGTCATTTGTACTTAGCAAGGAAAGAGATAGAGTCTTTGAACACACGCGTATTGAATATGAGGAAGTTAGATACATCTTATTTTAAATCAAAACATGATACAAACCGAATTAAAAGAAAATAATTGAAAGATAAGATCATGATTCCATTGATTCTAAAACATTTTCGTAAAATAATTGTCACGATCACTAGTCACATATGCATTATACCTCAAAAGACTAGTTAAGTTACAATTAGGTGCACAAATATGGTTTTGTGAACACTCCCATGCAACCTTCACTCATATTTAATCAAATATCAATTCATATAATTCCAGAGTATCACAAATTCACAATAGCATAACATTAGATGATCATGATCTTTTCTACTACATGTTTTTCATCAAGTCCCTACAAAATTAACCATCAAATCTCAATCGTTGTCAATTGTTTTGGATGCATACAGAAGACAATGTCTATATTAGAGATAAATACAAGAACTATCTGTATTTTTTTAATTACATTACATGTCACCATCAATTCATCATCATGAATTCATGATTAATAGTGTATTAAGAATAATTCTATTATCCCTATAAAAAAAAAGGAATAATTCTATTTTCAATTACTATGTAAATTGCTATCATTTGCCTTCAAAATCCCATCAATCTATTCAGTTGGTTAATTCCACCATCAATTGCTACCAGTCAGCTGTTTCGAGCACACAATTTTATTGATGATCTTACTTTCTGAATGTGGTTTCAAGTATAGTCCACACAAATAATATATATTTTTTGGCTGCATAAAATATAATTTAAATAAAATAAAAAAGAAATGTGATCTAATTTAAAGTTTCATCATTCATGTATCATATTATTGTTAAAGTCCAATTTTGTTTAATTACGTGTTTCCGTGTTGCGTTTTTTACTTTTTTGCTTCCAGTTAACAAACACCATATTAGAATGTTAAACTTCACAATCATACTGATATTATACTTTCCCAATAATCTGGCAGTTGAATACAAATTTCCCATATTATTCTATGGATTTGGATTTAGACCCCTCTCATATAAACTCAATCACACGGAAAAGAAAAATGAAAATTTTAGAATTTAAATTGGCATATTCCATGCATGTGCTAAATTAGGTGTCAATGAAGGTAGTTTAAGTGTTAAAAACAAGTGTAATTAAGTTAGGTCGTAAAAGTTTTTCAAAGAACTGTTTGAAGATGTTGAAGAACATAAGATTTGGTCGAGCGAAATCAGGATTCACTCAAGTGATCATTAAATTTAGGTAGAAGTTCACACAACGTTGTGTGAACTTCTACCTAACTCTTGTTTTTGCGGGATTATGGAAACAAGATTTCTTCTTTTACATGAATACTGATTTAAAATAGTTATATATATATATATATATATATATCAAACACTAAGCAAGTTGTATCTAGTACTGTAACTCTAAGTAATGTTATACTATTCAATATTTTTTAAATTGATGTAAATTTTGACAAATTCACTGTTAAATTATATTATCTTCGTATATTCTCCATGCTTGCAAAATTTTAAGGTGATCAAAGGTTAATAACTATGTCATCAATCAATTGTATAAATTTAAGTTTTTGTAATTTAAAATAATGCATAAAAGATGAATTTATGTATCAAATGGTAAATAATATCCAATTAATATGAAAATTGACATGAATGTTAAGAGCATTCTCATCAGCTCTCTCATAAAAAATGCAATTTTGACACACCAAAAGCCTACTTTACTATTTTACCATATCATTTTACAATACACCATTTATCAGATGTTTTATTTTTCCATTCTATACATTAAAATAATATTTACACCACATTAAAATAATATATTAAACTCCAACAACAACAACAACAATTCCTCCACCACTGCCGCAACAACGGCCACTGTCGCAACAACAACGGCCACCAACAACCATTGCCGCAACAACACCGATAGCCACCACTGGCACAAACCCACATCCACCAACGGCACCTTAAAAAAAAAAAAAACACAACCAGGAAAAAAGAAATCCACAACAACCCAAAAAATAACCACCACAACTACTCAATAATCACCACCACAACCACCAAATTGCCGCCACAACCACAGTACCACTGCCACAACTAACCCACAACCCACCACATTCACAAACCTCAAAACCCATCCCAAATCAAACAAATCCACAGCTTAGGCGGCGAGGTCGGCTTCAGGTGGGAGACATTGGCGGCAAGATCGGCTTCAGGCAGCTTCAGGCGAGATCGGTTTCAGCGGCTTGAGGTAGCTTTAGGCGAGATTGGCTTCAGGCGGCTTGAGGATGAGAGAGGAAGAGAATGAGAGTGAAGAGGGAGTTGTGGAGGACGACTATGGCTCCGGCGAGATCGGCGACTTCGGCGAGATCAGCGGCGAGATTGGAGGCTTCGGCGAGATCGGCAAGAGAGAAGAACGAAGATGCAGAGAGAAAAGAATGAACGCAGATGAGAGAAAAGAATGAAGATGAGAGAAAAGAGAGAGAGAAAGTCTGAGGGAATATATGAGAGAGAAAGTTTGAGGGAATAAACAAATAATAAAAAAATTTGGCATGGATGTCTGTACCGTCTCATATTTGAGATGGTACTGTAGCTGTGTGCCGAAATTTTTGGCATTTGAAACATCTCATGAGGCTCATATTTTGGGGTTTGGTGTGTCAAATGCCAAATATTTGGCATTTGGCTCACCTGATGAGAATGCTCTAAGAGCATATAGAATCAACAGTAGGATTTTCAAAATATGAATTCTATAATAAGTTATTAAATAGTGTAACATTACTTAAAGTTACACCAAGTGTAAGTGAGTAAATTTGATGCATTAATTTCAAGACAAGAATACTACTTTACTTTCTTGAGAGCCTATATTGAAAGCCAGGATGCTTTCCCGTTGAAGAGTTCTTCAAAGTTTTTCACTATATCATCAAATTATATGAGCTTTTTATTGCTTTATTTTATTATTTTTGAGATTGTGGTGATTTATTATTGCGGTATATTAATTGGTGAATTGCTAACTTTGTATTAAGTTATGATTAATCCCGCTAACTAGAGCTTTGGGGTCTAAATCATATTTTTCATATTGTTTCGAAGTTTTTCATTAAAGTTTTCCAAATCAAAAACAACATTTTTCATAAAGTTTCGTAGTTTTTCATTAAGGTTTTCCAGATAAAAAACAAGAATATATCATGGAATTTAAGATGAAAGGCTAACCGCGATTGAAGCTTTATAGTATTTATTTTCTTGCTCAGATAAGGTTCAAAATAGTGACTTATTAGTTAAGCAATTAGGTTTAATGGGTCATTCTACCGTACCCCTCTTTTTCTAGAGGGGGTACGGTACCCACCTTAATCTTAACCATTAATTTAACATTATTTAAATCTTGACCATGAGTATAATTTTAAGGAATACTTGTTACTGGCTAAACAGGTTATATATATATAAACCAAAAAAACCAAAGCAAAAGAACGCAGAATCATTCACGCGTCAACAACGCCTCTGTTTTTTCTCTCTACTCTGTCTCGTCTCAACGCTAAAGCTAGAGACGAGATGGTGCGCCATTATATAAATATCGTTTAGCATTATCACGTTGGCTAAACAGGTTTTCCTCTCTACTCTGTCTCGTTTTCCTCTATCTCGTCTCATAACAATATCACGTTTGCCTCTCTAGCTCAACAAACCCATACCCACAATAGAAGAACTAGACAACGGCGCACCATCGAATCTCAATCCAACTCGGCGACGCCACCCTCTAGCTTCTTCTATTCCAATCCAACCTCAAATCCACATCCAATCCAACTCAGCGGCGCTTCTTCCGTCTCTCTGCCCTTTTGTTCGAAGTTTCCACCGTTTATCGAATCTAAAATCTCAGTACGTTTCATCCTTATTCTTTAATTTTCCATATGGGTTTTTTAACTGTTGCCATTTGTTCTCTGTATGGCTGAATTGTTATTAATTTTGTTTTGTTTTGTTTTTGTTTACCTTTTGGTTTCGCAGGGTTGCTAGGAACAAAACCAATCTATTATTCCTTTTGGTTCATAGCAGGTTCATTGCAGGTGAGAGAATAAGTTATTGTATATACTTGAATTAGTAAAACTTCTAATTGTATGTTTAATACTGATTTCAATTTGGTTTATTTTTCTTTATTTTTTCTGGTTGGGTTTGTTAGTATTGCCGTTTATACTATTTGGGTTATTTATCATAGGTTTTTCTGGCTGGGTAGAACAATTTGGGTTTTTTTCTCTGGCTTGGCAGGAGTTGGATAATTTCTCTGGGTAAATCCCTTACAATCAGGATTAAATTGCTTACTGAAAAGAAGAAAAAAAATAAAATATGTGAGTGTGTATATATATATATATATATATATATATATATATATATTGATAACCTTTGGGCCAAATTATCAATTGAAGCAGTGAAGTGCCTCGCTTTGACCCTGGTCATTAGAGTGTGAAGGGGGTTTATGTTGTGGGAAGAAAAGTTCCAATGGTTGACCAAGTATGATATTGAATATTTTTTCACCATGTTCCTTGTCCACCTATAATCATGAAGTCCTGAAGTTTTGAAATTCAACCTCTGACTTGGTATTCTGAATTCTTTATATAAATATCATTTCTTTTTAGGTATTGATGGTGAAAATTTTCCAATTTTTCTTAGAAAATGAATACAAAATATAAATAACATTGATGAACTAGCAAATGCTATAATATATTGCAAAAATTAATATAGATTCTATTTTATTACTTTCTTAGTCCCTCTTGTGGAACTTTCTCTTTGAAGTTTGATATGCATAAGATAATTGCTTTATGTTAGTTTTGAATGCAGCTTGGTTGGTGATTTTTGCCTAACTGAACTTTTTAAATGTCAGAAAAAGCGTGGTGCTAGAAAAGACCATACTGGTGAAGAAGAAACATGGCAGCTATCATGTTTTTACCCCATGATTAAGGTAAAATAAACACTAATTTCCTTTCAAATGGTTCTATGTATATATGACATGCCTGTCATCATTAGATATCCCGTATCTGGGAGTACCTTTGTGGTCTTGTTTTGGCTAATGGTGATGTTTACAATTTGCTCCTACTATTATATCTGCTTAAGGTTGTCTGTTTTTGTTAGTGATTTAAGACCTGAGAGAAAAACCATATTAGTCGACGTTTGCATGTCTTAAATATATCTTGCTACCTTGAGAGTATCGTGGCAATGGAGGACTTATGTGTGACCAATATCTTTTCTATATTGGAAACTAAATTGATGAGATTGGTTACATTGCCATTCGCAATATCAGTGGCAGTTAGTATATGCAATCAATGATTGATTCTGTTGTTTAGTCTATGGTATGTTAATTTTTTATCTTGTTGGTAGAATAAAAGGCATATAAGAACAGAAAAAGTGGAGTTAGATAGTGTCTAGCAATGTGTCCAGAAATATTGCCAATGATCTGGACAAGCCATGAACTTGGCCAAATGTGGACTACTCTTTGCTCCAAGGAATGTGAGTAATGGCATGGTGAACAAGCTTTTGTCAAAGGTCTGGTTTCAAAAGACTTGGTGCCAATTTGAAATATCTTGGGTCTCCTCTATTCTTAAACCAGAATGGAAGCAAAGGATTTTTAGTTTTTCGACCAAAAAACTGGAAAGCAAGCTAAGTGGTTAAGCCAATAAGTGTCTTTCCTAAGATGGCCGTGTCAATATGATTAAGTCAAGTTATAGCCTCAAGCTATTTCCCTCTACCTTCAAAGATATTATCTCTGCATTGTTGGCAAAAATCAATTGGATGATTGCTGTTAGTTTTATATCTATATAGGGATCATTATTTGAGTATCTGAGTAAATTTATTACTTATACTCTTATAAACTTGGATGAAACATTTGGAGCAAAATATTTTTGATTTAGAAAATGAATTTTTTATTTGGTTTTTCAATTACAATTAATTGGTTGACCACTGTGGAATTTTTTTGGGTTGCAGGTACATGACTGGGAAGCTGCTTTTAAAGTTGGATACTATTAAATTCATAGCAGCAAATCATACCATAATTTCAGCTCTGAACTATATCTTTAAAAAAAAAAACATTTTCCACTTTTTATCTGACTATCTATGAAATGAATCTTTATACTTATCATAGTCACTCTTGTGTACTAATTTCTTTTGGATTATGGTATTTTACACTACCTAATAGCAGCAACGACTGCAATGGCGCCCCAACCTAGTGGCTGTAGTGATGCTTGAATAGTGAAAATGCCCATGGGACAAGATTGAGTAGCCTAACTCCCTGTTTCATCTTTTCATTTTATGGAAATTGATTTATATCAAAGTTTGTGTTGTGCTTGTGGTTGGAGAAGAACACCTACTCTAACAGATGCACACTTGTGTTATTGTGATGGAATTTGGAGTTGATCAGACATGCGGCCCTCTTGTCCACATTAGCTGCCATATTTGTTATTTTTTAGGGTCTATCCTGACTGAGTTCATTTACTTGAGATAAATTTTTTTATTTATCTTAGTTTTGGTTAAATGTGGAATCAATTGGAAAAAAGAATTATCTTTTCTTTTTTCTAAGATCTAATCATATTAGCTTCTGCCTCTCTCTTTGCATCTGCATTTTTTTAATAAGTGAAGGATAGAAGTTAAATAAGTAATGACTAATGAACAATGTATGCAACTAAAAACATACATACAGATATATATCAATTGTTTTGGTTAAACTTCATTTTTTGGTTATTGTTATCACATTGTTAGTTTTCGGAATAGAGTTACTGGAATGGAGTTGGTATTAAGTTCATCTTGTTGTCACTGGTTCTTTTTAGTTGCTTGCTTTATGTTTTCTGATATGAAAAACTCTTTGAGTACTGATCTTAGAAGCAAACCCTGAGTTCTTAGTCATGTGGCTTAATGGTTAGAAATTTTCTGTTCTAGGTTCTGTTTTTTTTTTTCTTTTTTTTTTTTTTTTTTCTTTTTCCAGCTGCTAACCAGAACAATATTTTTATGGAACTATGACATGAACATCTGAGGTAATTGATGTAGTCACTTCCTTTTTGCTTGTCTAATGTTTTCTGTTTTTCATTTCAGCTAGTGCTTATATACCTGGAGCACTAGATTTGATGACTGACTTACTTCACAACCTCCAATATAAGACTATGGATTATGGTTTCCATATGACAATTACAAAATGGGATGAAGTTGTTTCAAAAGAAATGGAAATCATGGTTAAGGAAAAATGTTGCTTTTCTTATATTTTCTGTTTGTATTGTACGGATTTCATCTTACATTGGACCTTTGTGAACACTTCTTTAATTTCCTTTTTGTCCATTTCACGTGAAATCTGTTTAAGTTTTCATGTATGTGCCAACTTATAGGTATAAACTCTTTCAAGTTCTTCAAAAGCAGGTATTAACTAAACATCCTAGTTAGGAACCTACAGCATTATGGGCTAGTGTTATTTTCCATTGCAGCTTGTTGGTTGCATAAAATAGCCCTAATAATGATGAAAAAAATACCCATAGAGTTCTCTAGAAGAAGCCATGATATCACTTGTACATATTCTACTGACTTTATTTCAGCCTCATGGATGCTCTCACTAGCCCACTTTCAAATATTTCTTGAACGCATCGATTTGATCCCATAAGCAGGACTGCCACCCCATAGCATGTTGCTGCCAGAGGTTCAGTTGTTGTTCCACTTCGACCCACAGGAACTTCTTTGATCAATTTATTTCCCCTGTTGTTAAGGTGGAGAATTGAACCAAGAGTTCTCTTTCTTTATTGCTAACCAAATTCCAATTGAAATGAAATGTTTATGATGAATCAATGCTATTTAGGAGGACCTAATAATAGTTCATTAATTCAAATCCTTGATTTTCAAAGTTAAGGGATGCTTATATTGGCAAACTTCAAGACTCTGTTCATGTCCTGTGACAACCTCATAGGGTGATACAAGTTGAGATGAGTGTAGATAAGTGTTTACCATAGATTTGGATAGAAGGAAAATATGAGAAAGAAGGAAATGGAATTAGGAGTTATACACCCTCTTGACCATGGATCCATTTCTTTTAATAAATCACGAGTGCCTTAATAATGAACTAGTTCTTTAATTACAATGTTATCGAATGGTGCAAATATTGCAATAAGTCCCAAATAACTTAAATATTCAATTAATTGTGCTCTGCTAAACTTCTGGCCATTCAACCTTGTTTGAAGCCAAATATTTCGTTTAAATCTTTGACAAACTTGCTCTTTCATTTCTTTTAGCCCTTTTCACAACACTAAAGTTGAATAATTTTTTTCCCATCAGTGCCAACATAGCTTTTCTGAAAGTGATCGGACCACTTGATATTACTTTCCTTCAAATTATCCTAGATTGGAGCCACTACCTCCACCCTCTTAAGAATTTCTTCATTTTTATTCTTACTTTTCCTTTTGTTACTTTGATTTCATATGGCTGAGACCTTTTATAGTGAGCTTTGGATTGGTTACTTGTTTAGTAACTTCCTCAACTTGAATGGAAGTTAGAAGGTTTAGACTTAACTTCTACAACTGCCATCAAAAGTTAAGAAATTAGTGAGAAATTAGAGCAATGAATAAGAATTTTGCTTCTACTTCAGAATAGTAGAACGTGGTCCGAATCATAAGCTTTTGGATATAGATTTACTCTAAAAATTTCTAAGTGTTTGGCGGTCGTCCAAGTGACTCCATGTTGGACGACCTTCTTGCACTTGGATGACCTTTCTGGTCTTGGACGATACTATAGACGAATTGGAGATAGTCTAATTTTTGGTTCACCATCATATATAAATAATAAAAATATAAACATCAGGAAAATGACCTCAACTATGTTATCTTATAAGGAGGTATACCCCTGAATGTGATGGAAGCTACCAAGGCAGATACGTAGGAAGTTAATTGGTATATTCAAATATTTGTGGAAGAAACCAAGATAATTCCAACTGATTTTTTTTGTGAACAAGAGTAATTATTGTGGTTAGGCTAATTTCATGGGATGCTTTTTCTTTTTTTTTTTTCTTTTTTTTTTGGTTTTCAATTTTAGATCTAAATTTTTTAATAACTTTAAAAAAAATTACTATTGTGATGAGCGGTTATTAGTAAGTAAAAAAGTAACCTCAGTGATAAGCCTAAATTTAAAATTATGGTCAGATGTGATATTGGTAGTGCTTACTGTGACGATTGAACTATCAATTGTAAGGAAAAAAATAGGGTACCACCGAATGTGACAAAAGTATGGTTAGGAGTAATGTGGATACTGCCCAATGTAATAATGGAACGGTCAAATTTGAGAATAAAAAAATAGGGTACCACTGAATGTGACAAAAATAAAGTCAAATGTGATGTTGGTACTACTTAATATGACAATGGAACCATCAAATGTGAGAAAAAAGTAAGGGAACCACCAAATGTGAGAAAAGAACTGTCATATGTGATGTTGGAACTACACAATATGAGAATAAAACTGTCAAATGTGAGAAAAAAGTAAGGGAGCTACCAAATGTGAGAAAAGATATTGACAATTAAATGTTAGCAGAACTTGAATGCAATAGCTTAATTAGTAATTTTGCCACTCAAAAAGTAAGAAAAATATATTTTAATGAAAAAAAAATATAATTTATAATTAGATATAATAAAAGGCCCCGTTTAAAGTTTTCGCCTAGGACTCCCAAATTCGTTGAGCCGGCCCTCGTCCTGCGGCATGGTTATCAAGCTGTGTTGACCAAACAAGCTCCCTAGTTGATCTTTTAACAGCAATAACAACAGCTGGCCCATAGATTCCAACAATGAGGAGATCATGATCACCAACTATCGTCGGCGTTGATCTTGAAACTATGTAGGTGAGAGTAGGTACAAACCCGGTCGCATTAATGCCAGTCAACTCATGCAAGTTCTTCTCCCAAACAAGAGTCCCATTACATGCATTGACCGCATAGATGTTGCCATTATAGCTTGGGAAATAAAGGGTACCATTGAAAATTGCTGGTGTTGCTGATATATCATCACCTGCAAAGAACTTCCACTTTAAACGTAGTTTGGAAACAGTTGTAGGGCTGATTTTGGTCTCCTTGTTTGCATATCTTCTATTATGCAAATCTCCACCATGATTCAACCAGTTTTGTGTAGCCTTTGGTCTCTTGCCATGCCACTATAGAACCAACCAAAAACAATAAAATTTGGTTAATAACTTTAACGTCAAAACTTGTACTATCCATTATGCATGGACGAATTTATATGTGTGCATGTGGGCAATTATGAGAGAGAGAGAGAGTTAATTACATGGGAACTTGCAGTAGCTGTGATGATAATAGACAAAACATGTAGAGTACTAGAAAGACAAAAGGAGTGTAGAATTTATGAGTCCCCATTCTAGTGGAGCTTAACTTGTTCTTGGTGCAGGGATTTGCAAAGTCCTTATTTATAAGGTTAAGGGGACTATGAGGGACATTTTCACTCAAAAGTTATGTCAAATGTTTTATACCATTTACATTTCCCTGCATTAGAAATAGATTAATTTTATCGGGAATCTTGTACCTCACTAACATTACCAGATTAATTTTCAAATGAAGAATTTAGGTTTGAACCCTTCCCCCTCCTCCAACTTCTTGTAAGCACTAAAAACAAAAAAATATTAGGTGCATAAAAATGCTATTTTTTATAAGACTTGAGAGAGGTGTTTAGCAAGCAATCTTACTCCTAACTTACTTTAAGCAATAAAAAATAAAAGAGATATCTTTTTTTCTTTTTCTTTTTGAAAAATAATTGCAACATGCTACTAACCCCGCAGCTCAAACCCTTTCCCCCCTAAACCCCCAATCACTTTGTACATGGGGAGGTGCCAATTCAGCTACAAGGTCTTTGGCTAAAAGAGATATCTTAATTCTAAAGTCTTACAATCAAATTATTCTCATTTCATAATTCTATGTTTCACTCACCTATCATAAGAATGTGAAATGACAGAGTCAAAATTAACCGGTGAATTTATTGTCAAATAAAACAATAATAATTTCTTAAACTCTTTTTTTCCTTCTTTTTTTTCCCTTTTTTGAGTTACCTTTTTTCAACTCTTCAAATTAAAGTCTTATTATAATGGGTACCGGTCATTTATAAGTAAATTGTATTTTACATTTATAATGAAGTGGTAGTCTTTGTATGTAAATTTTTTAAATTTTTATTCTTTTTAAGTACAATTTTAATTCTATCATTCTTTTTTTTAAAGTTAAATAAGTTAGTAAATTTAAATTAATTCAAAAAATATTTAAAAATAATGTTGGAGATATTACAAAGTTTAGTACATAAGTCTTATACTCTAAGACTATTAAGTTTGTTTACTATGGCATCAGTCATATTAATTATCATGTCAATTTATAAATATTCTCTAGTAAAATCATTAAAATTGCTATTTGTAGGGTCACGGTTTTAGCCCAAAATATATGATCTTGGCCCAATAAGCCCGATACAATAAATTTGTAGAGAATGAGTTAAAGAATTAGGCTCTAATGGCATGGACAACGTTTAATACGGCCTTAGAGACAGATTCATCATTAGAAGAAAGAAAAACATGTTGGGACAACTTGGGATAAATATGCTCTTGGCTTAATCCAAGGAGGTTTAGTGTAATATAAATTAAGTTTATCGACTCAAAAGAAGACCTCTATCCCATGGAGGATCTTTCACATTATATAGTCCCCTCTTAATCATCCTCACTGTCCACTTGTCACTCATCTGGGACATTACTTGAGTACTTGTCCCATCAGACATCTTTTTTGGCTTCCCTGTGGGCTGTAATGGCTTAGATAGCACTATTCAGAGGTCTTCTCCACATAAATGCAGCCAGAAAAGTAGCTGTAGGGCTTTCAATGCGGTGGTAGCAGCTTTTCTTCAGATATTTTCAGATCCCTTCCTTTCCAGTAAATTCACGAGGGCCATCTCTATCATTGGAGCTTCCAAGAAGGTCACTCCAATCGCTGGGATACACACTTGAATTAACCTCCTCTCATCCGAGGACGAGATCCTCCTCGAATTAACGTCCTTTCATTTCCTACTTATGAATCTTTTAAAATAAAACGTTTAATAAATACAACCCTACTTAGACCGTAAGATCCTCGGACCAAGCCCACAGCCCAATACATATATAATTCAGGGCCTTTGTCCCCACACTATCAATTATTTTCTTACAAACAAAAATAAATTATAGATTGACATGATATATAATAAATGTAATTGGTACCATGTCAATAATTTATAAATAATTTTTTTGTGTTTTTTTTGTGTTTTTTTTTTTTTTTTTGAGAATCATTTATTTTGTGTTTAAACATTCACATATTTACATTTAACATTTTCAAATGAGAAAAAAAAGTAAGGGAACCATCAATTGTTAGAAAAAAACTGTCACATGTGATGTTGGAACTGCACAATGTGAGGATGGAACCATCAAATGTGAGAAAAAAAGTAAGGGAACCACCAAATGTGAGAAACGAATTGTCACATGTGATGTTGGAACTGCACAATGTGAAAATGGAATAGTCAAATGTGAAAAAAAAGTAAGGGAACCACCAAATGTGAGAAAAGAACTGTCACATGTGATGTTGAAATTGCACAATGTGAGTATGGAACCGTCAAGTGTGAGAAAAAAGTAAAGGAACCGTCAAATGTGAGAAAAGAACTGTCACATGTGATGTTGGAACTGCACAATGTGATGATAGAACCGTCAAGTGTGAGAAAAAAGTACGAGAACCACCCAATGTGACAAAAGAACTGTCATATGTGATATTGGAACTGCACAATGTGAAAATGAAACTTGTCCCAATGGCCTGCTGATCTACTTCATAAACGTTGTCATTCTCCCCCAAAATCAAAGCCTTAATTCAGACCCATATTTTGTCACCTCCCCAACCACCATATTTACTCGCACAGCCCAGCTACACCCTTGATCACTGAGATTTGTTGGATTTTGTCAAACCCACAACGTTTATCTCAAATCAACTTTACTTGCCCTTCACCCCACATCTGACATTACATATGGAGCTCGCAGACACTGCTTCGTCCTCCTTAATCATTGCACCATCTTCATCATCCTCCTCTAACGCAGTTAAAAAAAAGTAAGGGAACCACCAAATGTTAGAAAAAAACTATCACATTTGATGTTGGAACTGCACAATGTGAGGATGGAACCGTCAAATGTGAGAAAAAAGTAAGAGAACCATCAAATGTAAGAAAAGAACTATCACATGTGATGTTGGAACTGGATAATGTGAGAATGGAACCGTCAAATGTGAGAAAAAAGTAACCTGATGTAGCAGGTTACCTATTAGTGGGTACCGTATCCCCCTTTTTTTGGGGTACCGTAGAATTACTTAGGTTTAATAGGATTATAAAAGTCATATGATATTGATGGAAGGTTACATTCAAAGAGATCAACCTCGGCCTAATAGATAGACACAATATATGATTCAATATACTGAAAAACATGAATTAAATCGATAATCAAGGTATCGGATTTCTCTTTAATAACTATAGTAGTTAAATTTCAATTCCAAGTTGATAATGGAGCTATATATTAGCATAGTTGTTATTGTTGACCACTACCTTGAAAACTTGAAATTCCTTTTATTTTTATTTTTAATTTTTTTTAATAATTAAATTGAGCCTGTTGTAGTTTTCACTAGGGCTGTACAAGCAAATCCAATTCAAAACACAAAACTTATGTTTTTTTTTTTTTTGAATACTTTCATTAACATAAGGCAAAAGACTCAGGATTAACATTACAAAAGTTATGTATGGTAGGGGAGGTTTAATTACATAAATCAGCAATTAAAATTGATTTTGGAAGCAATCCACCATGAATGAATCATCTTAGAGGTCACATGCCTATAGACCTTTTTTGGCTGAATCAAGCTGAATGCTTGTAAAATTATCACTTAATTAAAGTTGAATGCTTATAGAATAATGCATAGTGGTTCGAATTTTCCTTTTTAAAAAATATATTGAATAATAGAATTCCTTTCAGATTGATCATATGTAACCAAGGTTCTAAGTTACCATGGTCAATACTTAATAGGATAAATTATATATAAAAAAAGAATGATTAAAAAAAGTAAGGAATCTGGCACAAGGAGGCAATTAATATTCCGGGACAATGGGGTTAAAAGTAATTTAGCCATGTGTCCATGTTCTTTTCTTTTGTTTCTTGTTTGAGCTGTTCATCATTTTCTTGAGTGAAGAGGTTTAAAATCATATTTAGCCAATTTGCTTGGACTAATGTTTGGTTTTATGAAGTTTAGTCATCTCATAAATTTGGTGCCAAAATTGACCACTATAAGCCTCTAAATGAGACGCTGAATGGTTGAAAAAAAGTGCGTGAGTATATAATACGCTGCATTGGAATGGAATGTAGCGTTAGCTTGTTTGGTTCAACTTATTTTTACCTTAAAATGGAATATATAGTTTTTTAAAGTCTCACTTTTTTAAAGTTATAACTACACTTTAACATAATAAACAAACTAAGTTGATGAAAATAAGCTCATTCACGTGCACATACAAATTGCACACATTTTTTTAATTGAAATTGCACAAAATTTAAAGCATAATAATTTAAGTGATAATGGAATTTGGGTAGTCTATGAAAACTATTTTGGAGCTAGACCACCTAAATTATGGTGCTAAATTATAGAAACCATGTGTTAGTCAATAACTCTAATGTGGATTTGCTACATTGGGAACGTGATTATGCTTAGGAGGTTAATGTTCACAAAGAAAGAGGTTGGAACGCTTTGGTTAAAAGGGTTTGACCCATTTTTCAACTTATGTTGCACGCATGGGTTCCAAACCCTAGGTCAAGGAACAGACAAGAAAGGCTTCAAACGAGGGCCACACTTAGGAAGTTGAGTAAATTTGGAGTTCCCAGTTGGCCATTTGACTCTAAAGATCATCATCAATTCATTAATAGGTAATAGTTTGTTTTCCATATGGCAGACATGGTCAGCAAACTTAAGCAATGATCAATTTCTTTATAATTAGCACAGTGATTCACTGATTTGAGATTCCCAAATTTTTTTTTAATAACTATGACAGGATTTAAATCTATGATTTCCGTTTCATAATGATTGTTATTTGTTGTCTAGCTAAGATACTAATTGGTTTCTTTTTGGCATAGGCAAGATTCAATATTGATTTCTTTTTTGTGTAGGCACGATTTGATCCCTAATCCTTTATTTGACGATAAAAGCTTACCAATTGCGCTATCGGCATCCATTTGGGCTTCTTATTTTTTATCAATACAAAAATGTGAAAAATAGTAGTTGACATGTGCAGATATATCTTTGTGCTACCATTTTGTTTGAGAAATTAGGGGAGTCCAGTGCCTACCTACTCTTAAGTTGAAATGTGGCATCTCAAAACCGGGGTCAAGCACATTACTAAATAGTTTTGAAATTGAGAATTTCTTATTCCAATGTTCATAAAATCAAGGGGATTGACTTGTGCTTGAGATTGTAATGGCAAGCTCTTAGAAAATTAAGGTTAATTATCTAATGGTTCAATGTGAATGAATTTTAACTAAAGAAGAAGGGTATGTATTTAAAATTTAAAATGTTGCCAATAATATATAGAGAAATGGCATCTTGTATTGTTAAAAGAGATCCACACAATTAATGTGCAGGTTACCAAATTCTAGAATTTGACTAAATGTGTCAATTTAATTATTATGCAGCTGATTTCTTCTGGTATATTGGGAGGAATTTTTTAGGTCCATATTACTACAGTAAATGCCAGGTTGACAATCTAACCCATGGAAAATTTATCAATATTTTCCCAATTTTCAGTTTTTACCCCTTGCCTAACATGTATTTCATTTCCACTATGTAAATCATACCTAAATTATAAACTGTGGCTAATCAAGAAAATAATTTCCCCCCCATTTTTTTTTTTTATGTCAGATGGCAGCATTAGTCAAACCAAAATTTAAGTGGTTCAACTGCCATTTTCTTACTAGTTGGTAAACTGTCCAATTTTACCCTAAACAATGCAATTTAAAACATTAAGCCTTGAGCAAAACTGTTTGCCTAACCTTGCCATTACCTTCTAGTATATCTGGGAAAATGTTGCTGGCATTGGCAAAGAATTATGAGGGCGGGGTAGTTATAATGTCAATATGTCATATTGTCTTGGCCCTCCCATGGTTTTGGGGGCAGATTAGTAGCCACTTTATCATAATTCATAAATGAAAATTTTGATCATACAATGAAAATGTCCTCTCATGTGCTTAGGCCATGTAACAATCCCTTATTGGTCATTCTGTCTTACTGTGCATTTTACAAACAACAACTTCTATTTTAATCATCATGTTGACTGTAAAATAGTGCAGGGGTCTACTCTAACTTCAACTATCAAACAATTAGATTTTTCTTGTTATTTTTTTGCTGTGTAAAAGATGCTGAATAACACTGCTTTGTAGGTATAAGTTCACCCTTTTCTGCTTAAAGTTCATGTACATATTATGCGTAAAGAATATTTATACATGTGGTAGACTTTGATTAGTCTCTTGAGAATCAATAACTTATCCCAAAATTTGGTGACTGAGGCTTGGTTTTTGTTATTGCTCTTATACTGGCACTTTGTAGAAAAAAAGGAAGAATAGAATGAAAAGAAAAATTGTGTGAGAGAAATATATCTTAGTACAAAGCTGTCGTTCTAGACAAATATATAAGTCATTACATTCTGATTAATTAATTGTACATATAATTATAAATCAACATAAAATTATTAAGAGAGAGAGAGAGAGAGAGAGAGAGAGAGAGAGAGAGTGGTGTTTTTGGACTTTGGCTTAGCTTGCCAAGTAGTAGATCAATAAACTAGAGGTGGGAAAAGTTCAGCTGCCCTAAGAAAAGAAGTTTGGTGGATGCCCCCTCAAAGGGTCAAATGGTTATTTACTATATTAGTATATTTCAAATGTCTTAACTCTTAATTGGTCCCACTTTCCCTAATTCTCAGTTGAGGAATCACCAAGAGTCCAAACTTGTCCACTCTGACATGTCACATTGTTCATATGTGGCAGAGAGAATGAAGGGAATAGAAGCCCTTGAAGAATGGAATAGAAATGGTATTGTTGGATCAAGGACACCAAAATTTATATTTTCCTCAATGGAATTTGCAGAGAATTTTTTTAAGATTGAATATGAATTTCAGCTTTCTATATTGGAAGTTGCTCCATCCAACAGTTCACAAAAAAACAATTGAATCAAAGATTATTTTAAAGGAAAAAAAATAAAATATTATTATATACATGACATAAGAAACTTGCTTTGTCGTCTTGTTTTTGATTTGTTGAAGATAAAGTAGGGACGTATCAATGACTATTGAATATGAGGACGTATGAAAACAATTTGGTCTATAAAACCCTGGAAGCTGCTGATTTTGTAGTCATTGAGATCCTTAATTTGGATTTTAAAACTACCATACATGAGGTTCAAGTAAGGCCAAGTGAGAACTAAAATTAATTAGTCCTATTCTCTTGACTTGTGTTCCTTGGTAGCTGTTTCTTATGAGAGCTTATCTTCGGCCTCTTCTCACTAAGTCTTCGCGATTTTCGTGAAAACACACAATCCAATTTCCATTGGAGTCACCCTGAAAGGGCGGCTGAAGCTTCGGAAGCAGACCCCTTCTTAGGATGCATAAATGGCTTTGAACTAAGTGAACTGTACTGTGAACTAGCGCTCCTTTGAGTTCATGGTATTAGTTTTGCTTAATAGCTTGAGCAGTTAATACTGTTGAATTAGTTGTTCTTAAAGACTCTTTAGTTTTCCAAATTTTCTTTGCTTAGTACAAAGCCTACTTTGGTTAGCATTTTGGTGGTGGCTATAAGAAAATATTTATTTTAAAGTTCCTTGCAATTCTAGTGCATATTTCACCTCTTCAACTCTGTTAAGATTTATAAAGGAGAGGAAATGGATGAGAAGAACGATGTTGATAAGGTTGATGATGTGATATTGCCTGGTTTTCGGTTTCATCCAACAGATGAGGAGCTTGTTGGGTTTTACCTCAAGAGAAAGGTTCAGCAGCGAGCTCTCCCTATTGAGCTAATCAAGCAAGTTGATATTTACAAGTATGATCCATGGGATCTTCCAAGTAAGATAGTCCCTCCCTAGTGCATGGTTTTATTCACAGTTTGACTACTTGCTTTATCTTCCTTGTCTGACTTGTTCTTTTATGTTGGGTTAGGCTGCAAAGCATGGATAAAGTTTTCCATTCTTTTCATTGCTTCCCTTTTTCATTTTTTAGCTGCCTACCAACAAGAGCAATTTCCTTTCGTTTTCTTGCTATAGAATATTATCTATTGTAATCACTGTTAAAACTATTCAAATATAGGAAGTCCCTCTAGTTTGGTGTAGAGTTTCATGTCATGTTCAGATAGCAAACAAAAGTCTAACATCATCACTGTACTTTGATAGCTCTGTGTACTATAATATTTTCCAAAGTAATTTTAGTCTTAGAGCTTTGTAACTGATTTTTTCTTTCTTGAAACTTTTGAGGATAAACTTTCTATAGTTATGATTTTGTTCAAGTTTTGATGAATAGTGTACCTAATGAATAGTTACCATGTCAATTTTTTCTTCAAAAGAGCTGGCAGCTAGTGGGGAGAAAGAGTGGTATTTCTACTGCCCAAGGGACAGGAAATACAGGAACAGTGCACGGCCAAACCGAGTGACTGGAGCTGGGTTCTGGAAGGCCACTGGGACTGACCGGCCTATATACTCCTCTGATAGCACCAAATGCATTGGTTTGAAGAAGTCCCTTGTCTTCTACAGGGGTAGAGCTGCCAAAGGGATAAAAACTGATTGGATGATGCATGAATTTCGGTTACCTTCTCTCACAGAATCAGCACCACCAAAGAAGCTCTTAGATAAAAACATTCCTGCAAATGTATGTGTTGTATAATTGTCCATCTCCTATTTTTTCTTTAAAAGCATTTCTGGATCCTAATACACTACTTTATATATGGATACTAAATCATTGTTTTCCCATTGGCACCACAGGATTCCTGGGCAATTTGCAGGATATTTAAGAAAACAAACTCTATGGCGCAAAGAGCTTTTTCTCACTCTTGGGTCTCTCCACTGCCAGAAACTTTGGTATCTGATATGTTCACTCAAGGTACAAACTACACTCAGTTCAGTTCAGAGAACATCTCTTGCACAACTGAAATTGGGTCTGCCATCCAGTTTTGCAGTACTTATGACTTACAACAAGCCCCTACTAGCAGCTTCTCTGCCTTTGATATTCCTTCTTATAAGCCCATTAATCCTACAGTCTATAAGCCTTCCCTATTTCCTGCTTCTAATGGAGACCTTCAAAATGGCTTCATGTTCTCTCCACTTGTGTCAGGACCCATGAAGTGTGCAGTTGATACCACTTCCATGCTTTTGAACCCTGCCTTAATTGGTGATGTGAGTAATGCCTCTAGGACTACAGACTTCGAAGGGCCACCGCAGCAGTTTAGTGGCTTCTCAAACAGTTTGCCACAGGAGATGCAAGAAAACTTGGGCACAGGAGAGTGTGTGTCGGGCCTCAGGAAGAACCAAGGTGCAGCCCTCAATAACCAGTGGGAAACCATCCAATCAATTGGATTTCCCTTCAATTTGCTTTCAAATGATGCTTGGAGGCCTAATCTTCCATGGGATTCACCTCCTTGTCCAAGTGAGATGTCTACTAATTACTCCACAAATAAATGCTATACTTGAAATGAAATATTGGGGAAGTAAGCCATATTCCAGCTCTGGGGGATAAACATGACAAAGTTTAGCTCCAAACCAGTTTGGAGTTATTTCCTCCAACTCACTATGTGTCAGTTTGTAAGACTATCCATGTGTGTTATGTAAACCGGTTTGGAGTTAAACTTTGTCCAAAAAAAATTATTTTGTTTACTATGTCATTATATAGCTCCATATATTCCATTTATACAAGTTAAGTCAGTCGTTTCCTTTTATCTTTCTCTCTCTTCCTTTTTATATTTTTTAATTCCTGCCTTTTTGTCAACATAGCTATATGAAAGAAAACTAAAATCAATAAGCAGAGTCAGTAGTACTTAACTCTGTTTCATACTTTCATTATGTAAAACATTCACAGATTGAATAAAAATAAATAAATAAATAAACAAGCAAAGATGCCCACCAATACATACAAGGATTGATGGACTCCAAATAACAGATTCTAGTATCTTTAATTAAGATCTATATGTGAAATAGTCAATCATAATTAGCAGTGGTGATCATAGACTTGCTGACCACTGTACCACTACTCTTCAGGTTCAGTGTAGCACAAAGTGAAAATACATATCCTAAGCAATAACCAAAGTTTGTATGTCTTCCTAGACCAAAATAAATACCAAAGGAAGGAATAGTTGAGATGGTATGCAAAAAGGTCTACCCAATCCTCTGAGATGCAGGTGTTGCAATCCATCACCCAATCTTCATGAGGCACGTTGGATTATACACAGCTATCCATTATGGTCCTCAAGGGTGCCAAGATCAAAACCCTATTTGCAACAAATGACTCTGTTAAGAATAGAGTTTTTATATCCTCTCTTCTTGGCCTCCACCTTTCCTCTTGTGACTGAAACTAGACTCTCCACATAAGTAATAGCCTGTGATACAAAAACTGAGCCTGGAAGATTTCTAAGTTGAAGATGCTTAATTTCCTGAGCTCCAAAGTCATAAAATAGTATATGTCCTTTGTCATTAATTACAGCAAGCTTATCATCTACTAGAAGAAGTTGATCATGCAATGTTAATTCTACTATGAGGGGTCCAAATACAAATTGTTTGGTCCAAGACTCCTCTACCCCATATTCATTCATCACCCATATATCAAACTGTTTTGTCTGTTTTAAATCATAAATAATCAAAGCAGCACAATCATTTAACACAGCTGCAGTTTTCCAAATCTTCTCAATATGTG
The DNA here is from genome assembly GCA_030021035.2 of Notholithocarpus densiflorus. Taxonomy (NCBI): domain Eukaryota; kingdom Viridiplantae; phylum Streptophyta; class Magnoliopsida; order Fagales; family Fagaceae; genus Notholithocarpus; species Notholithocarpus densiflorus. The sequence goes on along the minus strand of JARYZH020000221.1, from coordinate 41,559 downwards.
AAATATCACCAAGATTTGGCATCTTCATTATTTGAAACACTTCGTCCCTCATGTCAAAGCATACAATGACCTCACAATGTCGTCCGTGTTCGTCCAAGATGATACAACCAGGCCAATGATGAACTCCATTCAAGTATAAGTTATTACTACATTCACCAGGAAAATTAAGGATTGAATGATCAAAACCCGTGTCGATTTGTCTCCAGGAATCAGTACTTAGGGTGTAAATATGAACAACTGGATGTAAAATCTGGTCAATTAAGTCATATAGAACTGTCGAATAAGTGCCAATCTGAACCAGCTTATAGTCATTAGATATGTGATCATAACCAAATGCAAATGTGGGATAATCGTAGCAAACATTAGATGGACTATGGACATGACTAGGAGGATTGGGAATGACCTTATATTCTCTAACTGCTGGATTCCATAAGACCAAGCGTGAGCTTAATTCTCTTAAGCAAATTATTCCGTTGATGCAATCAGATATATATACCAATCTCTCTGGAATAAACGGCATGTCCAGACTGTCTCCAGAATCAAGACCATCAGCTAGGTGCAGGGACATGACAGACCTTTGGGGGGTGGTGGTACTATCTTCAACCTCAACGAGAAGACTTGGATTTTTTTGAGAAGAATGGTGGCGATGGTGTTTGGCAATGAAAGTGTGGTTTTTAAAAAGATTGTACCATGACTTGTTTACACACTTGAAACGTATTATAGAGATCACTGGAAGCCTTGTGAGAATTTCTTCCAACAAGTCTTGTGGTAGATAGGAATAGGACCTTAACCTACCCATGTTTGTTTATTGATTGATTGAGGAGGCAAATAATTCTGAAGAGCAATGCTATAAATAGAGAAGGGAACCGACTTAATTAGGGGCTACTATTTGTAATGATTGTGGAGGCAAATAATTCGTAAGAGCAATGTTAGAAACAGAGAAGAGAACCGACTTAATTAGGGGCTACTATTTGTAACGTAGGAGTGTTACAACCCCTCTAGAGTCCTTTACTGGGTGTGTTTTATTGTCTACCAAGTAATCTGTTTCCTTTTTAGAGAAGGATGACGATGACACGTTTCTAATTAAGGAAACCCTATTTGATGGGTCCAAAAATATTGGCCTTTTTTTGAATCCTTCCCAAACTTCTAACAAAGAAGACTTTAAATTTTGAAGCGATCAAAATGACAATGCTACCTCTGTGGAGGTGTGGAGTTGGAATTACGACAAAGATATGAGATGTCTTCCAACAAGTGTTCTTGTTTGATAGACAAGATTGAATTTCAACCTATGTCGTCTGCTCAATGATGATTTTTATCATACCAAAAGATCAGTTTTTTGTGTAAGTACATAAGAGTTTATGGAAGTAGTTCCATGGATCCATTTTGCGAATATGGAAACCTCAAAGAGTTATAAATAAGAATTGAAACCCTAGGAGTATTTTTGCAAATGACCCAACCCTATTAGGTGTTTTTGCAAAATAAAATTTTGTTAATCATAAATTCCGGTGTGTAAATTATAGGTTTACATATACTATTAATTTTAATCTTATATTGTATTTTTTTTAGAAACAAAATCTTATATTGCCAGTACAATGTAAACTAAGAATTTTCAGTTTTTCAATTCAAATTATATATGTTCAAGTTGCATAATTTCGTTTTTATCCTTTTATTTTTTGGGTCAATGTGGTTATAGGTCAAAACATTAATCAGAACTTATGGCAAATGTGTACAATATTGTACACATTTGTTTACGTATAATGTAAATCTTACATTATTAGTACAATATAAATCAAGAGTTTTCCAATTCGAATTATAGATGTTCAAGACTTCAAGTTGCATAGTTTCATTTTTATCCTCTTTTTTTTTTGGGTCAACGTGGTTATAAGTCAAAACAAAAATCTATAAACAGAACGAGTAGTAGTTAACTCTGTTTCATTATTATTATTTTTTTTTTTTGAGAAATAATTACAATATGCTGCTAACCCCGCAGCTCGAATCCTTTCTCCCCTAGACCCCCAAGCACTTTGTACATGGGAAGGTGCCAATTATTATCTAAAACATGCACATTTTACCGCGCATCCTTGGTGCGGTGGTCACTTCACAAGTATAAATGCTTATGGTGTGTTGGGGGGGGGGGGGAGGGAAAGGGCCAGGGTTCAAGTCTCTAGAAGGGAGCTTCACACACATATACACTTAGATTAGGCTACCGTAGAAATTCTATCTTGTAAAAAAAAAAAAAAAAAAAACATGCACATTTTTTTTAATTAAAAAAAAAAAAGAGGAACAGGGAATGAAAATAAAAGGATTAATGGAAAAGACAAAAACATATTTGCAATTAAGATATGCACATTCAAGTGTAAATTATGTGGAAACAGATCTATTAATCCCAGTAAACAAACAATTAATTAGAACTTAGTTGGCAATTGATGAATGATTATCCATAGAGCCCAGATTCAGGTGGTTAGTCTCCAAGGAGACACTTCTGGAATTGAGTTTTCAACCAAAAGTAATTGAGAGTACCAAATTCATCTTATGTACCAATATGTTGAGATTTACTGAACAAGTTTTCAGTTTGTCTTAAGTAGTTTAAAATCTCTTTATGCCATTTGATACTCTCGTGAGCTCCGAAATTTGATGCAATATCTTATGCACTTGGGTCCAGCCAACAGATTACATAAGTACTGGCTCAAGAATTACTCTTATGAGAACGATCCAAGTTTAGTGAAAACATGGAAACTTCTTTGTACCATTTAAGACTATCTGAAATTCACGAAGAAGTATCAAGAAAGTTGATTAGGCAAAATCAAATCAAATAATGTATTGGAATTCAGTGCTATGCATTTCCAAATGACAATGACAAGCACATACAAAATGGCCAATTCGACAAATTCGTGTTCATCACCTAACTCTAACAATGTGATAATATAAAATTCTTTGCTCTTGTGCAAGAATCCATTGCCCGAGCTGAAGATTGGCTAGGAAGGGAGAAGAAAAAGAGTCCAACAATGATATGTCACATGTTCTTATGCTCACTACTCAGGTATAAATATGACCCAAAAAAAAAAAAAAAAAAAAATCACCCTTCTAAATTTCCAAGTAGAAAACTAAATGACACAAGCTTATTTCAAAAAATCTTTATTGGTCCAGTACGTTCCAGAATATTATTTACATGTTAAGACTCAATTATCTAGATTGAACACTGGTTCCAAACACAAGTATGAAATGTAATTGGCATTACCAAGCTCTAACTATACCCTAGCCAGCTCCTTAAGTACCATTCTATGCATTTTTTTTTTTATAGAAATATATCTCCACATTACATTGGAATAGGACGCGATTTTTCTCGGTCCGAAACCAACTTTCAGATTTTTGATATTAAAATTACAACAGAATTATACTTGCACAATGTGTAACTATAACTAAGTATTGCTATTACAGTTCAAATAGAAGTGGAGGGGAGAAAAAAATGGTATCTATATAATATTTAAAAGTTGAAGTGTAGGATTTAAAATTACCACTCTCCTATTGAGCCACAACATCTGCCACCTCACCATTTTTTTTTATTGATTTATTCCTCTAATTTTTTTGGATAATATTAAATACAGTAATCTATCTAACATATTATTAGGAAAAAAAAAAAAATCCAAGATGAATGTGTAAAGTTAATTAGTTAATATATTTAATATTATCAAAAAATTAGAAGAACAAATCAATAAAAAAAATAGTGATGTGGCTAATGATTTAGTCCAGCTCGGTCCATTTTGGTTTATTTGGTCCATTTAAGTCGACTTTGGTCCATTAGATCCAGTTCGGTCCGGTTTGATCCATTCTAGTGTTTACTGAACCAAAAAAAAAAAAAAAAAAAATCTACATAAAAAATTGTATTGTCCCATGCATTCCGTGGACTTGCGACTAGTTCCAAATAATAACCAACAAGAAAGGAGATAATTTAGCAACTTTGTTGTGGATATACATCTATTTGAGAGAATATTAGATTATAGCTAGCATTGGTGATCATATTTTTACGTTTTTAGACCTCTTAAAACAAGTTGTTTAACCTAATATTAAGCCAAGTTGATTAAAAAGTTCATTAATAAGATCTAGGTTAAACACAATAAAATCATATCATGTAAAGTAGTGGAAAATAAAGAACACAATGATATGATCACCCAGGAAAACCAAACCGGTAAAAAACCTGGGGAGGATTTAACCTAACTATCCTCAAGGTAAAAAGCAAATCCACTATGAAAGAATTGAAGTTTGTACAATAGAACTTAGACCACTAACATTCTATTGCTACCTCAAGTAGAAAACTTACTACCACGACCCCATGATAGCTCCGAGTTCACGGACTACTTCTTCCCTTGATCTGCAGCAACTACAAGTTCTCCTACTTGTGACTTTGAGACTCCATTCAAAAGTTTTGGATCTTCTTAAAAGTTCTTTATATAGCAACTAAAACCACCATCAAGTTCTCGATTCAAATCTTGATAGCTCTATGTGTGTGTAGGAAGGTAAACACCTCTCAGATCTCACAAAAGATTCAACACACAACTCAACAAAGACCTTAGAGAGCTTTTGGGTACAAAACCCAAGATCTACAAAAGAGGCACAAGATGCACTCTAATCTCTCTAAAAAACTCTGAAAACCCTCTCTAGGGTTAGCTTATAATGTCCTTTAAATACTGGAAAAAAAAGGATCGCGATTTGGGCTTCAAATGGATAAGTTATGGCCTTTTTACGTTTGCTGATTTTGCTGATCTGCGACTTTCAATCGATCGAGTACCAATCAAACGAAACAGCTTGTAACTCATTTATTTTCATCCCGAACTTGAGTTTTTTGTCTTGGACTTCAATGTAAACCATTCTAAACCAATGAGACTTAGTTTTTGTCATGGTTTGCCAACATTACAAACTCGAAACCTAACAATATTGCTGACCACTCTATTGCTAGTCTCCAGTACAAGTGTAGCAGAAAGTCAAAATGCAGATAGCAATAACCAAGTTTGTATAAATCTAATTAGACCAAATACACACCAAAGCAAGCAAAAGTTGAGATGTTATGGAGAAGTCTACCCAATCTCCCAACCAACTCTCACTCTAGCTTGACCCACACACACGTTGTGAGGCATTTCCCATTCTTCACGAGGCACGGTCAGTCTCAACAAACATAGATTTATGCAATATAAACAAAGATACATTAATGACTGAAAGGTTTCGCATTATTTACTTCCCCCCAAAATTTTTAGCACAATCCAACAAATTAATTATACATTGACCCATCAACGAATTATAGAGATTGAGTAGGAATAGAGAATTGAAATGTTACAACACATTATCTATATTAGATACAATATCACCATCTCTAAAATACTCACTATACTTAAAAGATACACATTAAGGTGCATAGTATAATTCATATATATAATTTAAATACTATTGATATATAGTCATTCTTATATTTTGTTAACTCTTTAAAAAATCTTGTAAGAATATTGTTAGGTAGAAAATGTAAATTGTCTATATTTTTTTATTATTAATTCTTAATTTTTGATATTGTGAAGCACTTTTTTTTTCTTTTCTTTTTTTACAGTTCATTAATTCTAGACTTTGGTTTTTGTATTGAATAACTCACTTAGATAAATATTTATGATGTGGTCCCACATTTGGCTCTAAAATTAAGAAATAAAAATCTCTAAAAATAAGGGGTTGTTTGTTAGTGTTATATAAACAACAGTTTTCGTTGTTTAAACAATACAACACATATTTTCACAACATTTTTTCACCGACACTTATTTCTACAACATTTAAATAACGTTATTAGAATAACATTACCAAATGAGCCCTAAATAATTTAGGACACATGCTATAAAATTGGACTTCAATTGAAGAATCTAATTGAATTTCTCTAAGTTTTACCTATATATTAGATACAATATCACCTTCTCTAAAGCACTCATTAACAATCATTAGTAGGAAAATCCTTTAGACTCAATTTTTAGCTCAATTGATACATCAGAAAGAAACTTAATGGTTTCTTGGCATGATGATAGAAAAATTATCTTGGAATTTCAAATCCTAATGTTAGTTGAAAAAAGAAAAAGAAAAGAGAAACAAACATATGGTACACAAATAATTATTAAGAGCTAACTCTCAAAGACATTTCCTCCCGTCACTGAAACTATATTCTCCCCATAAGTAATAACCTGTAGTAAAAAAATCGAGTCTGGAAGATTTCTAAGTTGAAGATTCTTAGGGCCTGTTTGGTTGTGTTGTTTAAATAACCGTTTTTGTTATTTAAACAACACAACACGTATTTCCACAACACTTTTTCACTCACACAACATGTATTTCGTTATTTAAACAACGTTACTAGAATGACATTACCAAACGGGTCTTTAATTTCATGAGCTCCGAAGTCATACAATAGTATATATCCTTTGTCCCTAATTAAAACAAGCTTATCATCTACCAGAAGAAGCTCATCATACACTACTGTGAGGGGTCCAATTACTAATTGTTTGGTCCAAGATTCCTCAATTCCATATTCATTCATCACCCATATATCAAAGTGTTTCTCTAACACCGAGTCGTTCAAATCATACATAATCAAAGCAACACAATCATTTAAAAGGGCTACAGTTTTCCAAATCTCCTCAAAATGTGAAATATCACCAAGATTTAGCATCTTTATTAAACACTTTATCCCTCATGTCAAAGCATACAATGACCTCACAATCTCGTCCGTGTTCATCCAAGAGGATACAGGCAGGCCAACGATAAACTCCATTAAAGTATTCATTACTACAATAATCACCAGGAAAACAAATGATTGTGCGATCAAAACTGGTGTCAATTTGCCTCTAGGAATCAGTACTTAGGGTGTAAACATGAACAATTGGATGCATAATGTCTTTGGTCATGTGGCCTTGATCTGTCCAATAAGTGTCAACTTGAACCTGCTTATAGTCATTAGATATGTGATCGTAATCAAATGCAACTGTGGGATCATTTTAGTGTATGTTAGCTGGACTAGAAACAAGACTAGGACGTTCAGGAATGACCTTATGTTCTCTGATTGCTGGATTCCATAAGATGAATAGTGAGGTGTAATCGCTAATGCATATTATTCCGTTGATGCAATCGGATATATAATCCAATTTATCTTGAAAAAACGGCATGTCCAGACTAACTCCTAAATCAAGACCATCAGCTGGGTGCAGGGACATGACAGACCTTAGGGTGTTACTATCTACATTCTCAACCAGAAGAGTTGGATTTTTTTGAGAAGAATGGTGGCGATTATGTTTGTAAATGAAAATAGGGTATTCAAAAAGAGTATACCATGACTTGTCTACACACTTGAAACGTATTATAGTTTTCACAGAAAGCCTTTTGAGGATTTCTTCCAACAACTCTTGCGGCAAATAAATGCTGGAGCTCTCCATATTTGATTGATTGGTGAAACGTGAAACTCAAGTGCCTATTGATCTCTCTTCACGCAGGTCACAACCACTAACCGCAATGCCCTCACTGCACACACACTCTGAAATTTGAAAACCCTCATGTCCTGTATGCTATGTATGAAACGTTTTGATTTGTCCTACTCCTATGCGGGTAGGAATTCTTCTCATAGCCGACTTATATGCTCTCTTTTTTCCACTTGGTTTTGGCTTTCAATATAGCAAAGAACTTCTAGTTGTTTGGACCAAATTTGACAATTTCGCTTCATTTTATTCATTGGAAATCATCTTAGACCAAATAATTAATTGAGATGTCTTTGACAAAAAATATTAGACATCCTAGACCAAATATAAATCATCCTAAAGCAATAACCGAGTTTGTATAAATCATCCTAGACCAAATTACACACCAAAGCAAGCATGAATTAACATGATTTATGTCCCTTAATATATTTAGGCAATATGAACAAAGATACATTAATGTACCAAATTTTTTCTCATGATTTATGTCCATAATTTTCTTTATATCACAATACCAATGCAAAACAAATTAGCAATCCATCAACAAATTCTAGAGATTGAATATAAATACATAATTGAAATTTAAGCTTCACTTTTTTTGATGTAAAATATTTGATGGAAAATGTTTTCCCATTTTCAAGTGTTTGTTTGCATGTAAAATGTGGTTGTAAAATATTTTCAGTTAATCGTAAAATTCTTTATAAAAAGTTGTAAAACATTTTAGTTTTAAAAATTTGGTAAATTTTTTTACAAAAACACACAATGGCTTCCCCTCACCCCATCTGGTGGCTAGGTCACTAGTTCGGTAGGCTGGGTAGCTGAGACCGACAATTCGATGGCCGAAACTACCACTTTGGCAACAAGTGCGTGGCCAGAGCTATCACTCCGGTGATAGGTGTTGGTTGTCTAGTCAATAATGATGGAGGTATGATAATTGGAAACACTGTTCCGACCACCGATGATGGTGGTCTAATAGGCAGAGACATTTCTGCAGCCACTGGTACTGGCGGTCCGATCATTGGTGCTGGTGGTCCGGTCACTAGAGACACCACTTTGGCGGCAGTTTTTGGTAGTCCGGCTACCGATTTCGATGGTCTGGTCAACTGACTTCCAATACCAACAACTTCAATGGCTGAGTCACTAATTTTGATGGTTTGCTTAACAAATTTTATTTGTCATACCAAACACTTAAAAATATTTTACTGAAAATGTTTTATATGTAAATATTTTACGTTTGAAAATATTTTACTTTAAAACAAGTAGAGCCATGTCACATTATCATATCATATACTATATATAATAGCAGAAGCCTTTCCCTGCAATTAAGGAGGTGCTGACACGTTTAAGTTAAAAAGCGATACATTATATTGTTTGGCAATGCTACGCACCGTTTAAAAGCCTCTCATTATAAATATAAAAAAATTAACCGGTTAAAATTTAGATGTGCACCAAGATAGAAATAGAGAGGAGCAATGAGGACACGGAGAGTAACACAGAGAGAGAGAGAGAGAGAGAGAGAGAGAGAGAGGCGATGAAATCAAAAAGCTTTAAAAAAAGATTTTGCAGACCCAAAACACCGTTTATCTCAAAACAAAACCCAATTCTCTTCTAAAAACTGAAATTAAAACCCGTAACTCCTCTGTCTTCTCAGAAACCCAAAAATCAAAACCATCTCCTTCCCCCAAAATCAAAATCCAAAGCTTAGATGAGAAAGAAGTAAGCGATCAGAGGTGCCATTCTCACGCAATCTCCGATTCTCTCACACAATGGCCACCGATTCATCAGACCAACTCAACCTCAACCCTACTACTACTACTACAGAAGAAATCCCTAAACAAACCCTAGATGATGACACTACTACTATTGCTTTCATGCCCACCAGATCGCCTCAAAGAAGAAGAAGAGGAAGAACCAACTGATGAGGCTTCTGATCAGCGTTCTGTCACCGCCGTCGATTTCGATGTGAAGTACGGCGAGGATTCTGTTAGGACATATGTGATTCACTTGTTAGGAACATATGTCACTATTTTATGTAATTGGCTTATCCTTTGACAAAACATACTTTACTTGTATTTGGGTAGATCTAGAATGTGTTTAATACTTCAAGAAACTGTGTTTCAAGATCAAGTGTTGAAGACATGCAAGTCTATCCAAGAATCAAGTGAGAAAGTGCTAAATTTTAAAGCTCGATAACTTCTCGACACCTCCTCGACACCTGGCTATCTGTCGAGCTCCTAAGCTGTTTCTTATCGCAATCTCGATAGCTTCTCGACAGCTAGTCGATCGATCGAGATATCTCCTGTCCCCTCGACACTTGCTCGACACCTCCTCGATCGATTGAGAATTACTAAGCTTTACGAATTTCAGATTTCCAGATCTGATTTTCGGCCTATGCTGACATGTATGTGTAGGGTTTCTTTTCTCACAACCCTAGACCTATATAAGGCTTATTTTAGAGGCCGTAACATAAGAGAATACAAGGAGAACATATGCAAAAAGGTGACCGATGCCTTATTTTCTTTGAAAGAAGCTATTGCATCTTTGCGCCTTAGGGTTTTGTAACCAAGTGCTTCTTGATATTCATTGTTGATGAAGTGAAGAACTTTGCAGCCAACATCTTCTTCAAGTTGGTGTGTTAGTCACGTACTAGGAGTCGTGCATCATTGGTTAGTCACGTATTGGGATTTGTGCATCAAAGGGTGGCGTTCATATATTGAAGAGTTCAGAAGTTCTGAAGCGGTAGAAGGTTTCTGCTGTGAGTTCATCTACGGGGATTGTAGAGTCTAGGGACAAAAGTTTTGTACTAAATTTGAAACTTCTCTTTACTATAGTGAATTGCTTTTCGGGAAGGTTTCCCCCCAGGTTTTTTACTGTGAAATTAGTTTGTTTCATTGGTTTTCCTGGATCATCATATCTTGTCTTATTTATTTTTTCGCTGCATAATTTTGACATAATATTGATGTTTGTTTGTTTTAATAAGTTTTATTCATAATAAATCTAATTAACAACTTGGGTTTAAAACTTGTTAATTCTATCAACCGGGGTCTAAATTTCTCAACAGATTCGAAGAGTTCGTACGGCGCCAAGAGAGATACGATTTACACGGAGATATAAATAGAGAGAGGCGATGAGGCCTGAGGCATGGAGAAAGAAATAGAGAAAGAGGCAAAATTAGACCACCAGAACCACAAGCACATAGAAAGAAAAATCTATGGCCTATCAACACCGGTAATTTTTTTTAAATATTTGGCTATGAAACGTTACTTTTATTTGAGTTTTCCTGTTGGATAGGTTTAGATTTGATTTGTTTTTATTTCAGGTTTTTAAAACACAGAATGATTGAGAATTTAGAGGGATACAGAGATAGTGTTCGTGAATGTCGCTGCCACCATCAGATTATCAGAACTGGCGCCGGTACATTCTTTCCCCTTTTTTAGATTTAGGTATGATTTTTTTTTTTTTTTTTTATAACATTTAGGTATGAAATTTATTTATTTATTTTTTAAAAAATTCTTTGATAGGATAGGGTTTTTTTTTTTTTTTTTTTTTTTTTTTTTTTTTTAATTTTTTTATAACTTACAGAAATTACAAAAAAAAAAAAAAAAATTGATTTTAGTTTTGGTTTTTCATCTTGGTTTTGATTCCTTTTTGTTTTGGGTTTTTGGGTTCTCCATGAAAATGTTTGTTTTCTCAAAATTTCAATTTTTTTCCTATTTTGGATTACAGAAATCACTAAGCCTTTCCTTGTTTTCTAATATCTGCGTTCATAGTGTTTTTTTTTTTTTTCCTTTCTGGGGTCTCTGGTTCTAGGAATTGAAGTTGCCCTCCAATTATGAAGTTCTTCTTCGGAAAGTGTTCGATGATTGTACTAAGGTATTGCTCTCTCTATCTTTGTGTGTGTGTTTGTTTTCTGTTTGGGTGCTGACTGCTGAGAAAGTGTGTGAAAATTAAAAGTTTTGAGTTTTTAGATATGGTTTTTGATTGGTTGTGATGGGGCTTTTGTTTATTAGGAAATAAATACGGCCTTGTGATGGGGTTTTCGTTTATTAGGTTTTGAGAAAATGAGGGGTAGAAAATAAATTTTAATTTAGAAATCTTGGACTTTATTTTAATTAATTGACAGGGGAATAAAATTATTTGGTTTTGTTGTGATAAAGTTTTCGTACCTCCCTGATATGGTTCTCTGGCTTATTTCCTGTTTGGATTATTCATATTATATGATTTTCTTGATATGGATCTGTTTCTGATGGATTTGTTGAAAAATTGGCTTTATGCAGAGAGTTTGGCTGCATAAAGGAACAGGTGGTGTTTGTTTGTCCATTGCTTCAAAAGGGTTAGCAATCACCGGGATAGGTGATTGAAGATATTGGAATCATATCCCAACTGAAGAATCTAGGTGAGATTTGTTCAATTTTTTAACCCTCTTTTTTTAGTTTTTATGTATTGATTTTTCAATGGAAATGGGAGAAAAATTGTATTTTTCTTCCCAAGTATGTTTTAGATGGACGATCGAAACTCCAGCCAACTGTGGAATTCCCTTGCTAGAATTTGTCTGAGTAGGCTTTTTTTTTTTTTTTTTTGGGTGATCTTTTCTATCAATTATGATTGAAATTTTAAAATTTTTTGTGTGATACTATAATTGCAAGTGGTTTCATAAATCATAATAACTTTATTAGCAAGTTTTCTTAAATAATAAATACGGGTCATTTGAAGGATGTGGTCATTTCAAAGGATGTCCAATACCATTGAGTTTGTTTGGAAGTTCTTAATGTTTAAGGCAGTTCTTATTGGTAATAAAATGACCATCATATTATTTAACTTGAAGTTATGCTGTCTTTGAGTTGGACTAACACATTTGATCCTTTAAAAACTAATTGATATGGGAAGAATCATGACAAGTCTAAAAATCCTCCCTTCAAACTTTCCATTTTCCCTTTTCTTACATTGTTGCTGTGTTGATCCAAAAGTAGGCATTTGTAGTCTCTCAATTGCTATTAAAAGTGTGAGGAAAATTATTAAAATATAACAAGATGCTAACTTTTGTTTTTTGCTTGACTTTGTGTTTCATTAGATTGATTAGAAAAGCTTTGAGAAATTAAAAAGCTTTTGTTGGTTTTTGAAGTGGTGCTTCAGTTTCTCAACAGTGGAGAACTGCAAAGCTTTTCATCTGTTCTGGTGCTCTCTTTGCAATTGTATTTGCTAGGATATGCTGCCTTATTTCTTGGACAACTTTTCTGCCAAATTTGTTTGAAGGAATCTCTGCCAATCAATTACATTACATAGCGATTTAGATGACCACCTACATCTATTAAATTGTATTATTCATTAAATCATCTACACAAGGCACATGATTACTAAATATGTCATGATTAAATACATGTGAATAGCTGTTTTTTATCATTTCTTTTCTTGCTTAGTGTAATGGAGAGAACCTTTTGGTTGAAGTCCAGTATGTCTTCTTTTCTTGGTTTGCATGGAATTGGACATTTATTAATATACCATAAACTGGATGTGTCTATCCTCTCTCTCTCTCTTCCTAGGAATTTCAGATTTTAGATAAAAGCATTTGATTTTCATAGGAATTGAAACTTTATGGAATATGTTAGTGTATTGGGTCAAATATTTTCAAATCTTAGCATCTATCTAGAGATGGCTTCTTTGAATAAAAGGGTACCCCATGCATAGCATAGGTAATAGGAGGAGGTGCTGCCAAGTTAGGAGAAAATCACGCTTAAAATTCTGACACATGTACATATTAAAAGAGAAAAGTCTTTTTTTTTTTTTTTTAATTCTTAACCTGCATGTCACATTTTATTGTCATTTTGGAAGTGGTATTGCGTTTTGTGGTGTAGAGTTTAGGAAATCCTTATTCATATTTGTGTTTGGCCTCTTTGTACTTTGTAGCCTAACGAATTTGAAGTAATTATACTTTAATTGTATAAATAAGAACTACTCAGGGAAAGGGTATTTCTAAATTTAAGTTAAGCATATGGATATGGTATCTAATGTAGAAAATATTTGCATGTTAATTAATCATTTGAATAATTTACAAAATCATTTATTAAGGCTTAGCAGTCATAATTGGATGAAAATTGAAGAAGATTTTCATTATTTTAAATTGTGTTAGTTATGAGAGGATGAAAAATGAAAGACCATGTTACTTAATGCAGAAAAGACCATGTGGACACAGAAGCTCTTACCGTTTTGTATGTGTTAGCATATGGGACAGCGACAATGGTTTTGGATACCACAATATTGATTGTAAATTTGTGACTATCAAGACTTGATTTTACACAAATCTGTGAGTTTTTCCTGTTGGGTGATTTCACAAATGTTAGAGTTGATTTATCATGTTCATTGTGTGTGCATTATATTGTGATTGCTTTAATATATTGTTTTAAGTTATCGTACAATCCAGGATATGTTAGCACTTAGCACAATTAGGCAATATAAGGAATTCCTATATAATATTCCATTTTTTAAATCATCATTTGTGAAATTATGTTTAGTTTATGAGAATGTTGTGGGCTAAAATTTTCCAATACTTTTTGTAATACCCAAAAGAGAAAAGGGGAGGAATGGGGTTAAAAGTGGTGATAAATTGGGTTTAATCTACAGAAACAATAAGAGATATTTCTTTTATTTTAACTTTTTATATGCTCCTTCATACACTCACACAAATTATGATACATACCTCAAAGGCTCTAACTAATATTGTCATATAAGTTTTAGTTTGGTGTGATTCATTGTGGTTCCTTGGAATAGCAGATATGGTGTTTGAAATTGTCATGTAAGTTTTAGATTTGTGTGTTTCAAGCTTTTATGTGGTTTGTAAATATTTTTACTTAGGTTAGTTTGTTTCTGTGCATCATTTTTTGTAGGTTCTTGCTTGGAACAAATTAGTAAATGCTTTAAAAATAAAATGACCTTTGCAGATTGTTAGTGAGATTAGTAAAGGGCAGACTATTGAAAGCCAAAATCGTAGAGCACTCCACTGCAGAGTGTACGATGCAAGCCATAGTCCAGGTATAAATTTTATAAATGTGGTTTTTTTTTTTTTTTTTTTTTTTTTTGTATTTTATTGGGTTTGTTTATGTGAGGAATAATGGTTAATGGGTGTTTGATTAATTATATATTGAACTGAATTTACAATGATGGGCATGGATATCTAATGTTATCTACACTTTTTTGTGTCAATTGTATTGGATTTGCCAAGGTTAGATCTTTTTGGGTCCTGTTTATTGTGGTTGTCTTAGTGAGGAATAATGGTTAATTATGCATTGAACTTAATTCACAACAATCTATATTATTAGACATTAAGTACATTTCTGTTGTGAATTGATGTGGACTTGCCGACCGGTTATGTATGGCATCATAATTTAGCTTCCAAATCGGTTTGTAACAAAATTGCAATAGAACTTATAATACCTAGAGCAATTTTCATGTGAATTGGAATTACAGGAGAGGACACATTATATGAGTTTGTAATAATGCTATTAATACTGAATAGAGATGAGTCGAAATGGACTATTCTTTATAAAGGTTGCCTTTTAATATATTTTCTTGATGGTTTATATATTATCTAAATTATAGACCTATTATCTTTTCATTATGTAATCATTGTGTTCATTTTTTGTGTTAGGTTTCATCAAACTCCTGACAAATTTGGTGTTATAACTGTTTCTTACCATGATATTTTGGATTCGCTTAATTTTCAGGTGGCTTATTAGAAATAGGCCCTCAAAGATTAAGAACAAATGTCCCATCATAATATTATTTACAACAAAACCTTGATGAATATCCTCCTCAATGTACTGACTTGACTTTGAAGATTAGTCCCAAATGTTTAGACAATGATGTTATACCAACTCATTTGGATATATTTGCACTATTTTCTAAAAGGTTTCCATTGTAATAAATTGTTATTATTTGTTTTCCCTTATTTCTAAATAAGTTATGATGTCAAGGTAAGTCAAGTTTTAATTGATTTGAAGAATGGTCTATTGGAGAATGGAAGAACATACGTGATGTGATTTGAAGAGAGTAATGTTTAAAAAATTTAGGGGATATTGGATACTATAAGCTTAAATATACTAAATTATTTAGGTTTGAATGTATATAGTAGAAGTATGAGAACTAAGTTTATGTTGGATGCAAAGATCATTAATATGTAAAATGATCCCGCGCATTGCGCGGGTTAAACACTAGTTTATATAATTGCAATATCACCTTATCACCCATTGACATTCACTATTAAGAGAAAAAACGTAATTGCACTTAATCTCTTACATCCTGAATTTAGCTAAATTGGTACATCAAAAAGGCACTTAATGGTCTCTCGGCATGTTGATAGAGCAATCATCTTGGAATTTCAAATCCTCACGTACTTCAAAAAGAAAATAGCATATATGGTATACTAATAATTATTTGGAGCCAAGACATATTAAATCTCAAGCAAGCACACTTATGTAGGAGAAGACACAATCACACCCTCAAAGCTTATAATAAGATGCTGAAATTTTATTAGAATCAATCTCACGAAGAATATTATTGACTACAATAAAGCCCTTTATATAGGCTATTATTAAATACTTTCCTAGAAGAAATAAGACTCTAAACAACATAATCCTAGAATGACTAGATTAGTAATAAACTAATGACAAACAAAAAAGAACTTAAGAACTTCTAAATCAAATAGGAAAATGACTTAAAACATAATAAGCTGGTACAGCCAAGGACAGTCCATTCATGGTTTTTGGAAAGTATTAAATAGCCCTTATTGTAGTACAACTTAATTAAAACTTATCCAAATGCTTTCTAGCCTAAAAAACTCAATAACAACTAAAATAACCTATGAAAGGTGTCAAGAAGGTCACACATTAGATCTCGCATTAGGTATGCAAAGGCTCTAACTCTCATAGAAATTTCCATCAATGACAGAAAATAGACTCTCCACATAAAGCACAGCCTTTGCTACAAAAAATGATTTTGGAAGATTTCTAAGTTGAAGATTATTATTTATCTGAGCACCGAAGTCACACAAGAGTCTGTCCGTGACCCGAACAATCAAATGAAACTTATTACCTAATAGTAAAGGCTGACAGCGCATAGGTACCAGTAATTCATCTGGCAAGAAGGTTCTGATTACAAAACTTTTGGTCCAAGTTTCCTCAACCCATATTCATTCATTATCCATATTTCAAAGTTACTCCCCTTCATCCTCGTGTGTATCGTAAAAAAAAATCAAAGCAAGACAATTACTTAACACAGATAAAGTGTTAGAAATGTACCTGATAGGCCATGTATCACCAGGATTTGGCATCCTTATTGTACGAAACACCTCATCTCTCATGTCAAATGATACAATGATCTCACAAGTCCTCTTGATCCCCTTGTGTTTGTTCCTAGAGCGACCAATCCAATGATGAACTCCATTCAAGTATATTTCATTCGAAAAATATATTGGAAAATGAATGATTGAAGGATCAAAAGCGGTGTTAACTTGTCTCTAGGAATCAGTTCTTAGGTTGTAAACATGAACAACTGGATGTAGAATATTGTCTCTGGAATAAGTGACAATTTGTACCACCTTGTAGTCATTAGAATTGTGATCGTAACTGTTAGGTTCTAAAGACTTAGAATTAATGTATTTAGAATTCTAATTTGTATTGTTGGCAAACCATGATCAAAACAGGTTGTTTAGTCTTGTTTAGACTTGCTCAAAGTTGTGTCTTTTATCTAAAGTTGAAATCGAGTGGTTGCAGAAGTATTAGTGACTTTCGGCCTGGCTCGATTGATCGAAGAACAGGCTCGATTGATCGAATCTCGGGCATAATACATTTTTCTGCAGAATTTCAACTCAGCCCTAGCTCATTAAAACATTTTAGGGTTTTATGTTTTGTCCTAGGTATATAAGGCAAACCCTAGCCACGTTTTAGATGTTGCTCATATTGCTATTTGTGTGAATCTCTTGTGAGATCCTTGAGTAGCTTTCCTTTACACAAGCTTAGGATTATCAAGGAGGAGTTTTCTTCAAGAACTTGATGATCATTCAGTTGCTGCCATAAGAACTTAAAGAAACACAAGCGGGTGTGCTTGTATTTGTTGGAGAATCCAAGAAAGAAGGAGTCTGTGATCTCGGAGTTTGCACGTGGTCATGTCAGTAAGTTCTACTGGTGGGTAGCAATAAAAAGTCGAGCGTGGGAGCTTGTAAGTCTTATTGTATGAATTTCGATTCTTTCAAGATAGTGGATTCAGGTTTATCTTGAGAATAGCTAGGTTAAATCCTTCCCAGGTTTTTACCGGTTTGGTTTCCTAGGTGATTATATCATTGTGTTATTTATCTTTCCGCTGCCTTGCATGATATGATTGTTTGATTGTGATAACCTAGACTTGGAATTTGGACTAAGTAACAACTTGGCTAATTAACTAGGTTAATCCAATTGTGTTTTAAAGGGTCTAAAAACTGTCAAGTGGTATCAGAGTAGGTAGCTCTTTTGTTTTAGATCTTTTGATCTCTGAGCTGATCCTTGACTCCTGTTGTCATGGAACACGGATACTCTCTTGTTATTCCTCCTCACTTTGATGAGAATAATTATGCTTATTGGAAAGTAAGGATGAAAGCATTCCTGAAATCAATTGATGAAAGAGTCTGGAACTCCGTTGAGTACGGATGGGAGAAGCCCACTACTCTTGTTAGTGAGTGGCAAACTTCTCAAAAAGAAGCATCCACGTTCAATAGCAAAGGCATGAATGCTATCTTTAACACTGTTTCTATGGAGGAATTTAAGAGAATCTCTAATGTTGAGGTTGCTCATACTGCTTAGAATATCCTCCAAACTATGCATGAAGGCACAAAGGCTGTCAACATCAACAAATTGCAGTAGTTAACTTCTAAATTTGAAAGCATTAGGATGTCTGATGATGAATCTTTTGATGAATTCTATGCTAAACTTAATGATATTGTTAACTCTGCATATAACTTGGGTGAAATCTATGATCAACCTAAGATTGTTAGGAAGATTCTTAGATCTTTAACTGAAGACTTTAGACCCAAGATGACTGCCATCACTGAGAGTGCTATCGCGCCTATTTGTATTGCTACAATTATGCTTACCGATATGCAACTGACTAAACAGGATATATGGTTGGGCAGGATGGCTTTGCTTAAGACTGGAATGCTACCCCCGCTTGAACTCTAGAACTAAACTCAACTCATTGCTTATTCACGCTTTGAGACCCTTTTCTAGTTACTATAA
The DNA here is from genome assembly GCA_030021035.2 of Notholithocarpus densiflorus. Lineage (NCBI taxonomy): Eukaryota > Viridiplantae > Streptophyta > Magnoliopsida > Fagales > Fagaceae > Notholithocarpus > Notholithocarpus densiflorus. The sequence goes on along the minus strand of JARYZH020000221.1, from coordinate 22,817 downwards.
TGTAGCACCTTTATTTTTAGGGCTTACTTCGGAGAGTACTGATGCTATTGTTTGAGTATAATCTTGGCATCTTTCTACAATCATCTTTGTGGCTCCTGTTGCTGCAAAGCCTCTGTGTTGTTGGTTTTACCCTGCCCGGTAATGGGTCCTTGAATATTCTCAGGTTCCGATTATCGACAAAAAAACCAGCTAAGTTCTTTTTTCCTTCCTCCAATAGGTAAGGCAATAAGTGGAATGTAACTTGATTGGTGTCTCATTCAACTACATTTGTTCCTGTAATCCATAGACTAACAGTATCCAGCAGCAAGGGACAACCCGCTCAAAAAGCTAGCGGGGAGGATGGCACTACTAGCAAAAACCATCTGGCGGTGGGAAAAAAGCAATCAACATATTTTTAACTTATCAAAAAAAGAAAAGAAATCAGCAATTTTTTTTCAATCAAGAAATCAACTCAAAATACAACTTATCAAAAGTAAATGGCGAGTCCAAATGAGAACCATTAACAATTTGTTACCAAAAATTTGTTGTGAAATTTTTGCAAAAATATTGTGCTCATAACACTACTCTTTATATAATAAAACTTTTTAGTTTTAATATTTTTTATATAAAATATTTATGCACATACTTGGAAGTTGTGAAAAAAAAATGTGGTAATGGATTGTAAAGTGTATGGTTTATTAACATAAACATGGGCGCCTTGGTATTGAAGAAAGAGAGAAGAAGGGAGAAACTGTCGGCTTTTAAAAAAAAAAAAAGGCTCGTTGGGGACGCATGTGCAACCGTGTCCAGGCTGCACGTTGCGTCCCCAAGAGTCCAACATTGGTGCGGCAACCAGATTGCTACACCCGTGCTTCCTAAATTGAAATTCTAAATAGTTTAGGAAAATTATTTAAAAATGTGCTAGATTATCAATGAGGATTAATTTCTCTTAAGAGTTTGAGAATTAAATTTTTAATCCAATTAAAATAGTGTTTTGGAAAAGAGTGTACAATGGCTTCCAACAAGTCTTGAGGTAGATAGGACCTCGACCTCGACCTCCCTGTGTTTATTGATTATTTTTTCATAAATTATTCTATAACATGCTCACTATTGAAAACGACTATACAGACTAACTCTAGAATTAAAACCATAAGCTGGATAGTGAGATAAATTTTTTCCAAACATTGGCACTAACCATCCAAGTTTTAGTCAAGGAATCCAGGGCCATTGCATTTCCAAGCTATAATTGCAAGCAGAATCAAGAGTGCTCATCATCCAACTCTAACTGAGTGTGATGAAACACAATTATTTAGTGTTATGCAAGGATTCAAAGGACAAAGGCTGAAAGGAAGAAGTGTTGAACCAAACGTGAAAATGGTAATTATATCATATGATGAAAAATGAAATATTAAGAAAAACTATGAAAAGCTCAACTGCACAAACTATTTTACCAAAATTAGCAAACACCAAGGCTCAGACAACCCAGCCAGAGCTTACACGACTATTTGAAACAATAAGACAAAACCTATACCGTCAAATACTCTCTTGATATACTAACCAATCTCATAACCAGCTCTCACTCTTAGATGCACAAATTGCAAGCCATTGCCAAGTGTTCATGAAGCTTGATTAATTTGTATCAACAAGTAGATTTACAATCAAAATGTTGCAAATAATTTTACCTCCCCAAACTTCTATTACAATTCCAATGCATTATAAATTAACGATATATTGATTTAGGCTAAAATGCAAATTGCACTTTTTAAGTTTCTCTCAAATTCATTTCAGTCATCTAACTTTATTTTCATTCAATTGAATCATCTAAATTTCAAACTTATTCAATTCAGACTTTACATTCAATTTCGTTAAAAATTTTCCATTAAAAAAAATATTTTTCTCACATGAAAAAAAAAAATCTATAAAAATAATAAAAATATTTTATATATTTTTTTATATATGTGAGAATATTTTTTTCAAAAAAAAAAAAAAAAAATTAATTGCATGCTTTACAACAATTTTTTTAACAGAATTGGACAAATGCCTGAATTAAATAAATTTGAAACTTTGAGGACATAATTGAATGAAAGAAAATTAGAGGACTGAAATGAATTTCAGCTAAATATAGAGAATGCAATTTGTATTCACTAACATAAGTATTTCCATTAATTACATTAACAAAATATTCTAAAATTTAAAATAATTTCATTTTCCAAACCTTAACCACAGTTTGGTGATAAAGAACAACATTTAACCAAAAAAAAATTATTCACTAACCATGATTAGGGTTTGATCAAGGGAATCTTATCAAATTTTGAAATATTTTGTTACTATTATTAATGGAAAGACCAATGTGTTAATAGAAATATTTTGTGTAATTTACATTAAATTTAAATTAGCAAACCAACATTTATTCTAAGGCTTTTTTTTTTTTCCTTCTAAAAAAAAAAAAAAATTTCATGATCACGATTTAAAAAAAAAAAAAAAATTATTCTTCATGTGGCGAATAAATTTCTTTCGCCTATGCTTTCCTAGACAATGGCCATGAGATTAGGATTAAGTCCATCTCGTGTAACTTTTGGTCAATTATGTCTCATTTTTCTTAATACTCAAATTTTCCTTATATATATATATATATATATATTTTTTTTTAGAGAAAGTTTCAACCTAAAAAAAATATAAAATATGTTTCCAAATTTTCCTTATATAATTAATTAATTTTAGGAGCAATTTAAACATATGTTTTATAAAATATATAAGTAATTCCCTTCGTTATAGACTCTTTTATATGTATTTACAGGGTTAGAATGCAGGAATATAGGAATATATTTAAATTCACTACAACAAACATGAGTTTTTTCAACATATTTTTATTCATAGTCACTAAAAAATGTTAATAAAAACCTTTAATTTCTACATTTGCACTCAACTGTTGAAAAATTCACATATGTATTTTTACATAACTGTGGAAATAAGTGGTAAATAAGCGGGGAGAAATTCATCCAACTGATTAAACAGTGCTAATTTATATCATCAGTTGGATGAATGTTGAAAAAAAGAAATTAACTATTTTTTATCAACAGGTTATAAATGTTGAAAATAAGCTTTTATAGCTATTTTACGATCACTCCCTGTCTTTCGCTCTATATCTCACTCTCACTCTCTCTATCGCACTCTCTCTCTCATAGGTCTTGGCTGTCAATTTTCTTGTTATTTTCTAGGTAACCAAATAGAATTCAATCGCTCCCTCTCTCTTGCTCGCTCTCTCGCTTTCGCTCTCTCATAGGTCTTGGCGGTTGATTTTCCTATTATTTTCTAGGCAACCAAACAGATTCTCCACTCAATTTTTCTATTATTCTCCCTTCGATCAGGTATTTATTCTATTTCTCTCGACTTCTCCAGTGTTTAGGTTTTTTATTTTTATTTTTTATTTATTTTTTTCACGGAATTTGATTCAGGTGGATTTCGATCATTTTAATTATTTGCTTGATATGAATGTTTCGTTTAATTTTGAATTTAAGTTTTTATTCGATTGTCTTTGCTTTGAATTTCGGCAAACGATGAAGCTTTAGCTAGAAATTACCATTGGTTTTTCTTGCGTTTTGGCATTGTCTCTCGGAATGAATAATATTTCACATTTTAATCAGAAATTGATTAGTTTTTAGTTGAAATTTCCATTTATTAATTGAATTGTGACTATTCTCATTCCATTTCATTAATGAAACAATTGTCATATATGGTTCGAAATGACCTCAGTCTTTCACTCTGTATAGATTCTTTAATTCTCAGAAACGGTGATAATTTTTTTAACTCATAAACCCCACCACAGTGGTTGCCTGAGAGATTTTCGCTTCTGAGTTGTTTTCATGCGTGCTACATGGTTTTGATTTGAGAAATTTAGGATTTTACATTTAATGGGATTGGTTGCAGAGGTAGATGGCACTAGTAGTTAGGATGATTTAATGTCTAGTATGCAGGAGAGCATAGGAAATGGAAGCGTAATGTGAGCTGTATGTTCGTCAATAATAGACAAAACATAGCTGGTTGGGAGTAATAGGGACTGATTCACTTCTTTCTTGACCCTATGGAAATTTGCCTATCCCGTTATTGCCAAATAGATTGGACTTGACCACTCATAGGAGTTTGTTTTTTCTTAGACTCGAATGTTGTCCATACTCTGTTATTTGCTTGAAAGATTTTGAACTTTTGTGGTTTTTGTTCTTGAATTTGAAATGCTATGTCAAAATTTAATTTCTGGTTTTGTGTATTGCGTGCTTTCAATGTGATTGCAGGTGCATTGGGAGTTCAGCTCAATGAAAGGTCAAGGAGAGTTCAAATTTCACTATTTGTGGGATTGAAAGCTAGAACGTGTGTGAGTTCAAATTACAAGTGCTTGGTAAGTTCTTTAGCTGAGCTTCATGCTTAATGTGGTATCAAAGTCCATTGTTATGCTTTTGTGGGTCTCTTTGCTTGTCTAAAAGTGGATTTGGATGATTTGCTTTAAATTAGGGTCGGTGGGTTTGGATTGCTTTTTTTATTTTCATTGTAGATTATGCTCGAGTGGGTCTGAATTATTTTAATCTTTGACACAATTAACCAATTAATTCACTGTGTTTGTGTCAAGTGGATTTATGCATATGAGACCACTTTATTATGTGAATGTCCTAGCAAAAAACTAAAGAAAAACAAAGAAAATTTGAATGTCTTAAGTTTTTCTGCAGGGGGAAAGTAAGCAAGTAATTTTTTATGCCAGAGAAAAATCTTAAGAGTGGAAACAAAAGACTCATTGGTCTTAATTCCTACTCATTTGTACTTGAGAAATGTTTGGCCACAGAATGGTTTCAAAATCAGGAAGTTGTTGGGGATATTGTGGACATTGGATGATATTCAGCAAAATTTTATTGTTCCTTTCTTCCAATGGGATGTATATAGCAACTGCTTCTGAACAAGGGAACATAATCAGAGTCCATTTGGTTTCAGATGCAACTAAGGTGAGAATAGCACACCATCCATTCACAGCATTTTATACATGTACAGCTGACTTTTTATTGTACTTATTGTCATTGCCCAATATACAATTTTTTAAGACTGATTTCTTACATTCTGTTTGAAACCTAGGTTCAATATCGTATGCACCCATCTCTGTCAGAATTTCCTTCTAACAGCTTCTATGAAGGCACACTACAGAATGGAGTAACTATAAATGAGAGGCAATCTTCAGGAATTGACTTTCCTTGGCCTGTGCCCAATCGCCCAATGTTCTTTTATGTCCAGGTATTACAACTGCCTATCAAAAAACTGCCTATCAATTGTCTGTAGTTAGATTTTGGTCACTGTGAACATAAATAGAATTAGCAAATAACTGGTGCATTATATGATTTGTATCTAGCTTGGGTGTGAAATCATTGGTTTGGTCACTGTAAATTTAAATTATTTTTAATTATTAGTAGAATAGAGATAGGATTTATTGTTTGCTCCAAGGGTACGCTCTCTCTCTCTCCATATATGTATATATGAAATGTTTTTTGTGCCTTGATGCAGATCATATGCTAAAGTTTTGATTTATTTATTTTTTTTAACAATTTCTATATCCCAATGAGGAAAATTTTAGTAATCTGAAAATGGTGCATGAAATTCATACCACAAAAATAAATAAATAAATAAAAAATAATGGGGCTCCCTTTTGCAAGCTTTTTGTAGAGGTTGAGGAACCATAGTTCCACTTCCATGCACTGCCAGGTAGATACTAGGCATTCTGAGGGATATTTTGATTTTAATCATGGTTTCTGATCTGGGTTTTCTTTTTTGTCAATCTCTAGGAACTGGTTTTTCCTTGAAAATTTTACAAGGGTATACGTTGGTTAAATAATTATACTCTTCCTTTTATTTTATCTTGCATTAGCATTTTGTTGAAATTACGAAACAAGCAACACCAAAATCGTTGTTGTGGCACATGCAAATGCATGCATACTCAACTAACAAGGTTTTGTGTGTGCTTCACCTCATTGACTTATGCTTGTTGGGCATTCATTTTATCCTTGTAGCTTCTTCTACTTGTATATACTACCCGGTCATTGCAATATAAAAAGTGGTCCTGGCCATGTAAGAACTTGACTTCTTAAACACTTTCCTATCGTCTTGGGTTTTGATTTGTGCTACCCCTTTGTTAAAATTTTATATATTCTGATTCTGGTGAACATGGTTGACAGATTGACCAATTATTATTATTTTTAATTTCTTGATACTTCAATGAGCATCCTATCATGCCTCTTTTGCCAAGGACATAAAATGTAAAATATGTCTTCCAGGAATGCTTAAATGGAGAGTTTGTCAGGGTGGGTCCTTACCCAAAGTTCATCCCTATGGCTGGATACCACTGGTATGTCTCTTTTTTCTTTTCCCTTGTGGAACTTTTTACATTGATGACTTAATCCTAGGTGAAGAAACACGTTTAACTATATTCTTATTGCACTTGCAATGTGCTGGAATTGATTTTGGGATGTTGAAGCTAGTCAACTATTATTCTTTGTCTTAAAATGGATCATAACCTTTCCCTCTTTGGTTGTCTCAAAATGTATGAAAGATTCTGTAAGTGGAATTTGTACTTCATTTTTTATTTTTTATTTTTTAAATTAGCCTCCTTTTTTTTTTTCAAAAAGCAAACAATATTATCAAAGGTGATACCACTTTGATTGTCTGATCCTCATGCCATTTTAAAAGTTTCAATTATTTTTGAGGCAGAGGGAGCATTTCACACATTGGCAGTATTTTTTATCTTACATTGTGTGCATATTATTCTATTATTTATAATTATGTCAGAGATTTGGTATTACATGATACTCTTTTAATTCAACATCTTTAATTTTTGACCTTTCTACATTAAGTGATTAGTGGTTTCTTGTTCAATATGTAATGCGTGGTATTGCAGATCACTTGTAGATTGATGCAACTAATCCTTTTTTTTGTTACTAAACAACATCCTCTCCTATTTTTTGCTAATGTTTCATCAGGAGCATGAATGCTTGGTTGAAGGACCTCTAAATAATTTGAAACAAAGTATGGTTCAATTTCAAAAGCCTAAAAAGGTAGGTGTGGAAATTCAAAAGTTGATATGTGAGTTTCTTTTAATTTCTGGGCTTTCCTTCCTCTTTTTTATTTTAAGGGGGGGGGGGGGGGGGGGGGGGGGGGGGGGGTGTTAATGGTTGGGGATGGTTATCAATTATGAAGCATTTATGTGGATAGGAGCTGATATTAATATTGTTATCTTGAAATAGATCTACAACGATAGGAGGCTTTTCTTTGGTGGTGGACCTGGTGTTGTGCCTAATGATACTTTTGGTTCTGTTGCCTCATCTCCAAATGCTGATAGAAGAAGCAGTCGTGGTCTGCAGGCTTCTCAAAGTGGATATGCTGTCGATTATGTTACTCAGGGAGCACAAGGTGGGTTTCCTGGGATTTTTCTAAACCAGAACTCTCAAGCTGGATATTCTCGCTTTGGTACAGGGAATGATTTTATGTCCCAGGTTTGAGCTCATTACCACTCTGAATGTGTTTATGCTTTCTATTATCATTATTTCCTTTTCTTTTTTGAACTTATACTTTGATTTCTGCTGTTTCAGGACTACATGACGCATGGTTCGCAAGGCCTATTTACTCAGGTTGGCTTCAATGACTCCTCACAAGATGATGCATCACAGAGCCACTTTGGTGTGGCAAATGCGAACCCACTTCAGTCTCAGGTTTCTTCAACTTTTAATGCTGTTTACTAGCAGAACTTTGTAGGTAGAATTATGAAAATGCCAAGTTGTAAGAAACATATGGCTATGGAGAGTAGTTTGCCAAACCTTGCTGTGTTTAGCAAGGAGTTTGATGCAATGTGCTCTTGGCTAAATGTTTTCTGCATCCTGATGAAAGTAAGCCTGAAAGACGCCCCACAAAACACATGCCCACACCTGCTCAATGGAATATGTATTCAATCCAGCATTTTCGTACTATGTGTATTACTGTTATGCTAACCTATACACACTAAACAAGGTATGCATTCTACAATCACAAGCAATCTTGTAATTTATTATGAGTACAATTTCTGGTTGTGTATATATATACACACTTTGTTTCTTCTTTGGGAACAGTATAGGGAAACTTTAACCTTAAATAACTTTTTTGTAATATATTATAACTGCTTTGTGAAGTATAAGTTGTATGTTAACTCATGATAATATTCATAGTCACCATTTAAATTTTTATTAATTTATAATTTCTTGTGACTTTTTTTGTGCTGGTTTTATTTTATTTTATTTTTTTAGGTAGGTGCATTTTCTGCCTATATGAACTACCCTTATTTGTCTTTTTGTTCAGGTTTGGCACTTATAACAATGACTGATGGACGGCACTTTTTGCAGGCATGAAAAGAACTTAGTGATTAATGGGATCTCCTGCGTATTGAAGAGGACCCAGCTATAGATACAAATGTCTGGATGGCAGATGCGAGTCACTATGTTTTTAAAATTTCCAATGAATTGGTCTAGAATGTTAAAGGTTATAAGAATCTTCCATTTTGAAAGGTAGATGAACAATGTAAATTTTAGAGTGTAAAGGGCAGCAGGCAGAGTAGTTGAGTTGTATTAATTTTTATAGTTTGTTTCAGGTTATTAAATTTTGATTAATGTGAAAGAGTGCATTCAAATTTATTTATTTATTTAAAAAAGAAAATACTTATTTCAACGGTTGGGTTCCTGTGGATAAAAGTAATAAGCATACTTTAATTTACATTTATGTGTATATATTTCGACGGTTATTAACTGTTGATAAATGTGTAATACTTTTTTCAACGTTTGCATAAGCGGTAGAAAAATGTTCTCGACACGGTTTTTAATAACGGTTCTCTACGGTCCTTCTAACCGTTGAAAATACTTATTTTTACGGTTTTTAATACATTTTTCGACGGTTTCAACTGTTGAAAATAGCCAAATTTCTTGTAGTGATTCTACTATATTTATATAAAAATAAATAAATAAAAAATTTAGAAATACAGGAATGCTTGAAATATTTTCTTTTCCACAAGAGAAAAAAGATATTATGATTTTTATGGTTAAAAGTTTGTGGCAGGTTCTACTTTCTCATATATAAACAAAATTAAAAAAAAAAAAATCATATAGTATTGTTGTCATATTTTTCTTATATTAAATTGTATATGTTAAGGTAAAGTAACATTTATTATTTAATTTATCTTTTTTTTTTTTACAATCATTATTTAATTTATCTGGAAAAAAAAAAAAAAAAAAGCATATCTCCAATGGCCTTGGACTTTTGTTATCTCATTAATAGCTCAAAGTTAACATTAGTTATATTTTGTTTCACCATAAAAATATGATTGCACTCTGACTTTTATTTAATCACACGGTATTAATCTTCTCCTTAAAATAGTCCATAGTAAAATAAAACAAAAAAAGGTTAATATCATTGTAGGAGGTAAAATTTTAAGCCAATTATAAAATGCCACATCAAAATTTAGTGACAAATTCTAAATTAATATGTCATTAAATTAATTAAATCAAATGATGATATGTGTCATCCAAATTGACGTCACATTGGCATATTAAAATTAGCCACGTGTCATTTGGCCCACAAAATAAAGATAAATTTGCTATTCAAAATTGATGGATAATTATCTTTATTAAAATAAATAAAAATAAATTTCCTATTCAAAGTTGATAGATAATTATCTTTATTAAAATAAATAAATAAATAAAATAGAGATAATTATTTATCTTTGTTGATTATTATCTTTATCAAAACATGATTTTTATCAAAATAGATAAATAGAGATAATTATCTCTAAACAAAATTCGGGCCAATCAAGAGTCTACTACATATCTTCAAACATATCAATTCAAAGTGGAGCTTATCCCTTGAAACCACTATAAATAGATGACATCCCCTCTCATTTTCAACACGAAGTTTTCAAGAAGCCCAAGCTCTGGAAAAATTGTGTTTCAAGAATCTGTGAAGAACTTGAAAAACATTTGAAGGATGTTGGGAAATTTAAATCCCGGTTGATAGAATTAACAAGTTTTAAACCCAAGTTGTTAATTAGATTTATTATGAATAAAACTTGTTAAAACAAACAAACATCAATATCATGTCAAAGTCATATGCAGCAGAAAAGTAAATAAGACAAGATATGATGACCCAGGAAAACCAATGAAATAAAATAGTTTCACAGTAAAAAACCTAGAGGGAAACCTTCCCGAAAAGCAATCCATTATAGTAAAGAGAAGTTTCAGATCTAGTACAAAACCTTTGTCTCTAAACTCTACAATCCCCATAGATGAACTCACAGCAGAAACTTTCTATCGTTTCAGAACCTCTAAACTCTTCAATATATAAACGCCACCCTTTTTGATGCACGAATCCCAGTACGTGACTAATCAATTGCGCGGATCCCAGTACGCGACTTAAGCACCAACTTGAAGAAGATGTTGGCTATAAAGTTCTTCACTTCATCAACAATGAAGATCAAGAAGCATTTGGTTATAAAACCCTAAGGCGCAAAGACGCAGTAGCTTCTTTCAGAAAGAATAAGGCATCGATCACTTTTTGCATATGTTTTTCTTGTATTCTCTTATGTGACGGCCTTTAAAATAAACCTTATATATGTCTAGGTTGTGAGAAAAGAAACCATACACAAATACATAAACATGGGCCGAAAATCAGATCTGAAAATCTGAATTCCGTAAAACTCGATCGATCGAGGAGGTGTCGAGCTTTAATGAATAGCACTTCTTCACTTGTTTCTTGGACAAACTTGCATGGCTTTAACACTTGATCTTGAAACAACGTTTCTTGAAGTATTAAAAACATCCTAGATCTACTCAATTACAAGTAAAATGCGTTTTGTCAAAGAATTAGCCAATTACATAAAATATGTCCTTAACAAAGGATAACAAATCTTTAACAAGCTCAAAGCCAGAGATTTATTGTGAAGACCATTTGATCCATCTTCCAACCAAAGTTAAGAAGATTTCTTGTTCGAGTCAAGTTCAAAGAAGATAGAACCAGAGGAGTATTCTTTTGTAAAGAATCAAAACAGAGATTGTACTCACTACTTGATTAATACAAAATTATACTTGTGAAACACTTTTCAGTTGTTTGATTTTCAAACTTTGAGAAATTTTGTGTTTACAGCCATTTTATTGGAGCCCGAATTTGGTAAGGATGGGGTATAAAACTCATATTTGACACCATCTAATAATGGATTGCCACATCAATTTTTTACTTAAAACTCAATACATCTTACCACACCTAATAACATCTCAATAAACTCTTAGTTGGGTTGAATTTTTAGATGGCTATTAGAATTGATTAAGTGTAGTTGTGTTTATTCTTTAATATGTAATATGATGATATGGTATATTGGTATTGGAGGGTGTAAAACTTGGATTTTACACCACATTCTTATAGAATTAAATCTCATTTTATTGACACTACATGTTGCCAATTCTTCTTTTGGAATCTAATTCAATGGAATATAAAATTTAGTGACACCTTACTAAAATGGAATGTTAATAAGAAGTCTTCATTTCTATGATCAAGACTAATCATCATGAATGATATGCATGTTCTAGTCTTCTTAAAGAATTCCTAATTTCATCACTAACTACGAACTAAAGTTTACTACTTTACAAGGCAGTGCTATTTAGATCTTCCATGTGTGCATTTTATTCCTATACCCATCACATACAATGCATTTCATGCTCCATTAATTAAATGAACGCATAAAATATATTGTTCATATAATCCTCAAATAATAACACACTTTATTAATTAAATAATGTCATGCAAATAAGATTTTAGGGCATAAATCCCAATGAGACTAAGGAGGGGGTTCTAGTGGTGGCTTTATGTATTATTATTTTTAAAACATAAACACCCTGACTTGCAAAAAAAAAAAAAAAAAAAAAAAATTAAATTCATTATTATTTTTAACTCTAATGGTCTACCACTTATATTTGATTGGTCATGCCAGATCTCCGCCCATCGTTTTGACTAGCGCCTTTGGGACTGAGTTATTTGAGAGTCGTTCATAAAAAAAAGAGTTATTTGAGAGTCCACTCAATACTCTTTTAGAGTGAGCTAGATTGGGCATTTCGCAGATGGTCCTTATTGGGGCAGATGGGTTGAGCCCCTACAATAGCAATAATAAAAATTTGAAAAATCTTAATTTTCATATACAAATAGGTTGACTCCAAATATGTTTGGAGTCTTAGGCTTCAACTACTAATACGAAGATAGACGACATGTGTCTTATTATGTGCAATATACATGACACTTTTAGCAGTGATTAATGTCATCTTCCTATTTGTTGTTAATTAAAGACTTTAAATATGTTTAGAGCCAAACTTTGTCATTTCATGTATAACAAATGCAATAAGGATTTCTATCTCTTAATCATGAAATCTACAATTTTCATTTCCTCTGAAAAGAAAAATAAAAATAAAAACATGGTGTCCATGTATCTGATGCTCTAAAAGCAAAATACAAGGAAATTTTTTTCAAAAATCAAGAAGGCAGGTTTACTTTTCTATTTATAGAATATATTTTTATAATGAGCTACGTATTGATAAGAGTAATAAGGAGAAAAAATGACGCATAATCATTTATTTACAGGATATACTCAAACACAATTTAATATATATTTTTTAAGGAAGATGTATCTAAAAAGTCATTAGTTAAATTTTAAATATAATTTTTTATTAATTTTAAAGTTTGGAGGGAATGATGGCCAATGCTCTAAGTTGTGCAAGAGAATGGCATGTGGTAGTGAGTTTTATTCCCCATATTTTATTTAGTTAGTAAGTGATGTGACAGTCTCTTATTTAAACAAAATGAGTTTTCTTTTAAAAAAGTATCAGAAGTAAGCCAAACTCTAGCATATAATTCCCTGCAGTAACAAATAAATGAAATAATTAACAATATACTCATACAGCTCTAAATTCTAGAGATTGAACACCTTAGGAGAACTCTATTACTCTTTATTTAGTTCTGAACTTCAGATATAAGATCCAGATACAGCTTCTGTAGATGGCTGGACGCAAGATTTACATAAGAAAGAGAACGGGGAATTGGACAGATACATATATATAACAACTCAAAACTACCGCAGGTGTAGTTTATATTCGTTACTAGAACTTTATTACACTTAACTTACTTCAGATAGGACATAAGAAACTTCCACACTAGAGTTCATTCTTTCTCATCAATGACAGAGAGTTCATCCTTCTCGTTAATTTTCTTACGCAACCTTATCAGGAAAATGCACCTGGCATAAATTGAGCTGATAGTTCAGTAACACTGATGGACAGTGCATGTATGCCAAACTAGTATTAACACAAAGACTAATTTCGAGAAGTTTTCCCTTTTTGCACCATAGGCGTGGTGTAAAACCTGTTTTCTGTTGAATGGCTGCTGTGATCTTATCGCTTTCGTAGATTGCGGGCGTACCTGCTGTGATATTTGCTTTCGCTAGAGTATCTAAAATATCAAATTTTTTCTTCAATGTCAGTGTAGTGTTGAAATATTGTAATTGATCATACTTTGTTTCTGAACAGATACCGTGCTTCTCCCATTCATGTTTCCAAAACCTTTCATGATTTCCCTTCAAGTCAGGCCAATCATTTATCAAATTGGATTTCAAGCTTGAGATCTGCAAAACTCAAACTATAATCCTACCATTCGAATATATGAACCAAAAAAAAAATGCATTACACATGTAGAATAACGGAGAGTATTTTGATAGTGCATCTGATATTTACCTTGGTAGAATTAAAGGGACTCCCAGTGCATTTTGGAGCGCTTGTGTTGGAGGAGTTACTCGGCCAAAGTCCATGTATTGTGAACTTCAATGGGGAGCTACAATTCGTTCCTCCAGAGACAGTACAATATGTCGGAGGCCATTGTTGCACAAGCTGGAAATAATCATACGTACCAGCTGCATAGACAATAGGGAGAAAACAGAGAAACCAAAAGAACACTTTCATTTTCTTGAATAGAAACCAAATGAACACTTTCAATTTCGTTTTTCAAATCAAGAAAAGGTTTGAACTGATCATCTCCCACATCTGAACATCCTTTTATAAGCACCCAACAAACCCTTTTTTGTCTAATATATTGTTGTACGTCTCTTTTTAATATTTATTCTCTCTTATTTATGGTACATCTATTAATTTATTTTCTTCATTGGTTCCCATTTACCAATCGAGATCACATTTGTGCACAACTATCTTTTTTAATATTGGGTTTAGCTTATCTCTAGTACTTTTTTAAACATGAATTTCCTTTTATTTGAATGAGAAATTGTCAGATTACCCACTAACTAAATAAAATGTGAGGATTAAAACTCATTACTACTTGCCACCTTCCAGTAGGGCTGGCTCAACAATTTTGGGGGCCTTAGGCGAAAATTTTAAGTAGATTTTTTTTTAATACTTTAAAGTTTAAACTTGTACAAATAAAAATTAATTTATTACATGGTTCAATAAATTAGTATCACTATAATACAAAAGAGTTGATATAATATACATTAAATAATTAATTGGTGTGATAATTTATAATAATTGATAAAGAAAAATTTGTATTAAAAAAAAAATGTGATAACTTATTCATTAGTGTGGGGCCGGTGGGGGCCAGCTTAGCTTAGGCCAATAGCCCTTGTGATGTATTGGGCCTTGTGGACAAGATTGCATAGTGCAAATAATACTGTGCAGTCTTGTCCTATCAAGTTGTATGCAGTATTTTGCACTGTGCACGGTTATTGTGCATTTTGCATTTTATGATACAATGTAGTCTTTTTAATGCATTTTATTTACTAGTAAAAGTACTTAAAATTTTTTGTAATTAAAATATATAGATAAATATATTATATATATAATTTTTTTTTTTACAAATAGGGGCCTTTTTTTTATTTGGGGGCCTTAGGCAATTGCATCAATTGCATCTATTGTTCAGCCAGCCCTGCCTTCCAGTTAAAAAAGTACTAGAAGTAAGCCAAACCCTATGTGCTATATGCTATATACTAGAAGTTTGGTCCTCCATGTCATACTTATGCCATGTAGTCGACTAAGAAAATAAAATTGTTAGTCTAATTTGCTATATTTAAGTTCTAATACCAAAATTTTAAGAAAACTAAAAATAGAATTCTGATTAAATTCTCTCCCCAAAAGTTCCTATAAATTTAAAAAGAAGTGTCATTATTTGATAAATGATTTTCGTTAGCTACACCATAATTTTTTTTTTAATAGTAAAATCATACTTTTATTTTAATAAGTCTAATGATTTTAGGGTTAATTAAATTTTTACACTCTAAACTATCAAACTGCATGATAAACCTCCCAAATTTGTAACTCTATTTCAATGTCTCACAATCATCTATTTTAGTGTTAATTTTAATATAGTTTAGCATTAAAAGACCAATTTACCACTTTTCAAAATAAACGGTTGGTGGGTAAGTTGGTTTTTCAATGCTTAATTCCATTAGAGTTAATAGAAAAACAGACGGTAAGAGTTAAGTGTAAAGTATTTTTCAAGTTTAGAAGAGATGAGGAAAAACGGCTAGGGTTTAGAAGATATAAAAGAAGTGGCTTTGCGTCGCACCATCACCCACCGACCCCCACTGTCACTGGCCCTGCTTTGTGCCGTCGCCGACCATACCGCCACCAGCAACTGATCACAGCATCTCTCTAACTCGGATCAAGCCAATCTCAGCCTCTTTCTATCTCTAACCCAAATCAAACCCATCGCACCTGACTTCACAAACCTCACCACCAACGACTTCGTCGTTTCAGCGATGGATTTAAAGAGAGAGCTCACCTTCAGTCAGCCCGTAGAGAGAGAGATTCCAATTGTTATTTTTGAAAGATTCCAATTGTGTCTATAAATTTGGGTAAATTTGGGTTTGTAATGAGAATGTGAATGTGAAAGGACTGTAAATTTGGGTTTGTAA
The DNA here is from genome assembly GCA_030021035.2 of Notholithocarpus densiflorus. Taxonomy (NCBI): domain Eukaryota; kingdom Viridiplantae; phylum Streptophyta; class Magnoliopsida; order Fagales; family Fagaceae; genus Notholithocarpus; species Notholithocarpus densiflorus. The sequence goes on along the minus strand of JARYZH020000221.1, from coordinate 6,841 downwards.
TGAGAATGAGAGATTTTAATTGCGTCTATAATTTTGGATGAAGGTGTGTAAGGACTTAGGGTTTGTTGAAGGTGTTTTGAATCTTTGAAGGTATGAGGGATTGACGGGTTAGAAGTTTCTAGGTTCTTCATGTTCTTCCAAAAAAAAAAAAAAAAAAAAAAGAGAAGAAACAAAATTAATTTAATTCTTTTCTTTTCTTTTCTTTTTTAAAATATAAGGTTAGAATTTTTTTTATTTTTTAAAATATAAGGTAAGAATTTTTTTTATTATTTTATCTCATGTGGTTTTTTTATATATATATAAATTACTGTGAAATAAAAGGGCGGGAAACCCATGTGGCATGGGTCATGAGTGCTATGGTGGATTTTTAATAATATTTTAATTCCTCTATTAGTTACCTCAGATATTTTCGTCTGTTGACTGATGGAAATTACGAAAATAATACGTGTTAATTGGTTTAGGAACTAAAAGTGGACAAATGAAAATGCAGGGACCAAAATAGAAATAGGGTCAAAATGTAGGGGCTAAAAGTGCATTTACGCCTACAAATAATCTATTTGAATAATGGGTCATACCTGGCTTGAATAACCTGTTATCAATTCTCATATATCTAAAATTCAAATACAATTATAGTCATAAATATAGTAATAAACATATAATTACAACAATAAATTAAGCAATAATATCAAAATAATAATATCAAAAACTCATATCTTTATAAGCTAAACAAGTCAAACGGGTTAAATGAGTTCGCATGTTGAATCCGAACACGACATATTTATTAAACGAGTCAATCGTGTCGCCCTAAATATGACCCTAACCCGTTTAGTCTCAACCCACGACCTATTTATAAACGGGTTAGTTGTGTGGAGTTCGCGGGTCATGTCATATTTTTCCACACCTACCGATGGCCACCTAATTTCAATGTAACACATTCAAACTTAAACCCATGCTATGCATGAAATTTTTTTGCATAAAGTTATAATCACATGATTGATAATTTTTTGCTTAAAGTATATTTTAATTAAGATTTATGTTTGATAGAAATTACATCAGTTATACTATATGGGTTATATGGCTTCATGCTTTCATGTCAAAATTGGTCAACCTGTCTTGACATGAATAATAAACCAAGTCATTTTGGGTTAAGCAAATCTACATATAATTGACACTTATTATTGTGTCAAAGTAGACCAATCTATTTTGACATGAACTCATTGACACTAAACAATAACCTCTAACAAATTGTATTGTGTTTGCAAATCATGTCAAACATTGTGACTTTTACTTCTGCATATATAATTCCTTAATTTTCATCATTTTAAATATCACGGTAAAATATTAGTTTTCTGATCCCATAGGATGTCAATCAAGGCATATTATGGTTGCGCTCACATATTGTCAATGAAATCTTCAAAAATAAATAATAAAAAAATTTATTTAACTTTGGTGTGTTGTCACTCACCGACACTCTGAGGCTTAAATAAAAAATCAAGCTTTTTTTTTTTTTTTTTTTTTTGGGTGCAAAAGGCAAGAGAAATATTTCTGTTTTAGGAGATTTCTTTGCATACATATTGTTTCTCGATTTTTCTTTTTTTTTTTTAAACAACATTTCAAGCAGTTACTAATGGATCTTGACCATTTACTTGAATTTTGTTGCTGTGAGAAATGACAACTAATTGCTTGTAATTGTCCGATAATTTACGAGCTGAGGTTAACTTTCTTATCAATTATTACCTTTACACCTGTTTAGATTTTTGCTTAACGAGTCGAACTGTGAAATTACATCCAATATCAAAGCTCTTTTGGTCGATCGTTTCGTGCAATACTTATCGAGAATAAAAAGAGTATGTCACTCATCAATGATCAAAACTCAAATAGTACGGATGACTCATTATGCAGTGTTAAAAAGAGTGATATATAAAAGTTGTTGAATAGGTTCCTCAAAAAAATTAAAAAATAAAGTTGTTGAAACAGAGTGCTCCCTTTTCGTACTTTGATTGATCACATGGTTTCAAGTACCGTTTAATGAATTTGGATTTTTCTTATCATGGAGCCTGTAAGGGCATGTTTTGCAGCCCAAGCCCAAGATGTATGGAATTTTGACTCAGTGAGCCCAGTACAATAAATTTATAGAGAATGGATCAAAGAACTAGACTTTAATGAGTTGGATAACGATCAGTATGAATTTAAATGATGATCAAACAAGAACAAGAAGCACTGATCTAGATCAATTCACTGTCCGAGGAGGTAAGACTTTATATGAAGCAACTAGATTCAATACAAGTATATTTTTGATGGCTACAGTATTCTCTTTCTATTTTTCCCCCTCCCTTTCCCATGGAGGGTCTCTCCTATTATATAGCTCCTTTTGGACCATCTTGATTTTACACTTGTTGATCATCTGAGCTCTCACTTGAGTACCTGTCCCATCAGACACCTTCTCTGGTTTTCTATGAGTTGCGGTAGCCAAGGCAGCATTGTTCAGAGGTCTTCTCCACATAAATGCGGCGAGAAAAGTAGCTGCAGTGCATTTAATGTGGTGGTAGCAGCTTTCCCTTAGATATTTTTGGGTTTCCTTCCTTCTCATATGTTCGTGAAGCGCGTCCTTGTCATTGGAGTTTCTTGGAGGGTCACTCTAATTGCTAGAATACATATTTGAGCTGCATTTGTCATATCCGAGGAGGGGTTCCTCCTCGGACCACCTTCCATTCGTTCCTTACTCATGAGATTTTAAATTGGACCCCTAATGACTATTTGTCCCTCCTCGAACCATTTAACGTCCTCGAACAAAGGCCAAGGCCCAATATATGATTTTGGGCCCTTATCCCTACAGAGCCCAAACGATGAGGTTTTTCATCAAGAAAGGAAGATTTTTTCTTCCTTTTTTTAATTGATGATGCTTTCTTCGTCACCTCCCATGTTCTTTTACAATTATATCATGACTTTCAACTTTTGTTTTTATTAACTTTTGTCTTCCACTTTTAACATTATTTTTCGAGTCTTTTGGCTAAAAATTGTAAAAACGGAATTTATTGGTGTTATAGATACTGTTCAAAGTTATTTGGCAAAATGAGGAGAGACTGAATTTTGGCAACGGTGTTGCTGAAATTGCAAGAAAAAGTACAATGTGTCATGCGAGAGAGAATTGAATTTCGGTAATGAGATTACCGAAATTCTTGTCCTGCTCGTGGACTGCCAAGCCTGCCCGTGAAGTGCCCAAAATGCATGCTAGGGGGGGTGCCCGAAAGGGAAACCAATTGTGGCAATGGCATTGCCGAAATTGTAGGGAATGGAGGAGAGAGAAAATATGAATTGTGGCAACCAAGTTGCCGAAAATGGGATGAAAAAAAAAAAAGAAAAAAAAAGAATTGTGCAACCAAGTTGCCGAAAATGGAGGGGAAAAAAAAAGATGCTACGTCCATAACATTTTTCACAACAAATTACAGGTGGTTAGTTGTTATTGGTTCAAATTTGAACCTAACACTAAGATTATTTTTTTGCCCCAATAACAACAAATTACAGGTGATTAATTGTTATTGGTTCAAATTTGAACCTAACACTAAGATTACTTTGTTGCCCCAATAATAACAATCAGTAACAACCTGCCACTTAGCATTTGTTGTAAAAATGTTGAGAAAATGTTGTGGACGTATCATTTTAAAAAAAAAAATTGTGGTGCTGAAATAGAAGGAAAAAAAGAAAAGAAAAGTGGCAAAGGCATTGCCGAAATAGAGGGAAAAAAAAAACAATTTGCCACTTCCCCCCCCCCTTTATTTCGGCAATGCCTTTGCCACTTTTTTTTTTTCCTTCTATTTCGGCACCACAATTTTTTTTTTTTTTAGAAATGATATGTCCATAACATTTTTACAACAAATCCTAAGTGGCAGGTTGTTACTGATTGTTATTATTGGGGCAAAAAAGTAATTTTAGTGTTAGGTTCAAATTTGAACTAATAACAACTAACCACCTGTAATTTGTTGTGAAAATGTTGTGGACGTAGCATCTTTTTTTTTTCCCCTCCATTTTCAGCAACTTGGTTGCCACAATTCTTTTTTTTTTTTTTTCCCCTCCCATTGTCGGCAACTTGGTTGCCACAATTCATATTTTCTCTCTCCTCCATTCCCTACAATTTCGGCAATGCCATTGTCACAATTGGTTTCCCTTTCGGGCACCCCCCTAGCATGCATTTTGGGCACTTCACGGGCAGGCTAGGCAGTCCACGGGCAGGAAAAGAATTTCGGTAATCTCATTACCGAAATTCAATTTTCTCTCTCGCCTGACACATTGTACTTTTTCTCGAAATTTCGGCAACACTGTTGCCGAAATTCAGTCTCTCTCCTCATTTTGCCAAATAACTTTGAATAGTACCTATAACACCAATAAACTCCGTTTTTTGCAATTTTTAGCCAAAAGACTCTTATTTTTCCCTATACGGAATATAGACTAACTCATTTTTCAGCATCACTTAGGTGTAGCTAGAGACTAAAGAGTAAAGACTCATCCACCCAACACTTTATTTGTTTCAATAGAAAAAGATAGTTTTCCCATCCACCTGACACTTTATTTGTTTCAATAGAAAAAGAAAGTTTCTCAGTTTTTCATGTTTTCCAGTGTTTGATAATATCAGAAAAAATAAGTCAAAAGAAAACTATATATATCTTTAATCAACAAAAAAAGTATGGCTTATTTTTAGAGATTATTTTCCATCAAATTTTGTTGAAAAACTCTATCTCACAAAAAGCTAAATAAGAGAAGTTAGAAGATTGGTTTTCCAACTCATTTAAGCTTATTATCACATATAGAAAAATAAGATAATTTTACAAAAAATAATTTTTGGAAAATGTCTCATATTCTAGAAAACATTTTTGCCTAAACAAACAAAGCAAGTGAAAAAATTAGAGTATAATTAGGAGTGTATTTTTCAGCCATATATACCTTCTTTTTTTCAGCCATATGCATTTTTTTTTTCATAGGATAAAAGTATATTTTTAGTTAAGTAGTTACATGTCTGAATTTTTAAAAGGAAATTTAAGAAATAGAGCATAAGTATTGTATATAAGTTTTGCCAATATAATTAATGTAGTTGGGTTCAAGAAAGTTTTCCAACATGGCTTGGGCACATGACATAAAATAACATGCTTGGTGTTGCATAGTTTGCACTCTGATGGTCTTGAAATTCTTGGGTAAATATCGGAATCAATCCAAGACGTACATTGCGTAAGATATTCATACATAGGTATGGAAGTATTCATCTTGTGGGTTTCAGTTAACTCAACTGGTAAAAATTTTGATAATTGAATAAGAGATCTAAGATTCAATTTTTGCCTATACCAAAAATTAATTAGTGTCTTAGTCTGATAATAAAGAACAAAAATTACAGAAACGGATGCCCATAAGTTAAAACTCTATAAATAAATAAATAAGAAAGGTACCCATCTTAAATGGTCCTCAATCAGAAAATAACAAGCTCTGATGGTATTATATATTCCCATCATAGTAGAATTTTAAAGTATATTACTAATTTTGATTAGTTGTCTTAATTTATGAAGGGCCAATAATAGCACCGGCAAGGCGGCAACCAGCTATTTTGGTTTCGAGGGTCGGTGGTTTTGCTTAATTAGTCTGTCCTGTCTTGCAAATTGCAATTCTCTCCCAATAATTGATAGGTAGTGTCTTGTCCGTGCAACTTTGTTAATTGTCCTCTCCCAGAAAAGGAAATATGTAAAAGGAAATGAAAAATAATAAAAAGCGACCAACAGAATAGAAGTGGGGACAGCCTTCTTGAATCTTGATTGTCCTCGCTTACGTACGTATGTTTAGTGTTGTATGTAATAATTTCAAAAGAAGATGAAGCCTCTTTGCTTATTTGTACTGAAATAGCTTCATTTTCACTTGTGATCTCTGAAAAGACTATTATTATTGGATTGGAACATGGAAGGAACTAGGAGAGCGGAAAGAAAAGTATAGAGACACGTGGTTGGAGTATATGGTTCAAATAGCAGACCCACATTTGATATATATCTCTTTGGATAAAAGCTTTCGGGTGTAGTTTACTTTTAGTATTTTTTTTAATTAGACATCTTATTTTGTTTTAAATAATAATGATAAGTGATAGTTAGTTTTAATCTCCACATTTTATTTAGTTAGTGAGTGATGTGACAGTTTTTCATTAAAACAAAAAGAGATTTCATTTAAAAAAATATTTGAGGTAAGTCAAACCCAAAAGTTTCTCTCTTTGAGTTTCTCTCCAAAGAAAAACCCTTTAAATTTTTACTTGAAAATTAATATGGTTATATATCTTGAATTTTTAACCGTTGAATTATATATTCTTTATGTTCTTAACATGCATGTTAAATTTCTTTCAAATCGGATATTAGTTACTATTCGAATCATTAACCTTTTTTTTATGCATAACTTAAAACTAAAAAAAAAAAAAAAAAATTAATTTAAATATTGATTGATCATATAATTATTAATTTTTGATATTCTTGAAATTTTGCAAGCATGGAGGGTTTCATAAAGTGGATTTATAAAAATTCACATTCAATAAAAAGATGTAAAAAGAGTTTAAAGGGTTTCAAAGAAACTTTGTTCTCTCTTTTTTATTATTTTTAATTAAGTAAAATTTTAGATCATGAATTGTTTAAATTATGCATTAAAACCTATACAAATTTAATTAGTTAAATTTTGTACAAATTTAATTAGTTAAATTTTGAACAAATTTAACTTAGAGCATATGGAAAGAGAAGAAAAAAAAAATTTGCTGGAATTATTACCTGGATATACCATTGAGAGATAATTTTTAGATCATGTGAGAGATATTTCTCTTTTTAAAATT